>OY728132.1:1129128383-1129728383 GCA_963277665.1 Viscum album
ACATTTATAACATGAGGAACATAGATAAACAAGTTGTGGTGGGATTTTCTTATACATTAGATTTTTTTAGAATTTCATCCCTATTATAGAGATAATCCACAACAATATGTTGTAGAAATCAATTCAGAGCATGAATAAATAGTGACCCAACTCATAACATGCAAGATAAATAGCTCATAACATGGATTTTGAGTAAATAATAGTAAACAACCTAATTTAACTCAATAAATTTCATTAAAGAACAAATGAAAATCATATCATAAAATAGAAATCTCTTTAATTAAATTAATGTAAAAGGAAAATAGTTTGAGGATATATTTTTAGTAGAAAACAAATTTTCAGTTAAATCTCACTCTACCCCATGTCGATACTAACATAAACACTATAATAGTATGTTGTAGAGGAGGTGTCACTTACTGTTTAACATGTGAAGGGACATCCAGAGGAATAAAAAGTAAGGAATCACTACAATTGACTAAATCTTTGAATAATTGAAGAGAAATAAAAATTGGGGATTTATTTTTCTTATGCAATGATAGAAGTTGAAATTAGGGGAAGGAAAAGTGGTATAACTATAGACATGTTTCTAAAATAGATGAGCTACTACCTATGAAATATCTACCTAAAAAAGGGAAGCATGGATTATTTGGGGGAGGAAAGGAAATAATAAAATGAGCAGAGGGATTTTTGGGTCATACTCTTCAAGAAATTGCATAGAGTCCCTTTTAGATATAAAAAAATATGCTAAATGACATCTCTAACAATAATTTTTTTATAAAAAAAATAAGTAAAAATTATACCTACTGAGTACCTAATGGGAATATATAAACCATTCTATAACCATTGTATATTCAATGATTAAGCACCAAACATTTATTATGGGTGATAGTAGCCTCTCCCACCCCCTTGAGACTACTGGGTACCCAATACATGGTATTAGGTACCCCATACTTCTCTAGCACCAACCCCCTTCATTTTACTTTCTTTCAACCTCACTCATTCCTCCTTTGACCATGTTTAACTTATAAATGCACATCTAATCAATCAAATAATAAAAAATTGATTTAATTTACAACTCATATGATATGAATCATTACATGTTATATTTAAGAAACTCCTGAGTGTGACTTGGGTATAAAAAAGATAAATCTATTCACCTGTATGGTTTTTTCATATACTAATTGGGAAGGTGAAATTGGAAAATGAAAGACTAATTTCAAAAAGTTATTTATTCATTGAAGGAAGATGTTTCATTTGGCACACTAAGATGTAAAAACCAAAATGAAATTTGAGTATGTTAAGATATCAGAAGCTACAAGTGAAATTAGTTGGAAAAATCTCTTGGAAAATGATGTACAAGTGTTATTAGAAGTGTATTTGTGATGGGAATAAGGGGTGGGGTTCTTATGGGTCCAGTGTGTTGGGAGATGGGATGCACGAAGGGAAAAGGATGTGGAATCAGATATATATTTAAGAAGTTATGTGGTTTAATAAATAGCCAGAGTAAGTCTTGTATTATGCTATTAGTAGTTTGAGCTGTCAGAAGTAGTTGGAGTTGTTAGGTTGTTATAAGTGGTTAGTGGGGTTTGTTTAGGAGATTCCATTAGATCCTATAAATAAGGTGAGTAGTGGATTGTGTAGGGGTGATTTTTTATTTGGTTTTGTAATATTCTACAGTTCAGAATTATGGCTTGCTACCTTGGACCTCGGAGAAGCGTCTCGGAGGAATATCTTCTTCCATTATCTTATACGTATTCATCTTACCTTCTTCTTCTATAATTCTTGTACTAAGTGACTATATTTCTATATAAAATTTATTATAGAATTATTGGCTATTGTCTTGGGCCTCATAGTAGTGTCCTAAAGGAATATCTTCTGCGTTTATCTAATTCTTCTTCTTTTTCTTACCTTTTTCTGTAATTCCTATATTAAGTGGTTGTTTTTATATAAACTGTATATTTTCTCCCTCTCTCTCTTGTTACGAACCCTATCAATTGATTCTTTCATTGAGAGGTTTTGGATAGAAAAACTAGAAGAAAGATGACCTTTATCTTGAAAATGAGATTGATGCAGCAGGTAAAGCGGTGTGGAAGAATCTTGATTGAAAGTGCAGTCATTATAGCAAGTTTTGTTTTATAGCAGAGTCTAACTTGAAAAAAAATCTTCATCCTTATTTATTTTGATAGATAATTCCATTATTTCCAGTATTAGAGGAAAACAACTAGCAGTATTAGAGAACATTCCACAATACAACAGGTGAATAAATAATAGCAGACGCACCACACATAGGTGATCCTGGTCCACGTAGTTTTGGAGGACATATTAGAAGTGGCAGACACAACAGAGGAAAGCATTCCACATTAAGAGGAAAGCAACTCACAATGGTGAAAACATGCAGCAAACTACTATCTATACACATGGAGGAATACATGTAGATGATCTAGGTGAATATAGATAAGTTTAACCAAATCCAGGAGGAGAACTCAATGCAAAATATGATGCTATATTTTTCTGGTAAGGATCCCAAAAATTGGATCGAAGGGGATGAGGCATATTTCCTGAACCAAAAACCTCCATAAAATATTTAAGTACTAATGGAGGAATTTTTTTTGAAAGATATGTCTTGGGATTGGAATTTATTATTGAAACTAACTAAGAATAGGATTATCTGGACTCATTTCAATGAAGAGTTTCTTAGAATATTTGGTAGAGAAGCAGTGCTCGAAATAGTGGAATTAATTACATAAGATTTGAAAATGGTGTAATGTTTAGAGGAGGAGAAAGGTATGGAGATAAAAAACAAACCAACACAAGTGACACAACATGTAGAGAAATCTGTCCATCAACATTCTTTCAGTATTTTGACACCTATAGAAGTAGTGAAAATGGTAAGAAGGAAGCCAGATGTAGGGATCTTGTGTGAATACTGAACTGGACAAGATAGGAACAACAAAGAGGAACAACATATATAGAAGAAAATGAAAATTCACTAGCACCTATAGATCCAAAAGTAGACTCCTAAAATTTCAGGATAACAAGTGGATTCCTGGATATTGTCTTGAGCTGAGGAGGTAGTGAAAGTTTCTAGTCCTACATAGTCACTGAAACCACCATTCCAATATGTATGGGTACCTATACAAGATTCTTTGAATCTATTTCATTTTTATTTAACTAGATTTACAAAACCTTCACATATGGAGACAAGATAGAAGCTTGTATTAGAAGAAAGAAGGGAGGGTTGATCCATTCAGAAGACTGAAATAAGATGCTACAAACAACTATGAGTGAAGCGTGCTGATGCTAGGGTTTATAGGTGAGACATAGGTGTACATAAGACACCACATCAAAAGTAAATTTCTTGTATGTTCAAGAAACTTCCAGCCCTTGTATATCAAAAAAAATGATATTTCTAAAAACAAAAAAAAATAAGTTACTTGGGTGACAAGGCCATTGTGGAAGCCTCCATCAAGGGCAAGGCCAACATGGAACCTTCAGTTTATTATTCAATCAAATGGTCTACCACTCATCAACTTGAGTGAAAAGTTATTTTTAAGTGGGAATAATTGATAATAACATAGGGTTGGGTGTTTAGAGGTCCAGTGTACTAAGAGCTGGGCTGCACGATGGGTAGAGGGATGGGGAAGTTGTTGTACATTGAATTAGTCACGTGATTTAATAACTAGTCAGGGGTAGTCTTATATTATTCTATTAGTAGTTGGAGCTATCAGAAATATTTAGAGTTATTAGGATATTGTTAGTGCTTAGTGGAGTTTCTTTATAAGCTTCCAATAGAGCCTATAAATAAGAGGAGAAGAGGACATAGGGGGGATTTTAGATTTGGTTTTTTAGGATTCTACTATGGAAAATTATAGCCTTGGTCCTTGAGGTAGAATCTTGGAGGAATACTTTATTTACATATATTGTTATTATTATTCTCACCTTCTTATGTAATTCATATATGAAGTGACAATTTTTTGAAATAAACTTCTTGTTTTCTCTCTCTTTCTCTTATTCCGCGCCCTGTCAATTTCTCTCCCAAAAGAAATGTGAGTGCATCAATAATATGTTCCCTTTTTTATTTATTTGTGTTTATTGAAAAATAGAGATAATATTTTGACTCTTTCCTTTCATAGTGGGAGGATTCTTATTAATCATATAAGTCAAATGGGGAGAATAGTTTTGAGGTGTTTCCTTTGGAAGAATAATTTTGGTATCAAAAAAACACATCCTTGAACCTTCACTTTTCATCATGATTCTCCTTAGAATGACTCTGAAGAGTGATTTTAGAATTGAACACCTTTTCATAGGTTTTGCAAGAATATTATGAAAAAGGCCTCCGGAGTTTGAGAAAAACCCAGATCATCAATCATCAATACATTAAAACAAACTAAGAAAATAAAGAATCAGAAGCTACAAAACACCTTTTCTAGTGTAGAAGCATCATCTTTTTCCACCAAGTGGTCCACGTAATCCTCTTAAGAAGTGAAAATGATAAGATGAGTCAAGGGGAAACTAAAAATAATATTGTCAAAAAAGGGAGGAAAACAAGAACATGATTTAAATTTCAATATGAATATAAATAAGAAGCACCAACATTTACTGGTATAAGAAAGTTTTCACAACAAGAACATGGATATGGATTAAACTAGGTTGAATTAAAAATAGGTAACACATCACAAGAAGAGAAAATATAAATGAAACCATTATGAGGATATTATTTAGTTTCATAACTTTTTTATCCCATAAAGAAAACACATTCATTCTTCCATTCATGGGATAGCTCGAAATTCTTCTTAATCACTATACCAATATCCAGACAAGTATCATTAGTGGAAAGACTCCCATGAAAAAGTTTTTCATTGATAATCTTAGATAAAAGGGTGACTTCTTCCCTTCCTATATAAACCTTAGATTCACCAAGATTAGCCTGAAAATGGAAAAATAATAACATATGATGAAAATGAAGATTATACAGTGTTTTCATTTAATCATAGACAATATGAAAAATAATTATACATGAGCAAGATGAAGAAGAATATCAGCCTTCAACTTAACTTTAACAGATTGTCCACCATTCAATATGATTCTTGAAAAACATAATAAAACAAGTCCAAATATAAAATTATTAATAAAACATATAAGAAAATTGCACTCGTTAATTTTATAATTTAATTAGATCATGCATTATGAAATCTAATAAAAGATCTCAATGCCATTTATTTGAAGAAACTACCGACTGGATAAAAAAAGATTCATTTTAAAAAAACTTAAGAATCATTATATTTCATATAATGATGATGGAATCAAAAAATAATAAGGCCATTTGAATAAAAATAATGTTTCTATAAAATAATGTTTAGGTGAATTCCTCATTTTTCATAGCACATTAGTAGGAAAAAAGGATGATAAATTGGTTGAAAAGAATACATATCATAGAAAAACACTTACTAAAAAACATATGCCAGATAGAAATAGCATTAAATATACACACCCATTACATAATATGATCAAGATATAATTAATCCCAACATAATAAAAGGTCATAAAATGATGGGGAGAAGAATAGTCACTGGATAAAAATACACCGGGAAAGTTATGTCAAATCACGAAAAAATTACGTAAGGTATGTATGATTTAATAAATGGATTTTTAACATTGGAAACCAAGAGATTAAAAAATAAGGGATCATCATAGGTTGGGAAAACTATATATTAGAGGGCATAAACATGAATCTCAATGATAATCAAAAGAACAAATGAAAAATTATAGAATATGTTTATGAAATGAATTTGAAGCATATGTTTGAAAGATTCTTTTATTGGGACCAAGTTAGAAAGATAAGGAAGTAAGAAAAGTTTGCTGTTACAGAGTGTTGTCTTTGGTTGTCAAAGAAGCTAAATCAATTCACTTTGTAAAAGTCTGGTTAAAAATAGATGATGCTTTGCTGATTTGTATTTCACAAATATCATAAGTTGGGAGAACTTGTGATGCAAGCCTTATAAAGGAAGGGGAGAGAGAAAGAAGTAGGCGTGCAAGTATGTAGTAGGCGCGCAAGTATGCAGTAGGCACGCAAGTATGTAGAGGCACACAAGTCATATTTCAGAAATATGGAAAACTAAAGTAGGCGTGTAAGTACCAAGAAGGCGCGTAAGTCCCAAAGAGGCACGCAAGTACCAAGAAATCTCACAACTACCAAGAAGGCGCGCAAGTCCCAAAGGGGTGCGCAAGTTCCAAGAAGGCGCGCAAGTTCCAAGAAGGCGTGCAAGTACCAAGAAGGCACACAAGTTCCAAGGACGATCGCAAGTACCAAGTAGGAGCACAAGTGAATGTGTCGCGCAGGTTATTTCAACAATATGGAAAAGGGAAGAAGGGCGTACGTACTAAAGAGGCGCGCAGGTACCACGAAGGTGCGCAAGTCCCACGGAGGTGCAAAGGTGCCAGGGAGTCGTGCAGGTGCCATGAAGGCATGCAAGTCCCAAGTAGGCGTGTAGGTGTAGGTCGCGCAAGTCACCAAAATGACTATAAATAGACGACTAGCCTTATCATTTCTTAGGGCTTGATACTTATAGAAATATTTTGAGCTCTGAGTGCTCAATTCGAATAAGTGAGGCACACAAGTGGTTGAGGAGCGCAAGTTGAGCCTCATTTTTAGGTGGCGCGTAAGTTTCGTGTTGTCCACAAAGAGGCGCGCAAGTATAAAGGTGGTGCACAAGTATTTCCTATCCACAAAGAGGCGCACAAGTATAAAGGAGGTACTTCATGTCCACAAAGAGGTGTGCAAGTATAAAGGAAGTGTGCAAGTGGAAGGAGGTGCGTAAGTGGAAGGTGGCGCACAAGTGCTAGGAGTCGTGCAAGTGCAAGGAGGCGCACAAGCTGTTTTCTCCAGGAGGTTTCTACCAGCTTCTGGGTAGGAAAGTGAAGAATTATTTTGAAAGATTTGATCTGGGAAAGGTTATCAAGAAGCACAGAATTATTTCATTACCCTATTTCTTCTAAGATGGATCACACACACTATTGTATTGTTTTCAAAGTGCTACACGAGTGTACGGGTATATCCTACTCATTGTATTCCACATCAAAGGATTTTTATCTAGTGGATTGTGTTTTACTGGATTATTTTCGTATCATACCAAGGACGTAGCTACTCTTATTGAGTAGTGAACCTTGTAAATATTGTATTCCTGTGGTTTTGTTTGTTCAGCAGGGATGAAACTCTTTAACAGGAGGCAAAGGTTGTTTCATAAAGAAGGAATCTTAAAAAGAAAAAGATATTACTGATTCACCCCCTCCTCCTTTAAGTGATACTTGGATCCTAACTGGGAACTTCAATTGGTATCAGAGCGGAGGTTTCCTTCATTTATTCTTTTCTGAAGTGGTTGAAGATAAGTTGTGATGGAGAATCTTATTTGTGTGAACAGTAAGAGAATTCCGATTTTTTATGGAATGAAATATCACATCTGGAAGGATAGAATGATATCTTTTCTTATGTCTCTTGGATATGAAGTTATTGAAACTACAACATATGGATTTCCTGCTATTGATGACAAGGTGCCTCTTACTCCTATTGATAAGAGGAATCTAGAGAATGATGGAAGAGCTAAAAATTCATTACTCTCATCACTTTCTGAGAGTGAGTTTTCAAAAGTGAAAGGTGTCGCTATAGCTAAAGGCATCTAGGATAAGTTGATGAACATTTATGAAGGAAATACAAATGTGAAAGAGGAAAAACTACAAATCTGGAGGCTGAAATATGAAGAATTGAAAATGGGATAATCGGAATCTGTTGGGGACTTCTTTACCAAGGTTAATGACATTGTCAGTACAATCAGATGTCTTGTTGAAGAGTTGGAGGATTCTACTGTTGTTGAAAAGATCTTGAGAATTCTGCCTAACAAATTTGATGCTAAAGTTTCATCACTGGAATACAGGGACCCGGTAGCATTATCTCTTGATGATTTTTATAGTACTCTCATCACTTATAAGATGAGAAGAGAGAAGACCGTGAAGAGCAAAGAAAAAGTCGATTGAGAAATTTCATTCAAGGAAGAAAATAAAGAGAGGTTGAAAAAAATTCAAATTAATGAAGAAGCTGGTGAATCTGACTCTGAAAATGAGGTATGTAAAAATTTTGATGAAATTCTATCCTTGTTTTCTAAAAATGTTAAAAGAGGCACAGGGAAATACAAAGGGAAACTCCCTTTGAAATGTTTTGAATGTGGAGATATTGGCCACTTTATAGATAATTGCCCTCAAAAAGAGAAATATGACATCAGTGATGAAGAATATAGAAGACCAAGAAGATCATGGAAGAAACAGGGTGGAAAAGATAAATATTCTGGTAGAGGTCAGAATAAAAAGATCTTCAAATCCGAAGGAAGAAGTTTTTTGTCAAAAGATGAAAAAGATGGTGATAGCGAGACTGAATCAGAAAAATCTGCTACTGAGAAATCTAGAGAGAGTAATTTTCTTACAACAGTGAATAATGATGATTATGAGAGCAGTAGTACGGAAGAAGAAGAAACTCAACTTGAACAGTATCTGAAAGAAGAGTTGAAGGAATGTTTGAGGAAGATCAGAAAGCTTGAGAAAGAAAACAAGAAGTTGATAAATAAAAATTCCACATTAAACATTCAAGGAAGTTTTATTGATGACAAAATAAATATGGAAAAGGATATTGATGATCTGAAAAATTATCTTGAGAATACAAAGAATCGTAATTATCATCTTGAAGTAAAGATTAAGGCCAAAGAAGATGAGATGGAACTTTTCCATCAAAAACTTTATAAAGCTAATGAAATGAATATCAGTTTCAAAAATTCTGTCTCAGAAGTTGGTGAATGTTCCAGTAAGAATGAATTAAACAAGGATCCACAAAAGTTATCTTCAAAGGTCGAAATGAAAGTCAAAACTGGTTCGGATAAGAACAAGGCTGGAAAGACCATTTATGTGGCCAAAGTTAGCAATGCTGAAAATCAGAAGTGCATAAAAATATTGAGTCAAGAAAAACATCTAATAATTCTAGTACTAATGAATCTGAGCTGAAGAAGAGAGTTACAAATGAAAACATGATGGTTTTTGAGAAGCATGTTCAAAAATCCGGTTAGTATAAAAGTTTCAAAGGAAAATATTCTTTCTATGGTTACTGTTTGTATTGTGGTAGATTCAGACACATGGAAATTATGTGTTGGTTCAACCAACAACATTTCAAATATTCCAGAAGTTTTGTAAGACACGGATTGAGGGGGTGTCAACCCTTTCAAAATATAATGTCTCCAAATAAATTTCAAAAGATAGCTGAGAAGACTAGTGTGAAAGTTGAGAATATATTCCAACCATTGGAAACTTATTGTGAAAGATGTGATCGACCTGGACATCTTGCTAAGGGATGCCTTAGTTTGTTACCAGAGCAACAAAAGTTTGTTAATAATCCTCAGAAGGAAGAATTTTTAAAATCCAAAAGGGACATGTCTGATAAGTCTAAAAAGAGAGAATGCATGGTTCTCTGGTCAGAACACATTTACTTGTCTAGGAAATTGGCGGAAGCACAACAGAAAGTAGAAGAAAAGGGAGAACAAAAAAGCTCTGGTTATTGAAACTGCTCTGAAAGCTACAAAAGGAGAACATCCATGGATTCTTGACAGTGGGTGTTCCTCTCATATGACAAGAGACTTAAATGTTCTGAAGAATGTGAAAGACTTCAAAGAAGGAACAATGACATTTGAAAATGATGAATCTCTAAATATCAAAGGCATTCGATCGGCCATCATTGGAAAAGAAAAGATGAAATCCCGAAAAACACTCTATGTTGATGGGCTAAAACATAACCTACTCAGTGTGTCACAACTCTGTGATGAGGGCAAAAAATTAATCTTCAAAAAATATGGATTTTTTTCTGAAAAGTGAAAACGATGGAAATATTATCACAAGATTCCAATGTACAAGAGGGAATTTGTTCCAAGTTTGTGAAGTGCAGAGCTCATACTACGTGGTCGTAGTGGACGAAAATCAGTAATGGCATAAAAGGGTGTGACATATGTTTCAGAGAAATATGTACAAGTTATCAAAGAGAGACAGTGTCTGAGATATGCCTGATTTATCAAGGAAAAGAGATTGGTGTTGCACCATTTGTGAGAAAGGGAAGATTACAAACTCTATTCATAAGAGAGTTGAAATTTACTCGAAAAGGCCATTGGAACACATACACTCTGATATCTGTGGACCAATGAGAAATAAATCTACAAATGGATAAAATTACTTCATTACTTTCATTGATGACTTTACTCACATTACTTTTGTTATGTACATGAGGCATAAGTCAGATGCCCTGAAAATGTTTAAGAGTTTCAGGAGGAAAGCAGAGAAGGAATGTGAGTATTCAGTGAAGAAGTTGAGAACTGATAATGGTGGAGAGTATAAGAATAAGGAGTTTACAAGATACCTTGACAAACATGGAATTCGGGATGAGTTCAGTTCACCATACACACCTTTACAAAATTGGGTTACTGAAAGAAAGAATTGAAGTCTAGTGGAAATGTGGAGAACTATGTTGCTTGAACATAGTCTTTCTCATTATTATTGGAGGAAACCCATGAGAACTACAGTGCATATAAAGAATATATGTTTGTATAGGCCAAACTCAGATATGACTCCATATGAAATGTTCTTTGAAAAATCTCCATGTCTGAAACTCTTGAGAGTCTTTGGGAGTCCATGAATTATAACGAAAAAAGGTGGAAACCTGGGAAAGTTTGAGAAAATCAGAGATGAATGAATGTTTCTTGGATATGCTCTAGAAGGAAAGGGTTATAGATTACTCAATAAAGAAATAGGAAGAATTGTTGATTCTTCAGATGTAAAAGTTATTGAAAATGTTGAGAAAGAAAATCATCCATATGTTGATGCAGAAATTGAGATGGATAGAGAAGTTTTTGTTAACAATCCTGATAATGCTGCAGACTGTGTTAATCCTACTCAAGAAGAGGAATCTGACTCAGAGATCTCAAGTGGTGAAGAATAAGTTCAAACAACTCATCTTAGATTGAGGAAGCAAGTGGAGGCTCAAAACATTATTGGAGATAAAGATCAGAGGGTTCAAACAAGAAGAACAACAAATGCTATATCACATACTTCCCTTTATTCCAAAGTTAAACCGAATGATGTAAATGAATCATTTGAGCATCCAGAATGGGTTCCTTCTATGAAAAAAGATCTTGATCAGATAGAGAAGAACAATACTTGGGAACTTGTACCTAAGCTGGACAACAAGAACATTATTGGTACAAAGTGGGTTTTCCGGAACAATCTGAATGAATAAGGTGAAGTAATAAGAAACAAAGCAAGATTGGTTTGAAAAGGGTATTCACAAATTGAAGGCATTGGTTTTGATGAAACCTTTTCTCTGGTAGCAAGATTAGAAACAATCAGAATCTTTCTTTCCATTGATGTACAACGAGGTTACAAAATCTTTCAAATGGATGTAAAATCCACATTCTTGAATGGTGACCTTGACAAGGAAGTTGTAACACCCCGACCCCAGTTACCCAGAGTCGGTGCTTTATTACATAACATTGGCATGATCACAAGAAATATCAAGTCTTGAAAGATCGATTAGTTTAGTATCCTTGAAAACAAGATTCATACATATGTTCAACTTTACATATTGAAGAGAAATACAACAAAAATATATTTCATTAGAAGCATCCTAGCCTCCTAGATTATGCATGGAGGTCACTCATAACTAACTTCTTCATATCATGGTAAAATGAAACATAAGAAAGGGGTGAGATCAAATGCTCAGTAAGGGTAAGTAATACAGTGGAAAATGACATAAATATTAATCATGGTGAATATTTGAAACCACAAGCCATTACCAATAATAAATATGAACACTTTTTTGGCAGGAATATGATCTGAGTATGTAATTCCATAATAAAACATAATCATGGGTATTCTACTAGTCGAATAACCACATGAACCATCAATATTATTTCCATAATTGGGGAATGTATAATGCCGGACATTCTAAAACATTTTGTCAAGGCCTCGGCTAAGATGTATAAAATGATTAAGGACTCGGCCAAAACCATAAATAAAATTGGGAAAGGGCCTTGGCCATTTCCACATCTATTTGTCCCATGATACCTACTGATGCATCGAAAAGCTATAGCGGGCTCCACCCGTCACTTACAAAGTCCAATACATTCCTCATATGAAAAGGTTTAAACATATCATAAACATTCGTATTAAAACTAGCATAAGAAATGTCAATACTTTAACTATAAACTGTGAATGGTATAAAAATAGCACATACACAGTCAAACATATCACAAAAACATCATTACAATATTGAAGTTTTGTATCATGACAAATCAACTTCAAATAAACTTAAAATCAATCAATGGATGTTGACATAGATGAAATCGAAACTATTTGAGGGAAATGTCACCTTTTTGAAATCATTTAAAGATCACGTAATTATAAAATGAAACATTTACTTTGAAATATCCTTATAAGCTTGTAAGGGAAGCTTTGTCGATTTTATAATGGCAGAAAATAGTCGCACCCACCGTATAAGTTAAAAAAACATTCTTACCTTAATTTTGTCAAAACGATTAAAAAGAACCTTGTTTAGAAAACAACTGAAAGATTCCCTTATAAAAATATTATAAAAACTCAAACAAGGGTATAAATGAATTTAACCTATATTCTGTAAGAATAGTATGAATGTTTTTGAAATACATTTTTAAGAAACATGGATGTGGATGATAAAGATGTCCCAGTAGATACTTATGTAAAAACAATCTCGGATAATGAAAAGATTGTGAAATAAACCCTTACCTTGAACTTTTCCTTAGTCGATGGTATGTTAACCTCCTTTATAATAGTTAAAACATTGTTATTAAATTATAAAATAATCATATACATCAATATGATATCATATGTGATCTTTTAACATTACTTTATTAATAATTTCTTAGCATTATCGTTGTTTCGGGTGATAACCGATTCGTTCTCTTTATATGTTTGGTTACGTAAGACATGTTTGTAATGAATAGGTTGTATCTTACTCATATTCAGAATGATATTAAGTCTAAAAACATTATTTTTAACCATCAAATGAAAATTAGTTTTGAATGGATACGATGGGGAATAAATCTTATCGTGTTCGTGGAGACCGTATTCCATACGTACGCACGAGCGACAATATCATTTTTTTGATATTAAAATATAATTGAATGGTATATAAAATATATAGAATCATTATAATGTCATATTTATTATTTACATCATTTATACTCATTATTATACCCATACAAATAATAATGTATTTTAATAACAATTACACCACGACGTGGAGATGGTATGTCGTACGTACACACGTATGGTGACATGTAATTCAAATGATGGGTATAATACTGAATATGGTTGTTCCATATTTATAATAACGTCACTGTATATATAAGATACTAGAGTTATTGTTTTAGAATGGAAATAATAAACAAAGACGATGTGGAAGAAGAAAGGAACTTGAAAGAGGGTGGTGAAATGTTACCTTTTCTTCGGGTTCTTCCCTTTGATTTGATCAAAAGGACTCCTTAAGATGATTTTCTGACTAAAGTAGGGATTCTAAGATGAAGGGAGAGAAGTTTATAGGATAATTGGGCAGAGTTTGGCCGAACCAAAAGGCTTTGAAGGTGTGAGATTGAGAGAAGGGGGAGTGCCCTTTTATAAGAGGGGTGAGGGGCACCATGGGAAAAGCTAGAAATATTATTTTATAATAAATTCATATTCGGTTTTTAATGGCTCCAAAATGATTTATTTAAAATATAAGGTGGGGATGAGTCGAAAAAAACTCAACCAATAAGATTTAGACAGGTTTGGGTCACTAAATTAACCTTATCTTTAAGTATTAACTCTTAGTTAATTAGTTTCAGTTTTACTATGTCTCTTTGTATTTTTATATTATGTGGTTAATAAACTCACTATAAACATCTAAGCGAACCTCAAGTGGTTCATTAACATCATATATAATAATATTTAAGCCCTTTTTCCGAATCTTATATTTTTAGGAATAGAATATCAATTAATAGTATAATATTTGTTTTAAAAACTCTTTTATATCAATTTTGACACTATTTGGAAAATTGATTTTTTTTGAAAAACATAACAGAATTATTAGTTCCAAAAGAGATAAATAAATCAATACTAACATGTCATATTAACCTATAAAATTATTGTAATTTATAAAAAGTCTCAAATTATATATATTTGGTCATTTTTAATATCAATTATTTTAATTTTTCACTATAATGATAATTACTGCATCACCATTGTGTCATAAATAAATTAAATTATTTAATGTCTAAATATTATAAATAAAATATAATTATGTATTAAATTATTTTATCTTTATAATTAATATTTATAATCGAATTTATCTTATGTTTAACCCTATATTAAAAATGTTTTATTTATTAACCATTGATTTTAACTCTTTTAACTCTTCTTTGAATTAAATAATAATAAATGTCCTAATCTAATCCAATTGGACCAAAGAGGTTCATATTTTATTTCTAAGGTTTTTTTCGTCGAATTATTCTTATCCAATAGAATTAGGACATGTGTCAAGGTAAAAATAATATCATTCTTACCTTTAATTACACTATTTACTTTTAACCGTGGTAAATAAAAGTAAAAAGTTACTATTCACCAAAAAATTATTTTCATCTCATTGAACAAAATTTTACTTACTGATATCAACCGTGTCTCTTGGATTTTGGAAATTTAACTCACAGAAGCGTTAAAATTAAGTTTTATGAAAAATTTAGTTTTTTTAACTACCACTTAGTGGTTTAACTATTCATCAAGAAATGATGTTTTTCAGAAAAATACCAAAAATTCACCCTAGGATAATTTCGATATTCTGAATCCAAAAATGAAGTCTATTTTGAGAAATAAAATTTATAAAATTTCAAAAATTGGGTTTTACTATTCATAACGGCTAGTTTAATTAGTTGTGGTGTGTTAGAACTCAATGTTGCATACAACACACGCTATTGCATTATTCTAAAAGAAACGTATCATAGAAGCTTAGGGTGTCACATTCTCCACTCCTTCAAATTATTGAATCCTCGCAATTTCTAGGGTATTACTGCATAAAAAGACTCGGGTGGTTCTTCATCATAAGTTCCTCGGGTTCCCACGTTGCCTCTTCCATCTTATGGTTTCTCCATAAAACTTTTACCAGACGTTTCGTTCGGTTTCTCAGCACTTGCTCTCAGGTGTCCAGGATCTTGACGGGCTCTTCACAATAAGACAGATCGGGTTCTAGTTCCAATTCTTCATAGGTCAGTACATGCATTGGGTCAGGCATGTATTTTCTCAACAGTGATACGTGGTACACATCGTGAACTTTGGAGAGACTTGGCGACATTGCAAAATGGTAAGCTGCAGCCCCAATACGATATAGAATTTCAAAAGGTCCTATGTACCTAGGACTCAATTTAACTTTCTTACCGAAACGTATAACTCCATTCCATGGAGATACCTTTAAGAAAACATAATCTCCCACCTGTAATTCCAAATCCTCCCTTCAGTTATCGGCATATCTCTTCTGCCTACATTGAGCTTCTTTGATGTGGTTTTGGATTACCTTCACCTTTTCCATCGTTTCCTTCACTAGTTCTAGGTCTACAAGTTTTCGTTCACCAACGTCATCCCAAAAGGTTGGTGTGCGACATCTCTTTCTGTATAACGCTTTATATGGTGTCATCTAAATGCTTGAATGGAAGCTATTGTTATAGGAAAATTTTACCAGAGGTAAATGTTGATCCCACATACCCTGAAAGTCAAGTGAGCATGATCTAAACATATCTTCTAAGGTTTGAATAGTCTGTTCTGATTGTCCATCTTTTTGAGGGTGATAGGCAATGCTCAAATGATGTTCAGTATCCAGGGACTTCTGAAGAATTTTCTAGAATCTTGAACTAAAATGGGGATCATGATTAGAAACAATCGATAGGGTTACTCCATGAAGTCTCACAACTTCATTAATATATAGTATTGCTAGACGTTCAAGTGGTAAATCCTCCCATAAAGTAAGAAAATGTGTTGACATAGTAAGACGATCAAAAATGACCCATATTGCATCATTCCTTCTAGGAGTCTTTGCTAGTCCCATGACAAAGCCCATCGTAATATTACCCCATTTCCACTTAGGTATGGGAAGAGGTTTCAATACTTCACCAGGTTTTTTCCTTCCATCTTTCACTTTTTCACAAACTATACGTCTTGACACAAAATCAGCAATCTCCTTCTTCTTGTTGTCCCACCAAAAATGTTCCTTCAAATCATTATACATTTTGGTGCTCCCATGGTGTATAGATAAATTGTAACTATGAGCATCATCCAACAATTCCCTCTTTAAATCAGGTATACCGGGTACACAAAGTCTCTTCCCAAACATCAAAATCCCATCTTCATACACAAATTCACTCAATATCCCATCATTCTCAGCTTTAGTTTTCTTTTTAAACTCTTCATCATCGGCCTGAGAACTCTTTATCCTTTCTAGTAAATATGGTTTGGCAATCATTTGAAAAAGTTTTGATGTTTCACATTCCATGGTGATTCCCATATCCATCATTACTAGATCAATGTAAATAATATCCCTTTACACTCTCATCATGTTCAAAACTCCATGATCCTTTCTGCTCAAAGAATCTACCACCTTATTTTCCTTCCTTAGGTGGTAGTGTATCGTGCAATTCTAATCCTTGAGTAGTTCAAGCCATCTTCTTTGCCTCATGTTGAGTTCTTTTTGTGAGAAAATATACTTCACACTCTTGTGATCAGTATAAATCTCACATTTTTCACCATAGTGGTAGTGTCTCCATATCTTCAAAGAAAATATCACAACTGCTAACTTGAGATCATGAGTAGGATAGTTTTTCTCATGGATTTTTAGCTGTCGTGATGCATAGGTAATAACCTTATCATTCTGCATAAGGACACAACCAATCCCTTTCTTTGAAGCATCACTATAAATAACGAACCCATCATTCCCCGATGGTAGAGCCAATATAGGAGCATTGACTAATATTCTCTTCAGTTCATCGAATAATTCTTCACACTCTTTTGTCCAAACAAATTTAACCCCTTTACGTGTGAGCTTCGTTAATGGGTTAGCCAGTTAGGCAAAATTCTAGACGAAATGTCAATAATAACCTGTTAAACCAATAAAACTACGTACCTCGGTTATACTTGTCGGTGATGGACATTCTTGGATTACCTTGGTCTTAGAAGGATCAACAGAGATTCCATATTTGGAGACAATATGGCCAAGAAAAGAAATCTCCTGAAGCCAGAATTCACACTTGCTAAACTTCCCATATAACTCATGTCTTCTAATAGACTTCAGGATAATGTGCAAGTGATTTTCATGATCTTTGTAGCTTTTGGAGTATACCTAGATATCATCAATAAATACCACAACAAAGTCATCAAGATATTCATTGAAAACTCTGTTCATTAGATCCATGAAAACAGAGGGTGAATTAGTCAATCCAAAAGGCACTACTGCAAACTTGTAATGCACATACCTTTTTCGAAATGTTGTCTTCGGAACATCTTCCTTCTTCACACACAACTGATGGTATCCAGATCGAAGGTCGATCTTTGAAATGTATTGATCTCCATGTAGTTGGTCAAATAAATCATCAATGCAAGGTAGGTGAAACTTTTTCTTTATTGTTATAGCATTGATCTCCCTATAGTCAATGCACAACCTCATAGATCCTTCTTTTTTCTTGTCAAAAAGGACAGGGGATCCCCATGGAGAAACACTAGGGAGAATAAATCCCTTATTACTCAATTCCTCTAGTTGTTTCTT
Organism: Viscum album; assembly: GCA_963277665.1. Taxonomy (NCBI): domain Eukaryota; kingdom Viridiplantae; phylum Streptophyta; class Magnoliopsida; order Santalales; family Viscaceae; genus Viscum; species Viscum album. The sequence goes on from OY728132.1 coordinate 1,129,146,274, forward strand.
CAGTTCAACTAATTCAACAGTGGCCATTCTATAAGGGGTCTTTGATATGGGCCTTGATCCAGGAATTAAATCATTGGAAAACTCAACTTCTCATTCTAGAGGATGTCCAGGAAAATCTTCCGGAAACACATCAACATATTCTCTCACAATAGGTACATCCTCTATTTGAATATTACTTTCCTCACCCATAGTTATTTCATTCTCTTCCTCCCCGATAATTGAATTTAGTTGAGCTATTGGGGGTGGATCTAGATAAGAATTAGGTGGTGATGATTCTTCTCTAAAGATAAGGTGTTCCTTATCATCATCATCAAGAATAGAAACCTCCTTCTTTTTACAATAAATCTTTGCATCATGGTCCAAAATACAATCCATACCAAGGATTATATCAAATTTAGTCATGGGTATGACGATGAGATCAGGAGATAAAGAACATTTATATGCCCTAAGGGGAACAGATCCACAAAACTTTGTAGCATTGATACTTCCCTTAAGGGTTTTGACTAACAACTCTCTTATTAAATCAAATTGCAAATATCTAATTTTCTTAGCAAACTGGGAAGATATGAAACAATTCAATGATCTAGAATCAAATAATGCATTTTCTAACCTTGAAGAAACCATTCAATCACTTGCCACCACGTCTTTCAGAGCTTCTACCTCATTAGTAGTGATAGCATAAGCTTGGACTTGATCCCTTGGCCTCTTCTGAGGTAAGTCATCCTGACACTTAGAACATTCATTTTCATAATGTCCCATCTCCCTGCAATTGTAGCATTGAACATCAGTAGAGTCTTTCTTTCCTTTACAATCACCGGCTAGATGGCCTTTCTTTCTACATTTGTAGCATACTCATTTCCCTTTTAGACAGGAACTAGGGTTCTTCCTTCCAAAATTATCACAAGGTGGAAATTCAATTCTACCCTTCTTCCTTGTTTCCTTATTTCCTTTCCCAGAGTTTTCAGAAGATCTCTTCTTATCTTGCTTTGATTTAAAGTCATAATACTTAGAGAATTCGTTTTCCGTCTTGATAGCGCAGGAGACAATATCTTCGTATGACGAGAAGGTTTGTGAGACTAATGCTCGACGGGGAAATGGTTTTAACCCATCAAAAAACGATCAATATTACTTCTTGGGTTACGTATTTAATCTACAGCATACCTCGCTAACCTTGTAAAGTTAGCCTCATACTTTGTGACATTCTCATCCTCCTTCTGCCTCAGACTCAGAAATTGCCTTTCCATATCTGCTTGATGGTCTCGAGGAAAGTATTTTTCTAAGAACAGATCTTTGAACTCCATCCATTCCATATTTGATACTTCATCATCTTCCTTTGTGTTTTGTATCTATGACCACCATTGATCAGCATCTCCAGTGAGGCGATAAACTGTCATGACAACGTTTTCCCTTTCACTACTCCCCAAGGAATGGAATATTTTCTCTAAGGAATTTACCCATTGCTCACATACTATGGGATTTTTACTCCCATTGAATGTTGGTGTTTGTTGCCTCATGAAGATATCTAACATTGATCCTCCATGTTTTGGATCAAGGTGCTCTATAATAGTAAGGTTATTGTTCTTAACCTGAGTGAGTTATCCCAGTATAGTGAGAAGCTGATCAGCACCAGTTGTATCACCAAATTTACTATAATTATCTTGAGCAGGAGGAAAATCCATACATTGAGTCTGTGCATTGATATGGTTTCCATTTCTTCGACTAGGCTCCATTTCTAAACAATGTCATAAACTATATTAGTTTATGAATCGAAATACATAATTCCATACCCATAAAACACTTAACATAAATCGTATAGTATAGGGATATAATCCATAATCATAATAAAATGTTTTCTTTGAGGAAGTATATACTCATAACCCTTCATAATGGTTTGTAAAGAAAATGATAATTATCCTAAGCATATCCCCCGGGAGTGTCATAACCAAGAGTGCAGCAAGGCTCGTTGTCGTGTACCAGGATACCCCGGGTCAAGCCTGAAACTACTTGTCAGAGTTTTCACTCCTAGGTACATCTGTGCTAGAGCCGCCTTTACCTGCTCGTATCCAGACAAATATGTATTGCTCAGAAAACTCACAAAATCTCTACTTTACCAAAATTATAGGGTGTTCTTCTATACTTATTCTCAAAGACTATCTTAAGTCTATGTGCTCTAATCAGAGTTTTATCTAAATGTAGCTTTCATGGTTTGTACTAAACTTCCTCTGATACCAACTGTAACACCCCAATCCCAGTTACCCAGAGTCGGTGATTTATTACATAAAATTGGCATGATCACAATAAAGATCAAGTCTTTAATGATCGATTAGTTTAGTAGCTTTGAAAACAAGATTCATACATATGTTCAACTTTACATCTTGAAGAGAAATACAAAAAAAATATATTTCATTAGAAGCATCCTAGCCTCCTAGATTATGCATGCAGGTCACTCATAACTAACTTCTTCATATCTTGGGAAAATGAAACATAAGAAAGGGGTGAGATCAAACGCTCAGTAAGGGTAGGTAATACAGCGGAAAATGACATAAATATTAATCATGGTGAATATTTGAAACCACAAGCCATTACCAATAATAAACATGAATACTTTTTGGCAAGAATATGATCTGAGTATGTAATGCCATAATAAAACATAATCATGGGTATTCTACTAGTCGAATAACCACATGAACCATCAATATTATTTCCATAATTAGGGAATGTATAATGTCGTACATTCTGAAACATTTTGTCAAGGCCTCGGCCAAGATGTCTAAAATGATTAAGGTCTCGGCCAAAACCATAAATAAAATTGGGAAAGGGCCTCGGACAATTCCACCTCTAGTTGTCCCATGAGACCTACCAATGCATCGAGGAGCTATAGCGGGCTCTACCCGTTACTTACAAAGTCCAATACATTCCTCATATGAAAACTTTTAAACATATCATAAACATTCGTATTAAAACTAGAATAAGAAATGTCAATACTTTAACTATAAACTGTGAATGTTATAAAAATAGTACATCCACAGTCAAACATATCACAAAAACATCATTACAATATGGAAGTTTTGTATCATGATAAATCAACTTCAAATAAACTTAAAATCCATCAAAGGATGTTGACATAGATGAAATCAAAACTATTTGAGGGAAATATCTCCTTTAGGAAGTCATTTAAAGGTCTCGTAATTATAAAATGAAACATTTACTTTGAAAATATCCTTATAATCTTGTAAGGGAAGCTTTGCCAATTTTATAATGGCGGAAAATAGTCTCACCTGCCGTATAAGTTAAAAAAACATTCTTACCTTAATTTTGTCGAAACGGTTAAAAAGGACCTTGTTTGGAAAATGACTGAAAGATTCCCTTATAAGCATATTATAAAAATTCAAAAAATGGTATAAATGACTTTAACCTATATTATGTAAAAATAATAAGAATGTTTTGAATTACATTTTTAAGAAACATGGATGTGGACAATAAAGATGTCCCAGTAGATACTTATGTAAAAACAATCTCGGATAATGAAGAGATTGTGAAATAAACCCTTACCTTGAACTTTTCCTTAATCGATGGTATGTTAAACTTCTGTATAATAGTTAAAACATTGTTATTAAATTATAAAATAATCATATACATCAATATTATATCATATATTATCTTTTAACATTACTTTATTAATAATTTCTTAGCATTATCGTCATTTCGGGTGATAATCGATTCGTTCTTCATATATGTTTGCTTACGTAAGACATGTTTGTAATGGATAGGTTGTATCTTACACATATTAAGAATTATATTAAGTCTAAAAACATTATTTTTAATCATCAAATGAAAATTAGTCTTGAATGGATACGATGGGGAATGAATCTTATCTGGTTCGTGGAGACCGTATTCTGTACGTACGCACAAGTGACAATATCATTATTTTGATATTAAAATATAATTGAATGGTATATCATATATATAGAATCATTATAACGTCGTATTTATTATTTACATCATTTATACTCATTATTATACCCATACAAATAATAATGTATTTGAATAACAATTGCACCACGACGTGGAGATGGTATGCCGTACGTACGCACGTATGGTGACATGTCATTCAAATGATGGGTAGAATACTGAATATGGTTGTGTAATATTTATAATAACATCATTGTATATATAAGATACTGGATTTATTGTTTTAGAATGGAAATAATAAACAATGTGGAAGTGGAAGAAGAAAGGAACTTGGAAGAGGGTGGTGAAAACGTTACCTTTTCTTCGGGTTCTTCCTTTTGATTTGATCAAAAGGACTTTTTAGGATAGATTTATGACTAAATGAGGGATTCTAGGATGAAGGGAGAGAAGTTTATAGGATGATTGGTCAGAGTTTGGCCGAACAAAATGGGTTTGAATGTGTGAGATTGAGAGAAGGGGGAGTGCCCTTTTATAAGAGTGGTGAGGGGAACTTTGGGAAAATCTAGAAATATAATTTTATAATAAATTCATATTCGGTTTCCAATGGCTCCAAAGTGATTTATTTCGAGGATAAGGTGGGTATGGGTCGAAAAAAACTCAACCAATAGGACTTAGACAGGTTTGGGTTACTAAATTAACCTTATCTTTAAGTATTAACTCTTAGTTAATTAGTTTCACTTTTACTATGTCTCTTTGTATTTTTATATTATATAGTTAATAAACTCACTATAAACATCCAAGAGAACCTCAAGTGGATCATTAACATCATATATATTAATTTTTAATCCCTTTTTCCGAATATTATATTTTTAGGAATAGAATATCAATTAATAATATAATATTTGTTTTAAAAACTCTTTTATGTCAATTTTGACACTATTTGGAAAATTGATTTTTTTGAAAAACATAAAAGAATGATTAATTCTATAAAAGTAAAATAAAACAATACTAACATGTCATATTAACCTATAAAATTATTCTAATTTATAAAAAGTCTCAAATTATATTTATTTGGGTATTTATAATATCAATTATCTGAATTTTTCACTATAATGGTAATTACTGCATCACCATTGTGTCATAAATAAATTAAATTATTTAATGTCTAAAAATTATAAATAAACCATTATTATGTAGGAAATCTTTTTATCTTTCTAATGAATATTTATAATCGAATTTATCTTATGTGTAACCCTATATTAAAAATGTTTTAGTTATTAACCTTTGATTTTAACTCTTCATTGAATTAAATAATAATAAAAGACCTAATCTAAACCAAGTAGACCAAAGAGGTTCATATTTTATTTATAAGGTTGTTTTTGGTCGAATTATGCTTATCCAATAGAATTAGGAAATGTGTAAGGGTAAAAATAAAATCATTCTTACCTTAAATTACACTATTTACTTTTAACAGTGGTAAAAAAAGTAAAAAGTTACTATTCACCAAAAATTATTTTCATCTCATTGAACCACATTTTACTTACTGATATCAACCATGTCTCTTGGATTTTGTAAATTCAACTCACATAAGCGGTAAAATTATTTTTTATAAAAAATTTAGTTTTTTTAACTACCACTTAGTGGTTTTACTATTCATCAAAAATCGAAGTTTTTCAGAAAATACCAAAAATTCACCCTAGGCTAATTTCGATATTCCGAATCCAAAAATTAAGTCCATTTTGAGAAATAAAATTTATAAAATATCAAAGTGGGTATTACTATTCATAATGGCTAGTTTAATTAGTTGCGGTGTGTTAGAACTCGAGGTTGCGTACAACACACGCTATTGCATTATTCTAAGGGAAACGTACCGTGAAGCTTAGGGTGTCACAGAAGTTTACATTGATAAACCTTTTGGATTTTTTGTTGGAAAGAATGAAAGTTATGTGTGCATATTGAAAAAGGCTTTGAATAGGCTAAAACAGGCTCCAAGGGCATGGTATTCTAAATTGGATACTTGCTTGAAGAAGATGAATTTTAAAAAAGGTAGAGTTGATATCAATCTTTACATCAAGGAGGGCCAGGAGTTTTCACTAATTGTTATTGATTATGTTGATGACATCATCTTTGTTGGGAATGATGAATGGTCATGTGAAAGATTTTCTGAGGAGATGATGGTGATATTTGAGATGTCCATGCTGGATGAAATGAAATACTTTCTTGGGTTAAAAATCTCACAGAAAAGGAATGATATCTTTCTGTCTCAAGAAAAATATGCTAACGAACTTCTGAAGAAGTTTGGCATGGAAAATTTGAAACCAGTTTCCACACCTATCTCATTGGGAACCAAGTTTTCTAAAGATGGAGAAGGCAAGGAATTTGATCAGAAAGAGTTTCGAAAGCTAATTGGGAGTCTGTTATATTTGACTACCTCAAGACCCGACATCGTCTATGCTGTCACGTTATGTGCAAGATTTCAAAGTGCTCCAAAAGAATCACATTTGATTGCTGGAAAAATAATCCTCAGATATATCAAAGGCACAATAAATTTTGGAATTAGGTATGATGGCTCAGGAAATATTGATCTATTCGGGGATTCTGGTGCTGATTGGGTAGGAAATGTGGATGATCGAAGATCCTAATCTGGTGGAGTTTTCTTTCTAGGAAAATGTTGTGTTAGTTGGCATACCATGAAACAGAATTCAGTAACTCATAGCATAGCTGAAGAGGAATATGTTGTTGCTACTCAAGCTACAACTCAACTGATATGGATGAAGACTCAGTTAGAAGATCTATTGTTGAAGTGAAACTACCATTGCTCTTAGGGTGTGATAATCAGAGTGAAATCAATCTTACAAGAAACCCGATACTACATTCTTGTTCAAAACACATTGATATAAAGTACCAATTCATCAAAGATCAGGTAGAGAAGAATGAATTAAAGCAGGAATATGTTCCTACATCTGAACAAGTTGCTGATATATTCACCAAGCCTTTACCGAAAGAACCATTTTCAAAATTGAGGTTGAACATGGGTGTCAAACCTCCTCATAAAGGTTAAGGTATGTGTTTTTGTCCCCTCACTCATCTTTCCTTTGTATAGTTTTGTCAAGGGGGAGAATTTTTTCATAAATCTATCCTTATATATGAATGCATAAAGGGGGAGTTGTGGGTAAGCTGTGATCTAGCATGTATGTGTGTGAACTATTATAACTGTTTGTTGTAGTGGTTGTAGGAAACAATTTTTTTTCAGGAAAATTGAGGAAGTGAAGAATGATGAAGTAGAAGCTTGAAAGATGTTCTGAAGAAAGGCTGAGGAGGTACGCTCATGAGATGTCATAGTCACTACATTTGGACAGCATGGTTTTGGCTTTCAATATTTCTTGTTTCCTACAATGAGTTAGCTCACGTAGGCTTAGAGTTGCTGATAAGTAATCCATTGCTTAATGATACAAAGTTCAGTGATTTATTAATCATGGTTTAAAACAAAATCCAAAGGGGGAGATTGTTGGGACCAATTTAGAAGGATAAGTATGTAAGAAAAGTTTGCTGTTACAGAGTGTTGTCTTTTGTTTTCAAAGAATCTAAATCAATTAACTTTGTAAAATTCTTGTTAAAACCAGATGATGCTTTGCTGATTTTTATTTTACATATATCATAAGATTGGAGAAATTGTGATGCAATCCTAATGAAGGAAAGGGATAGAGAAAGAAGTAGGCGCGCAAGTATGCAGTAGGCGTGCAAGTATGCAGTAGGCGTGCAAGTATGTAGTAGGCGCGCAAGTATGTAGAGGCGCGCAAGCCATATTTCAAATTGTTATATTTCAAAAATATGTCAAAGGAAAGTAGGTGCACATGTACCAAGAAGGCTCTCAAGTCCCAAAGAGGCGCACAAGTGCCAAGAAGGCGCGCAAGTACCAAGAAGGTGCACAAGTGCCAAGGAGGCGCACAAGTACCAAGTAGACGTGCAAGTGAATGTTCCGCGCAGGTTATTTCAACAATATGGAAAATGGAAGAAGGCACGCAAGTACCAAAGAGGCACACAGGTACCACGAAGGTGAGCAAGTCCCATTTAGGCGCGCAGGTGCCAGGGAGTCGCACAGGTTCCACGAAGGCGAGCAAGTCCCAAGGAGGCGCACAGGTGTAGGTCGCGCAAGTCACCAATATTCCTATAAATAGATGACTAGACTTTTCATTTGTTAAGGCTCGAGACATAGAGAAATATTTTGAGCTCTGAGCGTGCAAGTCGAAGAAGTGTGGCACACAAGTGGTTGAGGTGCGCAAGTTGAGCCTCATTTTTAGGTGGCACACAAGTTTTCTGTTGTCCACAAAGAGGCACGCAAGTATAAAGGTGGTGCACAAGTATTTCCTATCCACAAAGAGGAGTGAAAGTATAAAGGAGGTACTTCTTGTCCAAAAAGAGGTGTGCAAGTATAAAGGAGGTGTGCAAGTGGAAGGAGGTGCGCAAGTGGAAGGAGGCGCGCAAGTGGAAGGAGGCGCGCAAGTGCAAGGAGGCGTGCAAGCTGTTTTCTTGAGGAGGTTTGTACCAGCTTCTGAGTTGGAAAGTCAAGATTTGTTTTGAACGATTTGATTTGGGAATGGTCATCAAGAAGCACAGAATTATTTCATTACCTTGTTTTTGCTAAGAGGGAGCACACGCACTGTTGGATTGTTTTCAATGTGCTACACGAGTGTAAGGGTATATCCTACTCATTGTATTCCACATCAAAGGATTTTTTTTCAAGTGGATTGTGTGGTACTGGATTATTTTTGTATCATACCATGGACGTAGCTACTCTTATTGAGTAGTGAACCTTGTAAATCTTGTGTTCCTGTGGTTGTGTGTGTTCAGCAGGGAAGAAAATCTTTAATAGGAGGCTAAGTTTGTTTCATAAAGAAAGAAACATAAAAAGAAAAAGATATCACTGATTCACCCCCTCCACCTCTCAGTGATACTTGGATCCTGACTAGGAACTTCATCTTTGTTCTTGAACAAATAGTGATCATGTTTCTAATATAATGGGGATAAAAAATATATATATTTCGAAATGAAACTAATGATAGTTCATACCCCAAGACTCCAAGGATGCTGCCAAGACCTAGGGCTTTAGCTAGGGGTTGGTCAGGGGTTAGTCTATGTGGTCATGTCTTTTATAGATCGTACAGTTCAATCTAAATTTTATATAGATCATAAAATCGTAGTCCCGGTCACTATTCTTGAAGATACATAGACTAGTAGTCTGACCCACATTTTTATTTAAAAAATACATTTTTGTGGATCGTCGTCTGTTCACTAATGGTCGCGCCCTAGTCCACTTGGATTTAAAAAAATTCAGATTAGTCCAAATGATGCATGCATTTAGGCCGACCTCTTTTTTAAAAGCATGACTCTGTAAAAACTCATAAACTAACAGGACGACATGTGGGATCCTAGTCTTTTTATCATATTGGTCAAGTCCATTGATTTCATGAAATTAATTGATTATTGGGTTGGTCAGACATAAATTAGGACTTTTTTAAAAAATATATTATTAATTTTTTAATTTTAAATTAAAAATAAAAATATGAATATAAATTGATGTTCTACCTTGACCAAACAAGCGTCAAAATATTGACCTATTTTATGACTTTAAAATTTATTAACAAATCAAATTTTTGTGGGTGAGTTAAACTTTTAATTGTTTTGTAATTTCAATTATGTTTTTTTAACTACTTATTTATGTATTGTGAAGTGAAATTATATATGGTGTCGTCCAACTAAGATCTAGAACAAACCAATCTCCACAGGATAGAAACAACTTTAGTCGAAGTGGAACAAGATATTGAAAAATAACAATCACTCCAATACAAAAAGCTTAATTGAAGATTAAATGTGAAAATTTCATATCCTATTCATGTGACCCAACTACATCTATTTATAGACACTACACAAAACACATGCATTTAACATTGATTTTAAAACAACTTCTAAATGTTTAGTTCATGATTTTTTAGAAATGGATTATTGGAAATCAATGCTAAACTTGAAATTTTATTTTCTAAAATTATTTATTTACTTTCAGCAGTATTTTTAGAAAATTGTCTCTAATTAGCAGTGTTTTTTGATAAATCAATGCTAAAATTAAGGAGAAAAAATTATTAATATTTAATAATTGGTTTTCATTTACTATTTTATAATAATAATTTATTATTATTTATTATTAAGTATTATTATTTAATATCTATAAACATTTATTATTTATTATTTCTAATTTTAATTAATTATTATGTTTGTGTGTGAAAATCATGACCAAAACAATTTCACATAACTAATGTTCTAAGTGAAGATGAAAATCAATCTTCAGCATAAAAAATGACCATAAATTTTGATGCGAGTGTCTATTTATACTCCATGATATGTCAATTCAATTCTTAAGAAAAGAACTAAAATGAAATTAGATCTACAGATATGGGATTTTTTAGTGCTAAAAAACACTAATGTTGTATATGCCTTTAAAATACCAAGAATTTTATCAGTGCTAAAAACGCTGATAAAAGCACCCTTCATCAGCACTGATAAAGTGAACCCTTAATCAGCACCATTTTAGCTATGATAAAGGAAACTTTTATCAGTGTTATTTCTAGTACTAACAAAATTCAAACTATAACATTGTGTTGTGGAAATTATAGAAAAATATATCAATAGATATAGAATTTAATTTAAATTAAATTTACATCATGATATAATAAAAAAACATTGTACAATGCTTATGAAAATTTGAAACATTGTTATATAAAATTAAATTAGTATGCACAATTTATCACAAACATCAATAAATGAAAAAACATTGATGTTCCATTATTTTTGGACCCCAACCCCCTCTCAAAAGAGCCTGATCATGCTACAGAGTGTCTAAATAACAACTCCAACTTGAATAAAAAAGTGTACCTATATACAAAATAATTATTATGTTAGTAACACTATAAAGAAATAAATTAAACATAAATATGATACAATACATTAATAAAATGTCACTTTTAGACTGAATACATACAAATCAAGTTATACAGGACACATTGTGAGTTAGATTAATGTGTGGTTAATCCCTAGACATCACAAATGATTTATGAATCATTGTCCTAAATTATAGAACAATATGAGTGCATGTTCATGGTTTTGAGTATGTGGCACATGCTTTGAACTAAAATGTCAATTTTAAATAAAAACATGTACTTGGAGTCATACCAGCCAAATTTTGTGTCAAATTAACATGAAACAAATTCCTACATATCAAAAATAAATTATTGATCTCTATAATAAAATATAAAGACAATTTGTGTGTTTTTTCTTGGTCTTTTGCGAGTGATAGGCGCTTTTAACTAAAATGTCATTTTTAAAATGAAAACACACACTTTGAATTATACCAGTCACACTATATGTCAGATTGACATGTGACGAATTCCTACACATCAAAAATGATTCATATAATGTTTTCCTAATGTATAATGACTATATGAGTTCCTTTTTCTAGGTTTTTAGTGAGTGACACACGTTTTTAACTAAAATATCACTTTTAAACTAAAAACACACATTTTGAGTCATATTAGTGACATTGTGTATGGGATTATGATACAATTTATCCCTATATGTCACAAATGACTTGTGGATCATTTTCCAAAAGTATCAAAATAATCTGAATGTTTTTTCTCACTTTTGAGTATGTCATGCATCTTTTGAACTAAAATTACAATTTAAAATAAAAATACACACTTTGAGTCATACTGGCCATACCATGTATCCGGTTGACATGTGGTTCATTTCTAAACATCAAAATATCTTATAGAACATTTTTATAAAGTATTAAGACAATCCAAGTGTGTTTTATTGGTTATTAATGATTGGAACATGTTGTTAAATAAAATTTTCTTCTCAAACTAAAAACACACACTTTGAATCCTACAGGTCATATCATGAATCAGATTGACCCACAATTGATTTCTAATAATCAAAAATGATTTATGAATCATTTTACAAAAGAATCAAGATAATATAATTATTTTTAACTATTTTTCAGTGAGTGGAATGTTTTTAAATAAATATCATTTTTAAACTGAAAACACGTACTTTGAGTCATACCAGTCACACTATGTACCATATTAATGTGTGACTAATTCCTATAAATCATAAATGATTTATCGATAGTTTTATTAATGTTTAAATACCATAAGAGTGTGTTTTCATGGTTTTCAGTTAGTGACTCGTTTTTCTATCTAAAATATCACTTTTAAACTGAAAACATACATTTTGAGTCATGTTGGTCACACTATGTATTCGATTGAGTTACAACTAATTTCTATATTTCAAAAATTTCTTATGAATTGTTGTCATAAAATATCAATTTCAAATAAAAACACGTACTTTGAGTCATACCAGGAACACCATGTATCATATTGATGCACAATTGATTCTAATACATCAAAAATGACTTATGGGCCATTTTAATAAAGTGTTAAGACAATCTATTTGTTTTTTCTTGGTTTTCAATGAGTGATGCACATTTTTAAATAAAATGTCATTTTTAAAGTAAAAAATACACACTTTGAGTCATACAAGTCGTATCATGTATCAGATTAACATGTGACAAATCCCTTACATGTCAAAAATTAATTTATAAATCTTTTTCCTAAAATATTATAACATACTGAGTGTTTTTCAGTGTTTTCAGTGAGTGACACATTTTGAACTAAAATTTTATTTCAAACTAAAAACACAAACATTGAGCCATACTGGTTACATAGTATATCATATTGATGTGAGACTGGTCGATAAATGGTAAAAATGAATTTTGGATCATTTTCATAAAATATTAAAACAATCGAAATGTATTTGATCAGCTTTAGTTAGGGACACATGTTTTTAACTAAAATTTTACTTTTAAACTAAAGACACACACTTCAAGTCATACTAGTCATACCGTGCATCAGATTGAGGTGAGCTTGATTCCAACATATAAAAAATGATTTATTAATTAATATCTCAAAGTATAAAAACAATCTGATTTTATTTCATGATTTTGAGTTTTTCACACATATTTCTAGATAAAATGTCAAATCTAAATAAAAACATGCACTTTGAGTTATACTAGCCACATTGTGTGTCCAATTGATGTATGGTTTATTAAAACACATCAAAAATGACTTATGAATCATTTTACTTAAGTATCAAGATAATACAAGTGTTTTTTCTAGGTTTTTAGTTAGTAACACACGTTTCTTACTAGAATGTCATTTTTAAATAGAAAACACATACTTCGAACCGTACTGGTCACACCGTGTATCAGATCTATGTACCACTTATTTTTAATAAGAAAAAAATGAATCATGGATAATTTTCCTCAAACATGAATATGACTAAGTGTTTTTCCCACTTTTCAGTGAGTGACACGTTCTAAACTAAAATGTCAATTTTAATTGAAAACATGCACTTTGATTCATGCGGGTCACACCATATATCGGATTTGTGTGCAAGTGACAGATGAACACAAAAAAATGACTTATGGATTTTTTACTAAAGTATCAAAATAATATGAGTTCTTTTTCTTGGTTTTTAGTGAGTGACACACATTTTTAACAAAAAAACAATTTTTAAAAAGAAGTCACACACTTTGAGTCATATCAGTCACACAATGTATTAGAATGAGATACAACATATTCTTACATGTCACAAATGAATTCTGGATACTTTTTCCTAAAATATCAAGATAATATGGGTATATTTTCCCAATTTTGAGTATGTCACATGTGTTTAAACTAAAATGTCAATTTTAGACCGAAGACATGAACTTTAAGTCATACCGGTCACACCATGTGTCAGATTGAATTTCTCCTAATTCCTACATGTCAAACTGAAATATAGGTCATTGTATAAAGTATCAATACAAATCTAGTGACTTTTCTTAATTTTCATTATATGAAGTGTGTTTTGTAATAAAATGTTGATTTTAAATACACACACTTTCATTCATACTAACGACACCATGTATCTGATTGATGTGAGGGTTATTCCTATACATCATAAATGACTTATGTATCTTTCTCATAATTTATCAAGACAATCCAAGTGTGTTTTCATGGGTTTCAATCAAGGACATGTGTTTTTAATTAAAATGTTACTTTTAAACTATAAACATTCACTTGGAGTCATATTAGGCACACAATGTATCTTGTTGACTTACAGTGGATTCCTACATGTCATAAATAACTTATGGATCAATTTCGTAAAGAATAAAGAAATGAGCATGTTTTATCAGTTTTGAGTATGTGAAGTGTGTTTTTAACTAAAATGTTGATTTTAAATAATATCACACACCTTTACTTATACCAGTCGCGTCATGTGTTAGATAGATGTGTGGTTTATTTTTATAAAACACAAATTACTTATAGATAATTTTTCTAAATTATCAAGATAATCCAAGTGAATTTTCTCAGTTTTTAATACGTGACATTCATTTTGAACTAAAACGTTACTTTTAGACCAAAAACATGCACTTTGAGTCATATATGACATACTATGTGTCAGATTAATGTGTGGTTGATTCTTACATGTCAAAAATGGTTTATGGGTCATTGCCCAAAATTATCAAGATAATATGAGCACATTTTCTCTATTTTGAGAATGTAATGTATGTTTTGAATTAAAATTTTCATTTTAAATAAAAACATTCACCTTCAATCATACTGAGAACATAGTGTATTATATTAATGTGTGGTTGATTCTTACACCTAAAAAATGATTTATGCTTCATTTTCCTAATATATAAAAAAATATGATAATTTTTTTTCTTAGTTTTGATTATGTGATGAATATTTTAAATTGAATTTTCAATTTTAAACTTGAAATGCACACTTTGATTTATATCGGGTACACAATTTAAAAAATTATTGTACAGTCAATTCATATATGTCATAAATGAATTATGGATAATTTTTCTAAAATATTATGAAAATTTGAGTGTGTTTTATCTTTTTTTAGTGATTGACACCAGTTTTTAACTAAAATGTCAATTTTAAAACTGAAAGCACACACTTTAAGTAATACCAAGGGCTACATGTGTCATATTGATAGGTGATTGATTTCTGTATTTCAAAAATGATATATGGGCCATTTTCCTAAATTATAAAGATTATCTAAGTGTGTTTTCTTGGTTTTAAGTGAGTGGGGATCCTTTTGAACTAAAATGGCACTTTTAAACTAAAAACATACACTTTGAGTAATAATGGGAACACTGTGTGTCAGATTTATATGAGGATTATCCTTGTCGAAGCCTTGTTTATAAATTAATTATTCTAAAATAATTTTTTGCTCTTTATAGATCATAAAATTGTTAGAGAAGAATAAATTCTTTAAAAACTCACCTCTTGACGATCTCTATAAAATTTTACTAAATTAGTTGTAGGAAAAAATGATAATGAAATTAACCAAAAAAGAAGTATATAAAATGATCATAAATTTAACTAAATAAGTAGTAGGATGACACCTCTTCATGATGTCTATATACATTTCAACACCATGTATTCTGGCTACTCATTTAAAAACAAATCTATTTCTCCTTCTGAATACATAGACTTTTAACAATCCTTGTTGTACTAGAAAAATAAAAAAATTGGTTAATAAGCATTTTAAATGAAATTGTAAGTATCATAAAAAATACCAGTTTGGGGATTCTAGTTTGTTGATGTAATATAATATCTTTAATAAATTTGAAAATTTAATAACCATAATCTATTTCATTATTTTCCTTCAAAACCTATAGAAACATTAAGTAAAATAATTATTTTTTATTGATATATGTTTTGATAGTGAAATTCTATCCTAGATACCCTAACCCATATCTAGTTGTAGAATTTAATGGGATTCTTGTGCTCAAAGACCATCCTCAAACCATGATTTTGAAGATATTTAATCACTGTCATATCATTTCAAAATTTTATTATAACACAATATAAAATGTATAAGATGAATTTTACTTGTAAAATATTTATTTTAGTGTACTATAAATTGATAAATGTCCTCATGTATGGTCGATTTCTTGGTGATTATTATATTGAATCCAAAAATATTTAACTTTGAGTATCCAAATTGATTATAATGAATAACCAATTCCCCCTAAAAATAAATGAACAAGTGAGGAATGAAATTAAAATATATTTCATATGATTAAATTTTAGAGTTTTACTTCTGTATCATGGGTTTTAAGAATATTTTTCCACCTATAAGTTTTTTTTCAATCCTTATGTCTAGTTAGTCTACTATTTTTAAATATGTCTAATTTCCAATGGCCTTTTTTTCTAGGAGTAATGTGAGGACTAATAAGTATTTTAAGTTTCAATTTTAATTATTTTATTTAAAGGGATTTTAATTAAAAGTTACAAGTGGTAAATAATTTCATAACATAATTTATTTTCGTGGGGTTATATTATTTCTTCATTATCTTAGATATTTCATGATTATGTGTATAATGATTTTTTATTACATTATGTTGTATTTACACTTTTTTATATGGATTTACAATTGTTGAACGTAATTGATTGATTTATTCTCACTTCGACGTTATGATCATTTTAAGGGTTTATTTCATAATCTCATTCTACTCGAGATTGTTTATTCTTGAATTTTGAATTGAAAGAAATTATTTGATCATTATTTAATAAACCCATTCTTTTATTATCCCTTGGTTATTAATGATCTTTTAAAATTAATTGTACCATTTTTCACTCTTTAGTACTTAAATTATTTGATAAAATATTTCTAAGAAAATCTGACTTCATTTCTCTCTTCGATCAGAAATCTGTTTTCTTCCAAAACCATGTTTTCTTCCAAAACAATGTTTTCTAAAAAAACCAATTTTTTAACCTCTTAAAAATGATTTATTAAATAATTTTTTACAAAATATTTTAATATGAATCTTTATTTACTTTTCAAAACAATGTCTTTTTGTATTTTATAGAAAATTTGAAAAGAATATTCTTGTCATTTTTTGAGAAAGTCGCTTTCAAACTTTTTTACAGTGTTAAAGGAATGTTATTTTAATCTTATACGACATATATAGATTTTCCCACCATCGTTTCCTTAAAGTTTCCACTGTAATTTTATAAGGTTTCTCTTAAAAGAAATTTTTTTCCAATATTCTGAAAATTCTTAGTCTTTAAAAGTGATTTTCATAGTTATTGATTTTCTATTTTTTTATTTTTTAAATAATAGTTTTTTTCAGAACGAAAAAGATATTTTCCTCAAGTACGTTTTAAAGGTCATTTTATGGTATTTTTATTCAACAATTAAAACAACCCCTTATTATTACTCTAATGAATGTTTGTTGTATTAATTTCTTCTGTATTCTTCATATAAATGGTTTATGATCGTTTTGACTAAGAAAAGTACTTAAATTCACTTCCTTGATTCATTTTTATTGTCATTATCCTTCCCTTGAAATATTTACTTTCATGTGATTAGTGGACATTAAATTTCCCCTAAATATCCATATTATTTATCATGAATATGTTTATTAATTAAACCATATATCATTTCGACATACGATTCTCACTTTGAAATTTATTTTTTTATCTGGGGAAATATTGATAAATCTTCATTGTTTACTCAAAATGGAAATTTTATGATCAGGTAAATTGGTCATGAAATAATTTGATATATGATGAATAATTTTTAATTGGAGAGACATGTGAGGCCCAATATTATATACCATCTCGATGCATCGACATATCTCATGATACAATGAAGTTAAGCTTGCATTAAAGAGGTTTTTACCTGTGGATTAAACCATCTTGTTAAAGGTCTTGATGGTAGAGTTATCATGATGTCAAAGCTCATGGAATCTAATAATTAATAATTTCCTTATTTATGATTTAAATTATTATTATCCATGAGATTTTCACAATGATACTATCTTTGTATGCAATTCATTATTAGTTTATTCATTACATGACATGTGCTTTTAGTTATTTACCTTTCTATATTTATTATTCCTTATCTAATTATGATATAAAATATCTTAATTAAAAAGAATGTGTCCTTAGTTATTTAACATACCATATTGATTATTTTCTATAATATTTTATTATTAATATTATCTCTAGATGTACTTTCTTCTTAGTTTATTGATTAAATGGAATGTGTGTTTAGTTATTTACCTTTATATGTTGATTATGTTTATTGATTCATGATATCTTCTGCTATAATTATCCCTTATTGATCATTTTATATCACCATTATTTTTTTCTTTTCCCAATGATTCCATAATGATTATAATGACTGATATGAAAGGATATACTATATGGAATAATGTTATTCTTGAAAAAAATGTGTTGTGGCTTCTATATTCAAATGTAATATGAGACTAATGTAAGTATATATTTTACCAATAATACTAAACTACTCATTTATTTAGGATGCAATTCCTTGTATCTTATTCAAATTTAATAAAGTAGGCATTGGATTTGGGATATTGGGTTTAGGGTTGCTACATTTTATATTAAAGGAAATTTAGAAGAAACCTTGGGAGAAAGATTTTGAAAATCATAGATTAGGGAACATAACCCTATGATAACCCTTGAGGATTAGTATAGGAACATCCTAAATTTTTGGTTAGGTAGATATTATTTTGTTTTTCCTTACAATAAATCCATGTTTGGATACTAAAAGTGGAAGTGGGTGTGGAATAGATGAACCTAGGTGTAATAAATCTGAAAAGGTGTATTCAGATTGACTCGAGTGTTATCTGGTACATAAAAACATGCATTATTGTGCACCTAGTTTGTCACACCTAGGGGATATGTTTAAGATGATTCACATTTTATTTAGAACCCATTATGAAGGATTTGAAAATATAATTATAATGA
Organism: Viscum album; assembly: GCA_963277665.1. Classification (NCBI taxonomy): domain Eukaryota; kingdom Viridiplantae; phylum Streptophyta; class Magnoliopsida; order Santalales; family Viscaceae; genus Viscum; species Viscum album. The sequence continues at coordinate 1,129,165,077 of OY728132.1, forward strand.
TTGACCTAAGTCAAACATAAGATATCTTATATTGAAAATAGTGTCATAATTTAGACATCCTATAAAAGATTATATGGTTTTCACACTATGATTATAGTTGCTCATAATATAATTTTTGGTTTTAATCAATTTCTGAAACCCAAAAGAATCAAGATACCATTAAACATGAAAGAAAATGTGGTAACTATGAGAAACCAAATGGGATGATGACATGAGGTAATCATTTCATGATTATGCCTAATCAGTTTTTCCAAAATATGATTAACAACATAAACTTTAACCAACTCCCAGACACACCAAATCAGAGAAGGATTAATTTCTCCAAGAACTTGAGTGATGGATACCATGGAGGAAAGAAGGATAGATTTCTATGTAAGAAATGTGGAAGGAGACAGCCAGGAATGTGACTCAATGGAAAGGGAAAATGCTTTATGTGTAGAATTAAGGGAATAAAGAAATTAATTATCAAGAAAAAATGAAGAGTATGGTTGAATAAAATAAATATTATCCTAGGGAAACATTTGTAGTTTTTTTCATAAATGTGGAGAACCTAGGAATTATCCAAGTCAATGCCCTATTCTAAAGGATAAAACCTTTACCAAGGAAAGACCTATGTGGAAATAAAACAAATGAAGTATTAATGGTTGGGGTTATATTGAAAACCTTATTAAAATTTTGATTTAATAATTAACATTATTTCAAGTATTTCCATTATATTTTTAGTTAACTTTATAGGAATTATGTTAATATAATTTAGAAATTGGAAAACCCACATGCCCCACATGCTAGGTGAAAACCCATCACATCCAACAAGGTTGTGTGACTTGAACCCATGAACAAAGGATGATAAGGTTTTCACACCTACCAATGGCCTACATGATGTCCCAGTTAATATGTCATTATTTTGAAATTATTTGATGAGTTAATATTAATGATGAACCAATGGTGTTACTTTTGAGGTTTACAGATTCATTTATTATATTGTATAACTTATGCTAACCATATTGGTTTTGGAAAATATTTAAATACATACAGAAAGAATTATCACTATTTTATGGATATTACGATCCGTTAGAAGTTAATTTTAGTGCTTCGGAAATAAAAAATTCAGTTTTGGATATTCATTTCTTGGAGAAAGGGAAGAATTGAAATATTGATTGAAGCACAACCAAAAGATTAAAATTTTTTTCATGAAAAAGAAATGTATGAAGTAAGTATATTTCCTTATATTCTTAGAAACTAAATTAATTCCTCAAAATTAGGAAAAGTATCACAAAACAAAAAATTTATCCTATTACATTCATATCCAATGAATTTGATGGTCTTTTAAATCATCACAGATTTATAGATTTGCAGCCTTTAAATTTCAATTGATCACTTAATTTTTTATGATCAATTCCATTTATCACTCTATATAATTATATACAATTTTCTTCCATGTACATATCTTCATGTCCCACCAATGTTCTTCTACATATAAACCTAGTTATTTGTTATTCCATATAACCTTTGTACTTCCATTTCCCTCTTATCAATAGGATGTTTTATTAACCCTTTTACGATGTGTGGTTTTCAAAAAAAGCAATTTTCAAATATCTAACCCTTGATGACTGAGATCAAGTTTAAATTATGAGGATGAAATTTATTTAAGGTGGGGAGAATATAACACCCTATTATTTTAAGATAATAACATTGTTTTTAATATAGTGTATGGCACAAAACACCAAGTATAGAAGGGAATATTGTTGGACTTGGTTCCCTATAACCAACTTCTAAGTACTTTATGATAACCATTATTCAATGTTTTTGATATTAATAAACTCATTATAAAATAATGATTACTCTTATATGTGACATAGTATGTGATAATTTCCTATGACTAGTGGTCTCATGGAAATATCATAGCAGTTCCCTGTTATGATGAGAACCCAGAATCTCCATGATGGTATTCTTTAATATATGTTATGTGGCTAGATGAAATAATTTGGGGAACACAAATGATGTAGTCTATTAGGTTTGGAGACTCATAGGACTTTATTCATATTCTCATAGTGTATTCCCTTGGAAATATCAAGTGTTGGATATTATGAAAATGAGACCTGCCATTAGGAAATCCATATTTAAATGTATCATTGAATGTTTCTATATGAAGATGTGTGTATTGATCCATATAATTTAATATTATTATTAATGAGTATTTCAATTCATGTACTTTGATATATTGACAAAAACCATGATAATATATGTTCGTTGTGAGGTATGATACCTTTGGTGCGTTACGAGTAATACTTCATTAATGAATAATGCAAGAAAGAATTTTTCCATTATAGTCTTTAATAGAAGTTTATTTTATAGGACCTATGATGGAAATGATATAGATTAAATAAATCCTAGGTTATGGTTTTCTATATGAAAGTTTGATTTTCAGAATGTTAAAGAAAGAGACATCAACAACATAGGTTGATGGCACAAACATGCAACCTGCTTGATTAGAGATATCATGATAAAGGGATAATATCACACAGTAATAATCTGTATGAGTTATTATGTAATTAGGACATTAAATTATTTCTCCATGGGTTCCTTGGTGTGTTTTCAGATGCTAAAATTGGACTTTAGGGTGTTTTTTTAATTCCACTAAGAAAGAGGCCTATAGGTTCACACACTAAGTGTATCCAGAGTCTCAGTTAAATAATATGCTATTATTTATTATTTAAATATTAGAATAAATATTATTATTGCATGTGGTGTAATAATTATTCATGTTTTTTTGATCACATATATTTTGTCACCAATTGTTCAAGATAATATTAGGTGAGAAAAATATTTAATAAATATTTATTTGCTTTTAGTGAATCTAATATTTATTTATTTATTGAAGAATAATGAAGTGATATTTATTTAATAAATAAATATTCATTTTTCAATCTTGATAAATATTATAGAGGAAAAGGGGACTAAGTTTATGGCTCTGATGAGTAATAATGCTTAATGAATGTTATTTGAATAAATAATATTTTGATTTTAATTCGTGAGTTTAGCACATGTCGAGAAATATTGTTATTATTATTATAGACATGGAATTATGTAAGGATTAAATAAATATTAAAGAGGACATGTGAAATTATTTATTTCAAAATTTAGCGGTATATAAACCCAATTATATTATTTTATTAAATATAGTCAATTAATTTTTCTTGTTGTGCACAATGAATCCAGAGAATCCTCTTGAAGCCCTAGAGAGCTTCCTTCTATAAGAATTTTCCCAAGAAAGAAGGGTGATCTTCCTCCAACAACCAATATCAAGTCTATGGAGATCAAGGAGAATATTTTGCAAGTTATTCATAGATAGATATAAGGCTAACAATGCAAGCAATAAGATCTATCATTCTAGCACATGGAGATTCATACAGTGATGTTCAGGGATTTGTGGAACATGTGTGGATCACCGCTTGAGGGAATATTCCCTTGATTCCAACAACAAAATGATGGTACGATGTATATCCTTTGTAAAATACATCAATAAAGAAATAATTTCAAAAAAGGTAGTTCTTTTAATCGCTTAGATTAATTATAAATAATACGTGATGATACCACTCTTGGTTCGGACATTTTAACCCTTGTCTTTATTCTTTGATTCAATTATATTGATCACAATGTTCAAAATCATATTAAATCTTGGATTAATCATAAATCATGTTAAAAAAGAAAAGTTATGAATAACCTATTGCACACTTCTGTTATTCTTGCAACCTACAAGTGGTATTAGAGTAGTAACATAATTATTTATAATTATTTAACAATCATTGATTGATTTATGCATACGTATTTGGTTTTTCAATTCATCTTCAGTCGTTATTTAGCCTAAATTGATAGGTGTACTTATTATTATTTATTTCACATAAATATAGTCGAACTGATTAATTTTATGAATGAAATAAATTTGAAGATCTCATCTGGTGGTGCAAAGGAATCTAGCTGGATAACATAAGAGTACACACCTTGTACTAGTGTTTAATGCACAAATAATTAAATTAGAACTAATTAAAGACATGTGAATTTATTACTCAATATGAATTTAACATTATACTGAGTTTTGATTGTTCTATCATGGAACATGGTCAGCTGGAGTACACACTGTGTAACTATTATACATGGCGTGTCATCCTTTAAGTCGTAAATCGACCATGTATCTTCTTATACAGTCTACGAGACTCGTGACCACGTAACTCGGATACCACACACCTTATACATCATTACCAATGGGTAATGAGTTTATCTTACAATACATGCACCTTGTATATCATTTCCTTGAATCATTTATTTTAGCTTTTGTTACACGCAACAACGAGCTTCTTCGATAGCTTGTGTTATGGTCAAGGCCAAGTTTTACCAAACAACAATATACTATTAATATTATTATTTAATATGACAGTTATTTCCTAACCATTAGAATGGTGGGTATTAATAGGATTTAAAAACTATAAAATTATATAGGTCACCCATGTTTATTAGTTATCTATTGATTAATAATAAAATTATAATCATTTAAATGAAAAATAAATGTTTTCTGAATAATATTGTTTTTCCAAAAAGGGGATTAGTCGCGCTTTACATAAAAAATTAAAATAAAAATTTTAACACTTTTATAAAATATATTTGACAATATAAACTTCATTTTTTGAAATTATATTACCAACATTATCTTATGGTTATTTTTTGGATTTTTTTTGGAAAAGTTTCATTTTTTGATGAATAGTGAAAAATACTGAATTTTAATTGAAAACTATTTTTTGTTTCAAAAAATTATATTTTTAAATTATAGTTTAAATTGGTTTTAATGTAAAATTAGTCCGATTATATATACATTTCACAAATTTATTTCATTTTAATGATTTTTATATTGAATTTACATATAAAAACTTTATAAAATATTGAATAATTTCACTTTAGAAACTCGCTTTCACATCATGTTTATGGAATTAATTTAAAATTACAATTTGCTTATTTTGTGAATTTAATTTGTAAAAATTTAGTCCATATTTGGAATAATAATAATTTATAATTTATAATATGTTAAAATTAATTCTGTATCAAAATGAATAGTAAATACTGTAAAAATTAATTACTGTAGTTAAGGTAAAAATGGGTTTACCAAGGGGTTAAACTAAAAGGATAAGAGTAAAATGATCTATAAAATTGTCTAAATAATATTTAATGGATATATTTTTACTATTTCACCTCTAAGGTTTGATAATGGTCCATTTTGGACCATTGTGACATATGAAAAATGTAGGAGCACTCAATTCATTTCAAAAATACAAAATGTGTAGTCTCCCCAACTTATAAAAGCCTCCCCACTGTCCTCAATTAATTACACCTTCACACCACTTGGTTAAAAAATTCCAAAACAAATCACTTCCCAACTTCCCCATATCTTCCTAGAAGACTTATTTTGGTCAAAAATCCAGCATAGGATGGATTTAGTGTGAACCTAATGAGGACACCCATAGAAGAGATAATGTTTCTCAATGAGCATCTTTATTTTATTTCTTTCTCTACCTCCTTAAATTATTATTTAAACATGATGATATAATAAAATTAGTATTATCCATATATTGGTATGTTTTTATAATAATTTCATGACCTATAACCATCTCCACATTCATTAAATGGGCTACGAAATCGTCATTTTTGTGTATAGAGGACTACCGCCTCGTGAACCGATGTCATTCATTCTTCCATTACCACCATTCATGGATGGATATGATGATGGATTTAAATTATATATATATATATATTCTATATTTATAACATATTTATACCTCCCGATTTTTTATATCATATATATAATTTTACCTTCCATTCCATATGAGATATGATAACATCACTCTTGTGTACAACAGACAACCACCTCGTGAAGAGATCTGATGTTTCTTTCACTAATGCTTCACATGGAAGGTGATGAGGATAAATTTCATGATTATATGTGATATAAATGATAAATTTATGATATTAATTACATATTTATCGTTATTTATAGATAATATATATCATTTTCTTTCTTTCCTTTTCACTCAAATAAAAATGATAACATCGCTTGTGTACGAGTGGGTTACCTCCTTCTCAAAGCGACGTTTCTGTCATTTTATCACCACAACAAATGGATAATATATATAAATATATTTAAATAAGTAATATTGTATTTATGATATTATTATCATTATGTAAGGATAAAATATTACTTACATATTTTCCATAATGATCATTAAAAAATTAGAATGTTACTCCTGCATACGTATAGTCTACCGTCTCCATGATCGCAGCGTACTTCATTTTTCATAATAAACATTCATGATTGGGTTTTAAAGTATAATTTATGTATAAATATGATAATTATTTCATGATATTTTTAAAGTAATAGTATCATTTTCCCACTCTTTGGTACATAAATTAATTGGTAAAAGGTTTCTATGAAAATATGACTTCATTTGTCTCTTCTGTCAGAAATCTATTTTCTTCGAAAACTGTGTTTTCAAAAAATGTTTTGAAACATTCTTTTCAAATATTCAGAATGATTTATTAATGTAATTTTTTAAAAAATCAGATTAATCTTTATGTTATTTTTAAAATAGTGCCCATTTGTATTTTATCAAAAATGTGAAAGGAATCTTCTAGTCATTTTCTAAACATGACACTTTCTAACATTCTTTAAATTAAAAAGGAATGTTATTTTTATTTTGTACAACATGTATGGATTTAGCCACCATAATATCTTTGAATATTTATTTTCATGTTTATAAGGATACTTTTATAAGAAATTTCTTTCCAATATTTTATAAATTATTAGTTTTTAAAAGTGATTTTCCAAGAAAATGATATTTAGAAAGTTTTATATTTTTTGAAAAAAGATTTTCAAAATGAAAAGAATATTTTTATCAAGAATGTTTTTAAATTTATTTTTATGGTATTTTTATTCATCAATGACAACAACCCCTTATTCTTACTTCAATGGGTGTATGTTATATTGATACTATCATTATTCTTTCTATGGACAATTTGTAGTAATTTTCATCTAGGAACGTAATGAAATTCACTTCCTTGATTCATTTTTCTTGTCATTGACTTCACCTTGAATTATTCAATTTCATGTGATCACTGGATAATAAATTTCCACTAAATACCCATATTATTTATCATGGAAATGCTTATTTCCTAATCTTTATATCATTTCTACATATGGTGTTTAGTTTGAAAGTTTTTTGTTTTGTCTGGGGATATATTGATAAATCTACATTCTTTTATCAATATTGATATTTGATGATAAGGCATAGTGTTCATGAATTAAATCAATTATTCAATATTTGGGGAATGATTTGGACTTGCATTGATGAGTGGGGCCTGAAATATATAGCCCATTGATGCATCCATATTACTCATGAGACAGTTTTAATGTCTCGGATTTTTCATGTATTATTTTTAAATATTATATGGAATTATTACAAGACCCAATGCGAAGACGGCACATCATTATGAGGCTTGGTGAGCCCGATATGATGGTTTGAACTTTTTAAGTAAAATAAAAGTAAAATAAAATAATTTAAAAAGTTATTTTATTTTATTTGGAACCTTCCGCTGCAGCGCAGTGATGGGGAAGGTGTTTCTGTAATTAATGCCAAGCCATAATTACTCTGAAAGAGCCATGCTGAATCATTAATATCGTAGCGTAGCAGAATGCTGAAACACTTCTCTACTTCTAATATGTTAACCGAACGTCGGTCGTTGGCAAAAATTGAGAGGAGATATGGAGAATACTTAGATATTTGGAGAAAACTATCAGTGACGAACGACGATGGATCAAAGCTATGAATCGATGCGCCAATGAAATTAAAGGATCTCAGCAATGATGGCAGTGCAACCCCTTTGTCATCCATTGATCTGTTCTTGATGTAGGGGTTGTTATTTCGATTCTTATTTTCCTCATTCTTGGATTCAACGATGAACATAGATCAACCCACGTACAGTTTGATCGGTGGATCGTGCGTTCTTGTGGTAGGGTTATTAATTTCCATTTCATTCGGGGTTTGATTCAGGAATTTTTTATGATGTTTGTTTGTTATGGTTTAATTTTCATGTTAAATCCTTCTAACAGGAGCGGATCAATGTCGTGGAGAATGACAGCAGAGGTTCGTTCCTCAATTTGGTTTATTAGTTTTCTCCCTCTTTTCTTCGTGTTCTTCGTGGGGTGATGAACAACATATTGTTGCACGTCCATTTAACAATAAAACGATCCCCAATTCAAGTTTCGGCATCATGATGACCTATCAGAGGTGTGACAACGATGGCGGACGACGAATCGGTTCGGATCAGGAGAGACCGATCTTCGAGCGTTCATCGCACGGGTGGATCGTTATATGTTTTCTGATCTGATTGGAGGTACGAAACTAACGGAATCGGCATCGGGGTGATGGGGAGACTAAAACCCTTGAGTTTAAGGGAGATTGGGTGGCCAGATCGAGGATTTTAAGGAGCACCAGAGGTGCGGCAATGAAGAACGACAGTTCTGGAAATTTCCGGAATACACGATGTGTACTTCTTAAGAACACGTCGTGTAGTACTGGCGGTGGATAGGGTTTTGGGGGTTAGATAGAAATCACACAGTGTGTGACCCTGGTCACACTGAGTGTTGGACCTTCCCCGAAGCTTAGCGTGTAATTTGGAAAGTACACGGACACGGGAAAAAATACACAGCTTCACGGACACGGAGAGTACTCTCTATGTAGCATGGAAGAGGCGGCTACGTAGGACTTGGCATGTATTCCAAGGGATACACAGACACAGGGTGTATTACACGACGTGTACTCCACCACATGGACAGGTGAGGCCAGTAGCGCGGGTTACCCCATGTGTTGAATACACGGGTTGGCGTACATGGGTTGAAGTCGTGTACAGGCACACGGCCACGTACACGGAGATGACACTAGATAACTCAGACATGGCATGTACTCCATACCACATGCTGTGTACTGCCTTTTCCTAGGCGACCAGCCTTATGACACGGGCCGTTGTACATGGGTAATACCCGGGGTCAGAATACACGGAGTGTAAAATTTTCTACACGCCCTATACTTTTTGGAAAATGTCTTGGTCTTCTTGTCCACCGTATCTTCGACATGTTTTGTTTGGGTTAGTTTCCCTTCTTCTCATTCCCCTGAAGTTCAGGCATTGTTTCCTTCTACGAGAGTGTGATCCCTTCAGTAGGACATTCTATGATATAGTCAGGCATCCCTCCGAGAGGCCTAGAGCGAGATCCTCTATCCATTCATGAAACTAGGTAGAGTCAGGAATCAATGTGACCAAATCCACCAGGAATTTATCCTCTTCCTAGAAGGTGAATCTAGATGATTCATGATATCTTCCAAGGCCCTGGAAGTGATCCTCATCTGTGTGTCAGGATCTTTCCCCACTCAAGAGTGTGTTCTCCCGGAATTAGTGTATCTATCTCTCATTGCTTTTCCCAATGAACAGAACTTCTCAGACGGACGACATCAGAGCTATGAGACCCATAGAGTTATTTCTCCCAGATGAGTGCTTCTTGGAATCTTCAAACTAAATCCCTCGACAGGGGTATGCAGTTGTGAGACTTGTCTCTAGACCGTAGGTCTAGGTTTGAGTATATCTGGATTGTGTTTCTCTTGCTATATGTTCTATAGACATATACTATGTAGAGATAATTATACATTTCTTTTGTATATTGCTTGGTGGTTTTTGGGGTCCTCTACTGAGTATTGTTATACTCACCCCTACATGGGCTCTGCTAGCACGTGTCGTGTCTTGTGCAGATGAGTAGCCTTTTGACAGAGTCCAGGGCGGACCCGGACATGACCAAGCTTTCTAAGTTCCCTACAGGCCGAGACGTTCCTATGGATATGAGAAGCATTCTCATTACCTCTTTGTGTTTACAGGTTGGACTTTGCAGTTTTCAGACTCTTCTTTTTGGTGGGCTTGTATTCCGTCCCAGTTTGCTTTCATCATATTACTTTCTGTCGAACTCTATTGGTTGGGTTTAGTTGTATGCATGCATTTTGTTCCTTAAAATTTATTAAATTTCATCATTTTTGGGGTTGGAGATGGGTGTGTGTGTACAGGTAATTAGTCAATGACTCCCATGTTAGTAATATGCCTACTCGGTGCTAGTCACCAGCCCCTGGCCTATTGGAGGCGGGTTTGGGGAGTCGCTGCACGGGCCCAGGGGATAGGTCGTGATAGAGTTGTATCAGATGTGGTCGGTTCTACCTTAGTACCAAGAGTATGTGAGGTTTATTTTGGCAACCGTGTTATGTGTTTCGAGTTCATAATTCAGGCCAGGGACTTTAGTGATGGTGATGGCGGCTGACGTATCCATATACCAGGACTCTGATAACTTGCTTTTCGACTCGGTACATGAAAACACTAGTTGTAGGGAAGTAAAATAATGGTACATGCATCATATAGGAATGGGTGGTGTTTTCCATGTCATTTGTATCAGATATCCAGATATACTCATTGACAATGGTACATCTTGATTCCTTATAGGATGCCTCCACGACGCATGGCTGCTAGGATTCAGCAGCATGATCACGAGGATGACCCCCTCAGTGGAGAGGCTTCGATATAGGGACTATTTCCCCATGAGTTTCCACTAGGTGGTGCACTAGCTACACCACCACCAGTGGAGTAGCCCATGGTACCTATAGTACTGACCGACGAGGGGCACATGCTGAGCATGCTCCATAAGTTTCAAAGATAGATACCCCTCATGTTTTGAGGTGAGCCTGACCCTCAGGCGGATTAGGACTGGCTTGAGGTGGTGACCAGTGTTTTCCATCTCGTGAGGACACCAGCAGACCAGATGGTGATCTTGGGAGCGAGCCTTCTTCAGGTTTCAGTAGGACAACAGTGGAGTTTGACCACGCAGACTCACGGTGAGGATAGTTTTTTGTGGATGGAGTTTGAGCGACTCATTAGGGAGGAGTTCTCTCCAGTTATATTGAGAGCACTGCATATCTAGGAGCTTCTCCAGCTCCAGCATGGCAGTTTTTCAGTGGATGACTATTCATTAGGGTTCACTAACCTCTCCAGGTACTCGATGGATATGGTCAGTGATCAGTACTTCAGAGCTCGGACCTTCAAGCAAGGTTTACAACAGGACATCTGAGCTAGTGTCATGCCTCTCTGGATTTCAACTTATGCTGGACTACTCGATCGGGCATTGGTGATCGAGAGGTTCTTGGTAGAGCAGAGATAGCTGACGGTAGTCAGCAGCAGGCAGATAGGTGTAAAGACCTAGGCATTAGGAAGCCGATGTCAGGCACAGGGATCAGGATGTGGGAGACGTCGCAGGAGGACCCAGGATAGGGGATCGATAGTCCAGCGCTCTCAGGTTGGATATATTCAACCTAGGGAGAGGTGATGCTACTTATGTGATGGTAGGGGACATCTCGCTAGATATTTTCCTACCCATCAAGCTGCTGACAGGGAGGTGGTGGATGGACCACTGTGGTAGAGGCAGAGAGTAGAGCAGACAGGCCCGCCAGGTGGTGAACGTGGCAGAGGAGCAGGGAGAGCAGTAGGTGGTGGTAGACTCTTCGATCTACTTCCACCACCACCCCCAGGAGGTCCTCACCAGGCTCAGGGAACTGAGGGACATGTGTGGGGAAAACTAGATGCAGTCGAGGCCTACGACCCAGAGACTCTAGGGATGATCCGAGGTACGATATGTGCCTTATCCACCTTAGATTTTGTACTTATAGACACAGGTTCTAGTCATACCTTCCTTGCCACATGTCTTGTGATAAACCTTGAGATTCCAGTAGAGCCATTGACTCGACCCTTATGCTTGGATACACCTACGGGAAGAGACTAGATGATCATTCACCTTTGTAGACAGTGTGATCTTACCCTTGGTGGCGAGAGTTTCGGTTGGAACCTCTTGGTGGCAGCATCGAGGCCTTACGACGTCATTCTTGGTATGGATTGGTTATCTTCAGTTCATGTCCAGGTTGACTGGTTTAGGTGAAGAGTACGGTGTGTTCACAGTGATGGGATGAGGTTTTCCTTTGTGGTGAAAGGGAGACCCAGGCAGCACAGAATGGGCTCATGCATAGTAGGGTGTAGCTGATCACTCATGGGTTGACTAGACTTACCCTCGGAGTAGTAGATTTTGTGAGCTTCCAGTTCCCAGTAGTAGTGGCGGAGTATGAGGATGTATTCCTCGAAGATGTTCCAGGACTCCCTCCCCATTGAGAGATCGACTTCTGCATCGACTTACTCTTCTGGAAGACACCGATTTCCTCACCAGCATATCTGATGGCTCTCGTAGAGATTCGCAAGTTGAGGGTGATGTTGGAGGATTTGCAGAGCAAGGGTTTTGTTATTCTCAGTGTTTCACCATGGGTGGCCCCAGTCATGTTTTCGAAGAATTCAGACAAGAGTTTGAGGTTGTGTGTGGATTATTGGAGCCTGAACCAAGTGACATTGAAGAAAAAGTATACACTACCAAGGATCGAATACCTCTTCGATCAAATGATAGGGGCACAGTGGTTCTCAAAGGTTGACCTCTGATCAGGTTATCACCAGTTATGAGTACTAGACGAGGATATACAGAAGACATCTTTCAGATGCCTCTACAGACATTATGAGTAATTGGTGATGCCTTATGGCGTGATGAATTCCCCCATAGTGTTCATGGGACTTATGAACCAGATCTTCCATCCATACTTTGACCGATTCTTGGTAGTCTTCATCGATGACATCCTTGTGTACTTGACATCAGAGGAAAAGCACACGAGACACATGCATATGGTTCTAGACGTACTCCGAGAGCACCAGCTTTATGGGATGCTTTCGATGTACCAGTTCTGGATTCAGAAGGTCCATTTTCAAGGACATGTCATCTCAGAAGATGTTATAGCTATGGACCCAGCCAAGGTGGAGGCGGTTTTGGTGTGGCAGCCACCTCGAAGTGTGATGGAGGTGGGAGGAGCTTCCTCGGGTTGGTAGAATATTACCGAAGATTCATTCTTGATTTCTCCCTGATATCAGCACCAATGACCGCCATGACCAAGAATGGGAAACCCTTCATATTTAAAGAGAAGTTACAGAATGATTTCGAGAAATTGAGACAGAGTTTGATGAGAGCCCCGATCTTGAGATTACCAGAGGAGGGTGCCGAGTACGTAGATTTCTGCGATGCATCAGGAAACGGGCTTGGTTATGTCCAGATGTAGAGGCAGGCAGTGATTTTCTAGGGTTCGCTCCATCTTAGGCCACATGAGAAGAACTATGTGACCCATGATCTCTAGTTGGTAGCAGTAGTATTCACATTAAAGATGTAGCGACACTACCTTAGGGGTGAGCGGTTCATCGTCTACTCTGACCACAAGATCCTGAAGTACATCCTCTCATAGAAGGATCTAAATCTTAGGTAGAGGAATTGGCCATAGTTCCTCCAAGATTATGATTTCGAGATCATTTATACTCATGGGAAGTGGAACAAGGTGGCAGATGTTCTTAGCAGAAGGCCGAGCTTGCAACTGTTGAGTCACGTGACAGTGTAGTTAGCCACATTGCAATTATTATTCATGGATAGGTAGGATACACCTTACCTAGAGTCGATGGTTGTCGCCCCTCCACTCTTAAAGCGAGTTATGGAGTCACATCTTGGGGATGTTGACTATGAGGCTTTACATGCTCAGTTATCCACAGGACGTGCTCCTGATTGACATTCGCAAGGTGGGGAGCACGTACTTCTTTTTAGAGGACGCACTGTTGTACCAGTGGCATTGTGGTAGGAGGTCCTGAGAGAGTTTCATACATCCCCCTTAGCAGTACATCCTAGAGTGTAAAAGATGTACCAGGATCTACAATGACAGTTCTAGTGGTCAGGCATGAAGAAGGAAGTAGCAGAGTTTGTTTCTCGATGCCTTACATGCCAGCAGGTGAAGGCGGAGAACCAGGATCCAATGGGATTATCTCACCCCCTGGGAGTTTCATAGTGGAAGTGGGATGGAATATTGATGAACTTCGTGACAGTATTACCACGGACACCCAAGGGGCATGATTCTATTTGGGTGATCATTGACCGAGTCACCAAGTCAGCTCACTTCTCAGCTATTAGGGAGCAGAGTTCTATAGAGAGCTTGGGACACCTCTACGTGTAGGAGATAGTTCAGATCCATGGTGTCCCTTTGACGATAGTCTCGAATCAATATGTCCACTTCACATCCTGGTTATGGAAGGTATTACAAGAGGATTTTGGGGCATATCTACGCCATCCCCAAACAGACGGTCAGATGGAGAGAACCATTCATGTTTTGGAGGATATGTTACAAGCCTGTATCTTGAACTTTGGTCATGGTTGGGAGGACCACCTACCACTGGTGGAGTTTGTGTACAACAACAGCTACCACTCCACCATTTGTATGGCACCGTTCTAGGCTTTATATGGGAGACCCTACTGGTCACTGGTTTGCTGGACTGACCCCAGAGAGTCAGCACTCATGGGTATAGAGTTGGTATGAGCTACCACAGAGAAGATGCAGATCATCCGGGAGAGGATGAAGATTACACAGAGCCAGCAGAAGTCATATGCTAACAGCTGATGGAGACCTCTAGAGTTATAAGAGTTAGACCACGTCTTCCTTTGGGTCTCACCCCGACGAGGGATATGGAGATTTGGCTGGGGTGGAAAGCTATCTCTAAGGTTCATCGGACCCTTCTAGATACTACTCAGAGTATGTGAGTTGTTTTACTGCCAAGATATACCACCATAGTTGCATTCGGTACAAGATGTCTTCCACGTGTCGCAGTTGAGGAGGTATGTGCATGACCCATCACACTTTATCGACTAGGGTAAGTTGGAGATTGAGGATGGAGTGACCTTTGCTGAGTACCCAGTGGAGGTCGAGGATCGGCAGGAGAGGATCCTTCATGGGTGATCGATTCCCTTGGTGCGCGTCTGGTGGCAGCACAGGAATATTTAGGAGAGCACGTGGGAGCAGAAGGCTCAAATTCGTGCGCAGTACCCACATCTCTTTGAGTAGCCTTTGTTTTGGCTTTTTAGGGATGTAAATCTCCATGGTGGGGAGAATGTAATGTCTCAGATTTTTCGTGTATTATTTTTAAATATTATATGGAATTATTATGAGACCCAGCACGAAGACGGAACGTCATTCCGAGGCCCGGTGAGCCCGAGATAATGGTTTGAACTTTTTATGTAAAATAAAAGTAAAATAAAATAATGCAACAATTTATTTTATTTTATTTGAAAACATCTGATGCAGTTCATCGATGGGGAAGTTGTTTCAGTAATTAATTATACACCATAATTACTCTGAAACATCAACGCTGAATCATTAATTCTGCAGTGTAGTGGAACGCTGAAACACTTCTCTCCTTTTAATGGGTTAATCTAATGTCGGTCTTCTGAGAAAATTGAGAGGAGCTATGGAGAATCCTTGGAGATTTAGACAAATCTCTCAGTGACGGACGATAGCAGATCAAAGTTGTGAATCACTGTGCCTTCGAAATTGAAGGATCTTTATGATGATGGTTGTGCAACCCCTTCATAAGAGATCGATCCTTTATTGAGGTAGGGGTTGTTATTTTAATTCTTCTTTTCCATGTTCTTGGATTCAATGATGAACACGTATCAACCCACGAATAGGTTAATCCACAGATCATGCATTCTTGCAGGAGGGTTATGAATTTCTGTTTCTTTCATGGTTTGATTCAGGAATTTGTTATGATGGTTGTTTTTTATCATTGAATTGACCTATTAAATCCTTCTAATGGGAGAGGATCAATGCCGTGACGAATGACAGTAGAGTAACGTTCCTCAATTTGGTTTATTGGTTTTCTCCCTCTATTCTTTTCATTCTTCATGGGGCGACAAACAATGGATTTTTGCGCATTCATTTCGTAATGAAAAGATCCCTAATTGAATGTTTGGCATCTTGATGACCTATCGGAGGTGTGACAATAATGGTGGACAAGGAATCGGATCGGATCGGGAGAGACTGTTCTTCGAGCGTTCTTCGCGTGGGTGGATCATTATGTGTTTTCAGAGCCGATCGTAGGTTCTAAACCCACGAAATTGGCTTCGGGGAGATGGTGAGACCAAAACCCATGAGTTTTGAGGTGATCGGGCAACGGGATCGTGGATCAGAGGAGCACCGAAGGCGCAGTAATGAAGAACAATGGTTTTGGAAATTTCCAGAATACACGGTGTGTGCTTCTTAAGAACACATCGTGTAGTACCGGAGGCAATGGCTTGGTTTTCAGGGGTTAGATAGGAATCACACGGTGTGTGACCCTAGTTACATAGTGTGTTGGACCTTCCCCGAAGCTCAGCATGTAATTTGGAAAGTACACGGACACGGGAAGGAATAAACGGCTTCACAGACACAACGTGTACTCTCTACGCAGCATGGCAGAGGCAGCTGCACAGGACTCAGCATGTATTCTGGGGGATACATGGACACGGGGTGTAGTACATGGTGTGTACTCCACCACATGGCTAGGTGAGGCCATGTAAAGACCCGTAAATTTCAAGGAAATTTTTTTTATTAATTTTCTTTGGAATTTTACGAGTTCGTAGTTTCTGACGGCACCAGATTTCGAGGCTCGGTGGGCCCGTAATCAATTTCTGAAGTTTAGCTCGGGTACGTTCAGTGAACAAACAAGCGGGTTTTTCTATATTTTTAACCAGTGCTCGGAATTGAAATCTGAGGGCATCGATGAACTCGCAACGCCGGTATTTGCTTAAGGAGACTTTTGTCACAGTTTCATTTTATCGAGAGCAGAAGTTAGTTTTTGGGTTTTCTTTAAAAAGAGTAATAATAAAATAGTATTCCATGCACTTTATTTTATTTAAGCTTCCATTTGAATTATGGTGGTTGAAACCTTCTCATGGAGGTTGGATGTGGGGCCACCACACCTTAACCTCCCATGAGAGGTTATGGTGGTGGGGCCCACCCGAACTAAACCTTTCGTGAGTGGTTTATTGTGGTGGGGACCACATGGGGCTTAACCCCCTATTTATGGGAGGAGAGGAAACCTCTCAACTCTCCCTCATTAATGAGGGATAGCCTCTTGATTCCTCAACTCCCCATTAAATGGGGAGAAACTTTTTGGTACCCTCCCCTCTTAAGTTGTGCCAACGTACCTCTTAAATTGCGCCAACGCAATTTAATTCACCCGACCCCCCTTTTTTAAATTATGTAACTGCATCATTGGAATTTAGGAAGGTTCCAATAAAAGAACTGTCATAAATTCCATGATGGATACATACCTCTCCCCCTCTACTATATATAGGGATCTTGGGAGAAGGTTTTGGAACGGCTTCACCAAGCGACGAAGCGCTGGTAAAGTATCATGACGCCCAACACTTGGTAAGAAGCTTATCTCCGCGATGAAGAATGCCGATCCTCTTCGACTTCTTCCCCGGACCCCTACCGACGTGGAACGTCTTCCACCAGCCAACGCAACTCAGGTTTGGAAGAGCTTGGCGGATGCAACGAACGACGAACCTCTTCGTCTTCTTTCCGCAACTCTGTCAACGATCGACGAACTTCGATTCCGAGGTAGGGGGTTATGTTTGAGACATGATTATTACTCCTTCGGAGTTTCTCCTTATTATTTTAAAAACCACATGTTATCAAACTAATGGAAGGAGGTCGAACCACAAAAAAAACGGATAGATCCCCTCCCTTTTGTTGTGGTTGTTGTGGTTTGATTTGGAAGTAACACGGTGTCGTCACACCATGTAGGAACGGAAGAATCGTGGCAGGTGTGGGTCACGACGAAGAAACACGGCACCGTCATGCCGTTCTGTGAAATGCGAACGAGGTCGTGACCGTATTCGGGCCTCGTCGGAAGGGCGCGGCATCGTCACACCATGACGAATAGATTCGCGACAATTTAAAAAGTGGCGGCCGGAAAAACTGGCCGCCGGAGAGCTCGAAAGCGGCGGCCGGAACTCCGGCCACCGGCGCCGGAAGACGCGGGACCGCGGGGTTCCACGGCGAGACCCGGCCGGCCCACCTGGTCGGTCGTTAAAAGGAGTAGAAGGGGGGGTAACCCCCCGGATTTTCTCTAGGTGCGGCCCCATTATGGGGCCATCGTTTAAAAAAATGGAAATAAAAGAGGGGGCAACCCCCCCCCCCCCTCGTCTTGGGCGCACCGTGCTGGCCGCGCCGCCGTGCCGTCGGCCGGGCCGAGCCGTCGGGCCGGGTCGGGCCTTCGGGCCGGGTCGCCACACAGGTCAGGTCGGGCCTTCAGGCCGTGTCACCACCTGGGCCGGGTCAACCCGGTTCGGGTCGGCCCAGGGGGTACTGGGCCGGGACGGACCAGGACGGACCGGGCCCCGACCCCCCATTTTCGGACAATTCTGTTCAAATGTCCATAACTTGGGCTACAGAACTCCGATTGACGAACCTTCAGTTGAGATGTGATCCTTGGATCGAGAAGGTTGTTTCGGTATTCTATACTCAAGGTTTCGGAGAACCTTGGGTTCATCCGGGTTGGTTCGAACCCAAAACCAACCGGGCCCTCGGAGCAGAAACGCTTATATCTTGAGCTCTGGACGTCTGATTGACGTGCCATCAACTTTGTTGGATTTCTATTAGTGAGAAGGACCTTTTGGATTACTCCAAAAAAGATTTTGATGCAGTTGGAGTATGTTTGGGTTGGTTTTGACTGAAAAAATCAATCAGGCCCCTGGGACGAAAAAGCCAATAACTCTCAGACCGGGCGTCTGATTGACGCACCGTCTATTGCGTTGAGTTCCTTTTGTCATGAAGGAAATTTGTGATACATCAACTATGATCTACGTGACTATTGATATATCGACCCCCTTGGATCAGGGAGCGGACCCTCTCGGAACGAGCGTGCTGTGTGCGGAATCCCTAGAGTTGGCTGCGACTGCTTCGACTACCGTACAGAAATCCTCCACTTAAAGAATCGTCAGTGAAGTTGATGATCTCATTGAGAAACAGTCCCTTGATTTTTTCCTATGTTAGTTCGGGGTATAGTTGAGATACGGCCAGGTTTGTTCGTATACGAAACCAACCGGGCCCCTGGTACTAAAAGGCTATTAACTCAGAGACCGGGCGTCTGATTGACGCGTCGTCTATTGTGTTGTGTTACTTATGACGAGATGGACCTCTGTGTTTCTTATTCGTGGAATCTCGTGATACTTGGATTATCGACCAGTAGCTCGTGGAGTGGACCCACCCAGTGACGAGCTAGCATAGTTTAGTGACCCTTGGCGGAGGAGCGCTTGGTAGTAGCGGCAGACCCGCGGTACTCGACAGAGGTGGTGCGCTTGGTTGTAGAGACAGACCCTTGGCAGATGAGCGTTTGGTTGTAGCGACTGACCCATGGTACTCGACAGAGGAGGAGCGCTTGGTTATAGCAGCAGATACCCTCAGCGGATGGAGCGCCTGGTAGTTGGAAGCAGACCCGAGTTACTGATGAGCGTACGGGGTGCGGAGACCATGTAGCTGGCTGAGACCTTTTTACTGCTTGACTGATTCAAGTCGGACTGACTTGTTAGCCCAGTGGACGGAGTGCCCGATATTTGGCAGTAGACCCATAGTGGACGGGAGCACCTGGTATTTGGCAGCAGACCCTCCGTACTCACAGCTGGAGTACCTCTGACGGCTAATAGGGGGAGCGCCCGGTATTTGGCAGCAAACCCATAGTGGACGGAGCGCCCGGTATTTGGAAGCAGACATATGGTACTCAAAAGGAGGAGTACTTCAGCAGTCATAGGCTAGTGAGAAGTACCTAGGAGTACGTGGCAGGATCATTGTACTCGTCTGAGACGGAGCTCTTCAGCTGTTACGGTTTTGAAAATGAAAATCCTGGTTTGAGCTGAGTCAATGAACTTTTTGTTTTCCTCATGATTGAGATGAGTTACATGATAACTTAGGTATATGTATAGGAATATATCTAAGTAGTGGTTATCTGTTGATTTCATAACTGTGTGATACCTCATGTTTGAGATGGGTAACTTGGTAACTTAGGTATAAGTATGGGCTTATACCTAAGTTTGTTTTATCTGTTGAGAACCTTCTTTGTGTTTATCCTTATTGGATTTAGTGAGACCTTGAGGGTCTCGGGGTCCCTACTGAGTATCGTTTACTCACCCCTGAATGGGATATGCCGCACTATGTTGTGTTGGTTGCAGACGATGGACAACGATGATCGCGGTTGAGGCTTGAGGAGCTGGACGGTACCCGGAGGTGGACCTCATGAAGAGTCAGTACCCGAAGGTGGACCCCACAATGAGACGGTACCTGGAGGTGGACCTCACGACGAGTTGGAACTCAGAGGAGACGGACGGATGTGGAGTGCTGAGGAGGACATATGTACCTACCCTTCAGGTAGGAACCCGGAGGACAATCCTGAAGCTGCTTGTCACCTTGCAGCTGTTGTCCTTTGAGTTGTACATTACTTTCAGTTTTATTTGTATCTTTCCATTGGGCTTGTATTTCCGGCTCCCTTGTACTTTCATCACAATTTTTACAGCTTACTTAGTGTTTATTTCCACTTGTACTCTGGTTTGTGTGTGTGTGTTTGTGTTTTAGAGAGGCAATGCCTTCCCGGTTATAGGGATTTACGCCTCTGGTGCTAGTTGCCAGCCTTTGGCCTATGGAAGGCGGGCTTGGGGTAGTTACGACACGGGCCCCGAGGGATGGGTCATGAAAAATTGGTATCAGAGGTGTTCGGTTCTACTGCAGAACTCAGGACTCTGATCTTTCTTCTCTGTGAAGCAATAGTGTTAAGGGTACCGAGTGTGGTCTTTAGTCCAAGGAGTCCAGTGTTGGTGCGGCGGCTGATGTATCCATACACTAGGACCCTGACTATTGATATCTGACTTAGTGCATGAAAACACTAATTGCGTGTGTGATTCCAAAAAGCATTAATATCTACTCAAACCATGTCAGCTCACCAGGTATAAATCGTTAATCGTGTCATATCTGTTCATGATGTCTCTACGGAGACAGTCAGTTGGAGTTCCGAGCGAGTTCTCGATGACGGCCCACCGAGCAACGAGACTCCAGTGCAGGGCCTTTTTTCTATGTTGGCACCTTTGGGTGGTGTCCCAGCAGCACCACCACCCATTAGGCAACAGATGCCACCAGCCGTACTAGTTGATAGTGCACGCTGACAGAGCGCATTGCACGGGTTCCAGCTGCAGAGGCCTCTGATGTTACGAGGTGAGACAGTTTTTCCCAGGCAGCAGTGGACAGGATGGAGGCGATTGCTAGAGTTATACGCCGAGCTTAGATACTAGTGAAGCGGATGGTGATCTTCGCTACTAGATTCTTCCAGTGAGAGACCATGAGGCCAGTCCGTATATTAATGAGGCTTCGGTACGTGGACTGATGCTTGAGATAGTACCTTCGGGTAGTGCGCCAGCTATGTCACTACATGTTGGTCAGCAGACACTACCGACGATACCAGTAGAGGACACTCAAAGTCTTAGTGTCTTACATACGTTTTAGCACCAGATATCCCTCAAGTTCGGAGGTGATCCTAACTCGTAGGTGGCTAAGCACTGGCTTGATGAGGTGGCTGCGAGTTTTCTAGAGCTTATACAGCTTCGGTAGTACGATATGTCGGAAGCAGAGCATTCAACGAGGCGTAACAATCGTTCCTAGTACTCGTTGGATACGATGTGATCAGTGCTTTAGACTCGAACTTCTGAATGAACTATGTCTAAAGTACATCTGATCCATCGCTTTTTTCTCTATGCATTCCTAATTATGCTAGGGTGCCAGAGAGAACCTTTGTGGTTGTGAGTTCCTTGGCTGGTCGGTTATAGCCAGTGGAAGTTAACAGTGGGAAGGCCGGAAACTGGCACCAGTCTTAGAGACTTGGGCGTGTAAACTATTTCAGGAAGAGGAAGTGTCAAGGACAGACGAATCTGCAGAGTAGCAGACATGGAAGCGGAGCTTGGAGAGCAGCATGTGGAGGTGTAGTTTTCGACATGTTACACCCACCCGCCTTTTTAGTCCCCTCCAGGCTCAGGGAGCTGGAGGGCAGGGGAAGAGAGTAGCTGCATGTGGTCAAGGAGTGTGAACCAGAGGCTCTAAGAATGATTCAAGGTACGGTCTAGGTCTACTACGAGCTACCATATCAATAGGCATAGGTACCAATCATTCTATCCTTCCACGATTCTTGTCCCAAACCTAGAGGTTCTGAGTATGCCGTTGACTTGACCCTCACGTATGGAGATAACTTTGGGAGGAGACTCGATAATCACGCTTATGCCGACGGTGTGATCTGACCCCTAAGGTGAGAGTTTCTGTTGTAATCTCTTGGTGGCAGCATCGAGGCCTTACAACGTTGGTCTGGGTATGGATTGGATTCACAATACATACCTAGGTTGACTGTATTAAGAAAAAAGGTTGTGGTTTTTCTACAACATTGGGATGAGTTTTCGTTGGTCGGTGAAAAAAGAAACCTCAGGCAGCATAGGATAAAACTCTTGCATAGTAGGGTGTGGCCGACCACTCTTGAGTCAGTCAAACTTACCCTCGTGGTAGCCGGAGTTTGAGTTCATGTTCTGAATGGGAAGTGAAGGCCTCCAGAGTTCGAGGATGACGACCACATCCTTATATGGGTCTCACCTCGACAAGGTTTGCGGAGATGTGGCCGAGGCGGCAAGTTACCTCTAAAGTTAAATGGAACTTTTAGGTCCTCAGCAGGGTAGGCGAGGTGGGGTACCGCTTGACCTTACCACCTCAAATTGCACTGGGTGCATGATGGCATCCACATATCTCAGTTGAGGAGATACATGTACGTTTCTTCACATGTCATCGACCATAGGGAGTTGGATGTCGATGACAGGGAGACATTCTCAGAGGTTTAGTGGAGATCGAGGATCGACAGGATCAGGTCCTATGTAGACAGATTACTCCTCTGGTGTTCTTTCTCAGGTAGCATGAGGACCTCCAAGAGAGCACATGGGAGCGGGAGGCTCATATGCGTGCTCAGTTCCACTTTGATTCCCTTAGTGTGAGTTGAAGCTTTACAGGGACATAAATCTCTGAGGTGGGTGTAATATAAAGACCCATAAATTTAAAGTGAAATTTTTTTCTTAATTTTCTTTGGAATTTTACGAGTCCGCGGTTTCTAACAGCACTTGATTCCGAGGCCCAGTGTGCCTGGAATCAATTTTTGAAGTTTAGCTAGGGTACGTTCAATAAATGAACGAGAAGGTTTTTCTATCTTTTGAACCATGCTCGGAATAGAAATCTGAGGGCACCGATGAACTCGCAACACCGGTATTTTCTTAAGGAGACTGTTGCCGCATTTGTATTTTATCGAGAGCGGAAGTTAGTTTTTGGGTTTTCTTTAAAAAGAGTGATAATAAAATAGCGTTCCATGCACATTATTTTATTTAATCCGCCATTTGGAATGTGGTGGTTGAAACCTCCTCATGGAGGTTGGAGGTGGGGCCACCACATCTTAACCTCCCATGAGAGGTTATGGTGGTGGGGCCCACCCGAACTAAACCTCCCGTGAGTGGTTTATTGTGGTGGGGACCACACGGGGCTTAACCCCCCTATTTATGGGAGGAGAGGAAACCTCTCAACTCTCGATCATTAATGAGGGAGAGCCGCTTGATTACTGAACTCCCCATTAAATGGGTAGAAACTTCTTGGCACCATCCCCTCTTAAGTTGTGCCAACGCACCTCTTAAATTTCGTCAACGCAATTTAATTCACCCGACCCCCCTTTTTTAAATTATGTAACTGCATCGTTGGAATTTATGAAGGTTCCAATAAAAGAACTGTCATAAATTCCATGATGGTTACATACCTCTCCCCCTCTCCTATATATAGGGATCTTGGGAGAAGGTTTTGGGACGGCTTCACCAAGCGACGAAGCGCTGGAAAAGTACCACAACGCCCAACACTTGGGAAGAAGCTTATCTTTGCGATGAAGAATTCCTATCATCTTCGACTTCTTCCCAAGACCCCTACCGACGTGGAACGTCTTCCACCAGCCGACGTAACTCGGGTTTGGAAGAGCTTGGCGGATGCAACGAATGATGAACCTCTTCGTCTTCTTTCCGCAACTCCGTCAACGATCGACGAACTTTGATTCTGAGGTATGGGTTTATGTTTGATGCATGATTATTACTCCTTCGGTGTTTCCCCTTATTATTTTAAAAACTGCCTATTATCAAATTAATGGAAGGAGGTCAGACCACATGAACACGGCTGGATCTCCTCCCTTTTGTTGCGGTTGTTTCAGTTTGATTTGGAAGTAACGCGGTTCGTCGCACCGCGCAGGAACGGAAGAATCGCGGCCGATGCGGGCAGCGATGAAGAAACGTGACACCATCGTGTCGTGTCGTGGAATGTGAACGAGGCTGCGGTCGAAGTCGGGCCGCGGCGGAAGGGCGCAGCGTCGTCACGCCACTCCGAATGGATTCGCGACAATTTCAGAAGTGGCGGCCGGAAAAACCGGCCACCGGTGCCGAAAGACGCGGGATCGCGGGGTTCTGCGGCGAGACCTGGCCAGCCCACCTGGCCGGCCGTTACAAGGAGGAGCCGGGGGGTGTAACCCCTCCGGCGTTTCGCTAGGCGCGGCCCCATTATGGGGCTGCCGTTTAAAAAAAAGGAAATAAAAGAGGGGGGCAATGCCCCCCCCCCCTTCCTGGGCGCTTGGGTGTGTCGCGCTGGCCGCGCCGCCAGCCGGGTCGCGCCGCCGGCCGGGCCATGCCACCATCCAGGCTGAGCCTCCAGGTCGGGTCGATCCGGTTCGGGTCGGGCCAGGGGGTACTGGGTCGGGCCGGACCGGGCCCAAACCCCCCGTTTTCGGAAATTTCTGTTAAAATGCCCATAACTTGGGATACATAACTCAGATTGATGAACCTTTAGTTGCGATTCAATCCTTGGATAGAAACGGTTGTTTCGGTATACTATACTCAAGGTTTAGGAGAACCTTGGGTTCAGCCGAGTTGGTTTGAACACGAAACCAATCGGGCCCTCGGAGCGGAAACGCTTATATCTTGAGCTCCAGACGTCCGATTGACGTGTCTTCGACTTTGTTGGATTCCTCATAGTGATACAGACCTTTTGGATTACTCTACACAAGGTTTTGACACAGTTGGAGTATGGTCGGGTTGGTTTTGACTAAAAAAATCAATCGGGCCCCTGGGACGAAAAACCCAATAACTCTCAGACTGGGCGTCTGATTGACGCGCCGTCTTTTGCGTTGAGTTCCTTTTGTCGTGACGGAAATTTTTGATACATCAACTCTGATCTACGTGATAGTTTATGTATCGATCCCCTTGTCTCATGGAGCGGACCCTCCCGGAATGAGCGTGTTGTGTGCGGAAACCCTAGTGTTCGCTGCGACTGCTTCGACTACCGTACAGAAATCATCTACTTGACTAATCATCAGCGACGTTGGTGATCTCATTGAGAAAAATTTCCTTGAGTTTACCCTATGTGAGTTTAGGGAATAGTTGAGATAGGGCCGGGTTGGTTCGTATACGAAACCAATCGGGCCCCCGGGACAAAACGACTATTATCTCACAGACCGGGCGTCCGATTGACGTGACGTTTGTTGCGTTGTGTTACTTGTGACGAGACAGACCTCTGTGTTTCTTCTTTGTGTAATCTCATGATACTTGGAGTATCGACCATTAGCTCGTGGATCGGACCCTCCTAGTGACGAGCAAGCAGAGTTTAGAGACCCTTGGCGTAGGAGCGCTTGGTAGTAGCAGCAAACCCGTGATACTCGACAGAGGTGGTGTGCTTGGTTGTAGCAACAGAACCTTGGTAGAGGAGCGCTTGGTTGTAGCGGCAGACCCACGGTACTCGACAGAGGAGGAGTAATTGATTGTAGTAGCAGAGACCCTCAACAGACAGAGCGCCTAGTAGTTGGCAGTAGACCCACGGTACTGACGAGTGTACGGGGAGCGGAGACCATGTAGCTGGCTGAGACCTTTTGACTGCTTGAATGATTCGAGTCGGACTGACTTGTTAGCCCAGTGGACGGAGTGCCTGGTATTTGGCAGTAGACCCACGGCCGACGGGAGCACCTGGTTGTTGGCAGAAGACCCGCGGTACTCACAGCTGGAGTACCTCTGACGGCTAATAGGGGGAGCGCCCGGTATTTGGCAGAAGACCCATAGCGGACGGAGCGCACTCTATTTGGCAGCAGACCCATGGTACTCGATAGGAGGAGTACTTCAGCAGTCATAGGTTAGTGAGAAGTACCTCGTAGTACGTGACAAGATCACTGTACTCGTCTGATACAGATCTCTTCAGCAATTATGGTTTCGATAATGAAAATCCTGGTTTGAGCTGAGTCAATGACCTTTGAGTTTTCCTCATGATTGAGATGAGTTACTTGATAACTTAGGTATATGTATGGGCATATATCTAAGTAGTGGTTATCCGTTGATTTCATAACTATGTGATACCTCATGTTTGAGATGGGTTACTTGGTAACTTAGGTATAAGTATGGGCTTCTAACTATGTTTGGTTTATCTGTTGAGAACCTTCTTTGTGTTTATCCTTGTTGGATTTAGTGAGACCTTGAGGGTCTCGGGATCCCTACTGAGTATCGTTTACTCACCCCTGCATGGGCTATACTGCACTACGTTGTGTGGGTTGCAGAAGACAAACAACACTGATCGTGGTTGAGGCTTGAGGAGCTGGACGGTACCCGGAGGTGGACCTCACGACGAGTCAGTACCCGGAGGTGGACCTCACAACGAGACGGTACCTGGAGGTGGACCTCACGACGAGTCGGTACCCGGAGGAGACAGACGGACATGGAGTGCTGAGGAGGACATATGTACCTACCCTTCAGGTAGGAACTCGGAGGATGATCTCGGAGCTGCTTGTCACCTTTTAGCTGTTGTCCTTTGAGTTGTACTTTACTTTCATTTGTAGTTGTATCTTTCCATTGGGCTTGTATTTCTGGCCCCCTTATACTTTCAGCACACTTGTTACTTCTTACTTAGTTTATTTCCACTTGTACTCTGGTTTGTGTGTGTGTTTGTGTTTTAGAGAGGCAATGCCTTCCCGATTATAGGGATTTACACCTCTGGTGCTAGTCGCTAGCCCCTGGCCTATGGAAGGTGAGCTTGGGGTAGTTTCAACACAGGCCTCGGGGGACGGGTCATGATAGGCCAGTGGTGTGGGCCACCCCATGTGTTGAATACACAGGTTGGAGTACATGGGTTGAAGTCATGTACGGGCACACGACTACGTACATGGAGCCAATCCCAGATAACTCAGACACTCTGTGTACTCCATACCAAACGCCGCATACTGCCTTTTCCTAGGAGACCAACCTTAGGACACAGGCTATTGTACACGGTTAGTACCTAGGGTCAGAAGACACGACGTTTAAAATTTTCTACACACCATGTTTTTTTTTTTGGAAAATGGCTTTGTCTTCTTGTCCACCGTATCTTTGACATGTTTCATTTGGGTTATTGCCCCATCTTCTCATTCCCCTGAAGGTTAGGCATCATTTCCTTCTACATGAGTGTGATCCCTTCAGCATGAGTTTTTGTGATAGAGTCAGGCATCCCTCTAAGAGGCCCAGAGGGAGATCCTCTATCCATTCTTGACCCTAGGTAGAGTCAGGCATCAATGTGACCAACTCCACTAGGCATTGATCCTCTACCTAGCAGGTGAATTCGGATGAGTCACAGTATCCGCCAAGGCCCTGGAAGAGATCCTCATCTGTGTATCATGATCTTTCCCTACTCAGGAGTTTATTCTCTCAGAATGAGTGTATCTATCTCTCATGGATTTTCATGATGAACAATACTTCTTGAATGGATGACATCAGAGCTATCAGACTCATGGAGTGAGTTCTCCCAGACGAGTACTTCGTGTAATCTTCGAACTGAATCTCTTGATGGGGGTATGTGGTTGTGCGACTTGACTCTAGACCATGGGTCTGGGTTTTGAGTATCACTGGATTGCGTTTCTCTTGCTCTATGTTCTGTAGACATATACTGTGTAGAGTTGAATGTACCTTTCTTTTGTATATTTCTTTGTAGTTTTCAAGGTCCTCTACTGAGTATTGTTATACTCACCCATGCACGGGCTCTGCCCACACGTGTCATGTCTTGTGCAGATGAACAGCCTTTTGATAGAGTCCTGGGCAGACTAGGAAAGACCGAGCATTCTGAGTTCCCTACAGGCCGAGGAATTCCTACGGCTACGATCAGCAGTCCCAGTACCACTTTGTGTTTACAGGTTGGACATTGCAGTTTTCAGTCTCTTCTTTTTGGTGGGCTTGTATTCCGGCCCAGTTTTCTTTCAGCACTTTACTTTCTGTCGTACTCTGTTGGTTGGGTATAGTTGTATGCATGCATTCTGTACCTTAACAGTTTTTACATTTCAGAATTTTTGGGCTTGGATATGAGTGCATGTGTACATGTACTTAGGAAATTCCTCCCATGTTAGTAATATGCCTACTCGGTGCTAGTCACCAGCACCTATCCTATTGGAGGTGGGCTTGGGGAGTCGCAACACGGGCCCGGGGGACGAGTCGTGACACAATCAAGTTAATCTAACATTAAATAGGTTTTCACCTATAGATTAAATTGTATTTTAAAAGTAAATGATGGTATAGGTTTCATGATGCCTAAGATCATGGTGTCCAATAATTAAGCATTTACTTCATTAAGATTTATGTTATTATTATCAATGATATTTTTACAATTATATTATCTCTGGATGCATTTCCTTCTAAGTTTATTGATTAAATGACATTCATTTTCAGTTTTTTATCATTCCATATTGATTATGCCTTATCTAATTATGATATCCAAGTTATTAATTAAATGGAATGTGTGTTCAATTATATACCTCTCTATATTGATTATTATCCATGACATTTTTATATTGATATTATCTCTAGATGCCCTTTCATTATAGTTTATTGATGAAATGACATGTCTGTTCATTTATTTACCTTTTCATATTGATTATACTGCTTGATTCATGATATCTTCAACTGTACTTAACCCTTACTAAGAATTTGATCTCACCCTTAATTTTTTCAATTCCTCAGGATTCCATGAATTTTACTATGACTAATACACATGGATATTCTTGAGGGAATAATTTTATTCTTGAAAAAATTGTGTTGTAATTTATATATACAAATTTAATATGGGACTCAAGTATGTTTCCATTTTACCAAGACTAGTAAACCATTTGGCCCTTCGAGATGCGACTCTTTGTATCTTATGATAACGTAATAAAGGAGGCACCAACTTCATGATATTGAGGTTGAGTTTTATAAAATATACAATATGATGATATCATAATCTATGGTATGAATCACATTCTTATAAAACAATTTGGCATAGGGTATATCGTAAAATACAAAACCCATTTATACATTTATGACATTTACAACTTGAGGAACCTGCATAAACAAGTTTTAGTGGGATTTTCTTATACATTTACCTTTGTAGAAGTAAATCCCTGTTATAGAGATAATCCATTGTAATATATTATAGAAATAAATTTAGAGAAAAAAATAAATAGTAACCTGACTCATAACGTGCATGATAAACAGCTCATAGCGTGGATTTAGAGTAAATAATAGTAAAAAACATGATTTAACACAATAAATTTCGTCAATGAACAAATCAAAATCATAAGAAAAAATAAAAATCCTTTTAATTGAATACATTTAAATGGAAAATAGTTTATGATGATATTTTTAGTAGAAAATGTAATTTTAGTTAAATCACACTCTACCCCATGTTGATACTGACATAAACACTATAATAGTATATTGGAGAGTAGGGGGATACTACTTACTAACATGTGAAAGGCTATCCAAAGGAAGTAAAAGAAAGTAATGAAAAAAATTGACTAAATGTTTAGAGAATATAAGAGACATGATGATTGGGGATTTATTTTTCTTTTAGAGAGATAGAAGAAGAAATTTGAGGATGGAGAAGTGGTCCAACCATAGACATGTTTCTAAAATAGTTGATCTATAACCTATGAAAGATCTATATAAATGAGTGAAGAATTTATGATTTGGGGAGGAAAGGGAATAAGAAAATGAGGAGAGGGGTTATAGGGTCCACCTCTCCATGAAATCTTGAATCCCCCCTTTTAGTTATAAGTTAAATATTCAAAATGACTACTTTACCATTAATTTTTTTTATGTCGATAGTATACCTACCAATTACCGTTTGGGGGTTCATCGGCCATTCGATGGCCATTAGATATCTAGTTATTATTCACCAAACTTTTTTATGGGTTACAATACCCTCTCCCACCCCCTCAAGACTAATGGGTACCCAATACAGGTCCATCAAGCACCACTTGCTTCTCTAGAAGCACCCCCCCCCCTTCATTTTCCTTCATTTCATACTCACCCATTCCTCCTCTAACCATGTTTAGCTTCTAATTACACAATTATTGAATCATATAATAAAAATTTAAATTAATTTAAAACTCAAATGACATGTATCATTACGTGTTATATTAAATTAACTATTGAGTATGACTTGGGGTATAACAATGATAAATCTATTCAGCAATTTAGTATTTTCGTATAAAAATTTGGAAGCTAACATTGGAGAATGAGAGTGTACTTCAGGAAGTGAGTTCTTCATCAAAGGAAGATAATTTATTTGGTAGACTAAGAGGTTAAATTCAATCACACTAAACACAATTAAAGTTGATTATGTTACAACATCACAAGAATCAAATCTAATTAGATGGACAAAATCATAGCTTGAAGTCCTAACACTATTTATCACATATTCATTGGTGTCTATATGTGAAAACCAAATTGTAATTAAATCTTCAAAGAATATAATGTATTATTCAAGGTTGAAATATATTAACATAAAATATTATTTCATTAAGGTGAAGGTGAAGTGTGGTAAGTTCAACATGGAGTATGTTACAACATGTCAGACATATCTTGAAAATGAACTTGGATAATGATGTATAAGTGATGTTGGAAGTTAATTCTCTCCCAAAATTAATGTGATTGGATCAATAATATGTCCCCTTTATTTGAGTTTATTGACAACTATAGAGAATATTTGTGGTTTTTCATTGTAGAGTTAGAGGATTCTTGTTCATTTCTTTGTGTTTATTGACAAATAGAGAGAATATTTGGGAAATAATTACGTATAAGTGTTGCTGGAAGTGAATTATATCCCTCTCAATGGATGCTCTCACACTAATATCATAACCCTTGATAACAAAACAAAAAAATCCTTCAATATTCACTTTACATCATGATTCACCTTATAATGACTCTAAAGACCCATTTAAAAATAGAATACTTTCTCCCAAGTGGTAATGTTTTTTTGGAACCAAGACACTGGGGTTTGAGAATTTTCGATGTCGCCTGTTTAGGAATCACCCTTCTTAGGGTGCTACTTTGACGGTTGTAGAGTTCCTATGTGCACCACCATCTTTACATTGGTATTATAAAGATAATTGAACTTTTCTTTCTTGGACGGAACATGTGTTTTTATGTTAGAATCCAAAACATCCCTCTTTCCTTCTTCTATATGAGAAAAATCAATCTCACCACACATCAATACATTAAAACGGATGAAGAAAACGAATAATGAGAAGCTACAAATCACCTTTTCTACTGTAGTAGAATCATCATCCAAGTCTTCCTCATCAGTTTCATCCCCATCATCCTCTTCATAAATGGAAATGATAAGAAGAGTCAAGGGAAAACCAAAAATAAAAAAAAATAAGATTTTTTATTAAAAGAAGAAATTAAAAAAATTATTAAAATTTAAGTATGAATATAATTAACATGCAACAAAATTTATAGGTACACGAATGTTTTCACAAAAAGACATTGGATATGGATTAAACTATGTTGAATTAAAAATATGTAAGACATAACAACAATTTAAAATATAAATGAAATTATTATGATGATATTCTTCAACTGAATTTCTTTTGAATCCCATAAAGTAAACACTTCCATTATTCCAGTCGAGGGACGGCTTGAAATCCTTCTCAAAGACCAAATCAAAATTTAGATGACTATTATCAATGAAAAACCATCTAGGAACTAGTTTTTGATTTTCAATCTTCCAAATAAGGGGGACTGATTTATTTCTTTTATCAATGTTATATTCACTAAGAGTAGCCTAACCATTGAAAAATAATAACATATGGTAAAAATGAAGCATATACAGTTTCTTCATTTAATAATAGAAAAATTGAAAAATAAATATACATGAGAGAGATTAAGGATATTATCAACCGCTATCTTGACTTTAATAGATTTTCACCTTTCACTTTAGTTCCTGAAAAACATAAGACAACAAGGCCAAAAAGAATCATGAATAACACATAGAAAAAACTTGCATTCCATAATTTTATAATTTAATTAGATTGTAAATTATGATAGACAATAAAATATAATGACACCACTTATTTGAAGAAACTACTGACTAGATAAAATAGTTTCATTTTAAAAAAATTTAAGAATCATTACATTTCATATCATGATGATGGAATCCAAAAAAAAGAAGGATTTTTGAATAAAAAATAATGTTTTTGTAAAAGAATGCTTAGGTGACTTCCTCATTTTCCCTAGCACATCAACATAAAAAGGTATGATAAACCGAATAAAAATCATACATATCATAGAAAAACACTAACTAAAAAAACATATTCGAGATAGAAGAAGCATTCAATATACACACCCACAACATAAGATGATCATGTGAGAATTAATCACAACATACTAAAAGGTTAGAAAATTATGTGGAGAAGAATAATCACTGCATTAAAATAAACTGGGAAAGGAATTTGTGGATCAGGATGGCCTAAGGGTTAGCCCCCGTGGTCATGTATTTTGTGGACTGGATTGTTCAATTTGAATTTTATATGGATCGTAAAATTGTATGGCCATTCTCAATTCTTGTGGGTCCATAGAATTGTGGGTTGAATCACATTTTTTCATTTCAAAAATTAATGTATAAAAAATTTTAAAGTTTTAATTTATAATGAAAAATAAATAGTAAAAAAACATATAAAAACAATATATATTATTTTTTAAACCGATTATACAATTTAAGAAATCTGAACATGAAAAGAAATCATATATATGTATATAAATTATAAAATATAATTTAAACAGGTTTATAGGTGACCCATAATATTATTTGTTATATGTACTTATTTAAAAATTGGATCATAATCATTTAAAAATAGAATGGGCATATAGTATTTTTGTTATGGTTATATCATATTTGTATTAAAAAAATACATGTTTGGGGACTGCAGGCTAGTCACTAGGGGTGGTGGCCTGGTCTACTCAGATTATGGATTTTTTGGACCAGGATAAATGATACAAAAAATTATGATGACCTATTTTTTAGAATCTTGAGTTTTTAAAAACTCGTTGACTAATGACACAATATATGGGATCCTAGTCTTTTTATCAATTGGTCTAGTCCATTGATGTCGTGAAATTAATTGATTATTGGGTTGGTCATACATAGACTAGGATAGATTTTTTAAATATATTATAAATTTTATAATTTAAAATAAAAAATATAAAGAAGAATCTAAATTGATGTTCCACTTTGAACAGAACATGCATCAAAATATTGACCCATTTTCCTAACTTTAACATTTATTAACAAATCAAGGTTTTTGGAGCTGAGATAGAGTTTTAGTGGTTTTATAATTTCATTTTAGTTGTTTTTATTACTTATTTATGTTTTTTGAAAGAAAATTATATATGGTGTCCTCCTGTGTGATTCTTTAATGTGTGTGGCATCAACATGTGCAACATGTTATTTTAAAATGATTAAAATTAATTCAAAGTCTAAAACATTCCTACTATTTATAGCATCTATATTGTTGTGTGGATTACTAATATCTAGAACAAACCAACCTCCATGCGAAAGGGACAACATTAGTTATAGTGGAAAAAGATATTGCGAAAGAACAATCACTCCAACAGACAAGCTTAGTAGAAGCTTAGATGTGAAAATTTCATATTCAGTGTGTGTGACCCCACCCAATCTATTTATATATGGGCACTCGCTATAGAAAAACAATCATTTAGCAGAGATTTTAAAAACAACTTCTAAATACTTCGTTCATAATTTTTCAGAAATTGTTAATTCGAACACAATGCTAAATTTGACATTTTATTTTTTAAAATTATTTATTTGATTTTAGTGGCAGTATTAGAAAATCATCTCCAATTAGCAATGGTTTTTGATAAATCACTGCTAAAATTAATGATAGAAAATCATTAATATTTAATAATTATTTATATTTACTAGTTAATAATAACAATTTATTTCAATTTATTATTATTTAATATATATATATTATTTATTATTTCCAATTTTAAATAATTATAATGTTTTTGTGTGTGTGAAAATCATGGCCAAATCATTTTCACGTAACTAATGTTCTAAGAGAATATGAAAATCAAACTTCGGCATAAAAAAATGAAGCTAAATTTTGATACTAATGTGTGTTTATACTCAGTGATCTGTCAAATCAAAGCATATAAAAAGAACTACAATTAAATTAGATCTATAGATATGAGCTTTTTCATTGCTAAAAACACTAATGTTGTAAGTGCCATTAGAAGCCAATGACTTTAATTAGTGCTAAAAATAGTGTTGATAAAAGTTCCCTTCATGAGCACCAATAAATTGAACCCTTTATCAATTCTATTTTAGCATTGATAAATGTAACTTTGATTAGTCTTATTTCTAACACTAATATAAGTTAGAATATAGTAGTGTGCTGCTAAAATTATAACACACTATATAAATAAATATTTTATTTTATTTTAACTAAATTTAAATCATTATAAAACAACAAAATCATTGTACAATGCTTACAAACATTTCAAATATTTTTATATACAATTACATGGATATGCACAATTTATCATAAACATCAATAAATACAAAAACATTGATGTTATGTAATATTTGAATCATAAACCCCAATCAAAAGAAACTGATCATTTTATTGAGTGTTGAAAAGACCACCCCAGATCAAAAAAGAGTATAGCTATATAGATAACAATATTATATTAGTAATAATATAAATAAATAAATTAATCATAAATATGAAATAATGAATTTATAAAATTTCACTTTTAAACTGAAAACATACACTTCAAATTATATAGGACATGGTGTATGTTAGATTAATGTGTGGTTAATCCCTATAATTAATTTTTTATGGATCATATTCCTAAAGTATCAAGACAATTTTGAGTTCTTGTTATGGGTTTTTAGTATGTGTCACGTGTTTTGAACTAAAATATCTATTTTAAACAAAAAAAATGTACTTTGAGTCATATTGGGAAGATCGTGTGTCATATTAACATGAAATGGATTAAAAGATATCACAAATGATTTATAGATCATCATCATGAAATATAAATAAAATTTTAGTGTGTTTTCTTGGTTTGTAGTGAATGATACATACTTTTAAAGAAAATGTCATTTTTAAATTGAAAACACACACTTTGAGTTATACCGGTCACACAATATATCAGATTGAAATATGGCTGATTCTAATATATCAAAAATGACTCATGAATCATATTAATATATCATTAAGACCATATGACTTCTTTTTGTCAATTCGTACACTCTTTTTTAACTAAGAAACCACTTTTAAATTGAAAACACACATTTTGAGTCATATTGGTCACACCATGTATGGGATTATGGTGCATTATATTCCTATATTCTAAAAATAACTTATGGATAATTTTTCTAAATCATAAAAATAAGATGAATAAATCTTATCACTTTGGATTATGTCATGCATCTTTTGAACTGAAATGAATATTTTAAATAAAAACAAATACTTTGATTCACACTGGCCATACCACATGTCAGATTGATGTATGGTTGATTTATAAAAATCAAAAATAACTTATTGAACATTTTCATAAAATATCAAGACAATATAATTGTGTTTTCTTGGTTTTAAATGAGTAAAATTTGTTTTTAACTGAAATGTCATTTTTTAACTAAATGCACACACATTGATTCACAGAGGTCACATCGTGTATCAAATTGACATGTGGTTTATTCCTAATCGTCAGAAATTATGACCAGTTGGTCTACTATTTTTAAATATTACATTATTTTAAAAGGAATTTGATGTGTAGGAGTAATGTGAGGAATAATGAGTATTTTATGTTCCAATTTGAATTATTTCATCTAAGGGTATTTGAATTAAAAGTTACCAAGTGGTAAAGAATTTCATAACCAAATTTATTTTCATTGGGTTATATTACTTCTTCATTGTATTTGATATTCCAAGATTATGTATATAATGACTTTTTATTATCTTATATTGTATTTATACTTGTTTTATGTGTGTTTACAGTTGTTACAAATAATAAATTCAATGATTATCACTTCAATGTTATGATCAATATGAAGGTTTATTTCATAATATCATTCTAATCAAGGTTTTTTTTCTTGAATTTATTTTAAAGAAATTATTTGATAATTTTTTGAAAATCCCTTTAATTTTATTATCCTTTGGTTATTCATGGTCAATATAAATTAATAGAACCATTTTTATAATATTTGGTACTTAAATTAATTGATAAAATGTTTCCAAGAAAATTCGACTTCATTTCTCTTGTTAGTCAGAAATCTATTTTCTTCCAAAACCATGTTTTATAAAAATGTTTTTGAAATTTTTTTTAACCACGCAAAAATAATTTTTTAAATTCATTTTTACGAAATATTTTCAAAGGAATATTTATTTCATTTTCAAAAAAATGTCTACTAGATTTTACTAAAAAGGTGAAAGGTATCCTCAAGTCATTTTCAAAACAAGACACATTCTAAACTTTTTACTGTGAAAAAGGAATGTTTTTTGTCTTGTATTACATGTATTCATTTGTCCTCCATTATTTCTTTGAATTTTACTTTTTATGTTTATAAGGTTACATTTTAAGGAAATTTCTTCCCAATATTTTGTAAATTATTATATTATTTTCAATGTAAAGTATTTTCAAAATTGTTTTATGTTTTAAAAAAAATTATGTTTAAAATGAAAAGGATATTTTTCTAAATAATGTTTTAAATATATTTTTGGATATTTCTATTAATCAATGAAAACAACTGCTTATTCATACTCTAATGAGTGTATGTTGTATTGATATCATCCTTATTCTTTATACGAATGTCTTATGATCATTTGGACAAATAAAATTAATGACATTGACTTCCTTAATTCTTTTGATATTCATTATTTTTCACTTGAATTATTTTCTTTCATGTGATCATTGGAAATTAAATTTCCCCTAAATATCTATATTATTTATCATGGATGTGTTTATTAATTAAACCTTATATCATTTCTGCATTTTTTGTTTTCTTTAAAAACTATTTTTTATCTGGGAAAATGTTAATAAATATGTATTCCTTACTCAATATGCATATTTATGGATAAGGCACATTAGTCATCAATTAGATAGATTATTTGATATATGAGGAATTCTTTGAACATGCAGTGAGGGTGGGGCCTGACATTATATAGCCCCTTGATGCATCAGTAGATCGCAGGAGATAATCAATTTAAACAAACATTAAACAAGTTTTTACCTATAGATTAAACCATATTGTGAAAGAATTTGATGGTAGAGGTATCATGATGCTTGAGATAATGGAATCCAATAATTAAGAATTTCCTTCATTAATATTTCAGTAATTATTATCCATGATATTTTCATAATGATATTGTCTCTGGATGCATTTAATTCTTTGTTTATTAATTAAATAACAAGTGTTTCAGTTATTTTCCTTTCCATATTGATTATACCTTATCTAATTATGATATTAAAGTTATTGATTAAATGGAATTTGTGATTATCTATTTACCTTTGGATATTGATTATTATCATTGAGATTTTCCTATTGATATTATATCTCAAGGAACTTCCTTCTCGGTTTATTTATTATATGTCACGTGTGTTCAATTATTTACCTTTGAATATTGAATATGATAATTGATACATGATATCTTCCGCTATACATATCCCTTACTGATAATTTTAGATCACCCATATTTTGTTTCCTTTCACCATGATTCCATGAAGTTTACTATGACTAATATGTACGGATATTCTAGAGGGAATAATGATATTCTTGAAAAAAATGTGTTCTGATTTCTATATTCAAATGTAATATGGTACTATAGTATATATTTAGTTTACCAAGACTACTAAACAATTTTTCCCTTAGGATTAAATTCCTTATATCTTATGCTAATGTAATAAATTAGGCACTATTTTTGGGCTACTAGTTTCAAGGTCGCTACAATTGGTATTAGAGGAATTTTAGTAGAAACCTTACGAACAAGATTTAAGAAAACATAGATTAAGGAACATAACCCTATGATAAACATTATGGATATTTATAGGAGTATACTAAAGTTTTTTAAAGGTGGAGATTATTTGTTTTTTCCTTATAATACTACAATTATTGGATACTACAATTGGATGTGGTTTTGGCATATATGTACCTAGAGGTAATAACTCATAAAAAGGTGTGTTAGGACTGACTCGAGAATTACTTAGTACATGATAAAGGGCATTATCGTGCACCTATATTGACACTCCCGGGGGGATATGCTTACAAACCATTATGAAGGATTTGAATAGATGAGAATAATGAATGACCAAGGTCAAAACTAATTTGTATTATATTAAAAATAATGTGTCATAATTTAGAAATCCTATAAATGATTATATGGTTTTCCCACTAAGATTACTATTTATCATAGTATACTTTCTGGTTTCAATAAATATCTGAAACCTGAAGGATTAAATTTAAAATTGAACTTTGCAGAAAATGTGGTGACTATGATAAACCAGATGGGATGATCACAAGAGTGAAATATTTTGTGATTATGCCTAATCATCTTTCCCAAAATATGGTTAAAAATATAATTTAACTAAAACTTAGACTCACCAAATAAAATAAGGGTGAATATCACTAATAACTTGAGTAATGGAGACCATGGAGGAAATAAGACTGGATTTCTATGTAAGATATATAGATGGAGACACTGAGTAAAGTGTATCAATGGAACAAGAAAATGATTTATTTTTATAATGGAAGGGAATAAAACAAATAATTGTTGATGAAAAATGAAGAATATGATGGAATGTAATAAATCTCACCCTAGGGATCCACTTATATTTTGTTGTCTTAGATATGGATAACCTAGGCATTATCCGAGTCAATTACCTCTTCTAAAGTATAAACCCTAGACCAATGAAGGACCTATGTCTAAATAAAATGGATGAAGTACTTATGTGTTATGGTTGTATTGAAAACCTAAGTGAAATGGTTATTTAATAATAAAATTTATTTCAATGATGTATATTATATTTTTAGGGAACTTTATAGTAATTATATTAATATACTTTAGAAAAAGGATATCCCACATTTTAAATGATAACCAATTTCATTCGGAAAGGCCGCATGGATTGAACCCATGACCGAATGATGATAAAGGTTTCACACCTACCACTGGACTACCTAATTTACTAGTTAATTTGTCATTATTTTTAAATGATTTGATTAGTAAATGTTAACGATGAACCAATGGTGTTACTTTTTAGGTTTAGAGATTAATTTATTATATTGGATAACATGTGCTAACTATATTGGTTTTCAAAAATAGTTAAAGACATACAAAAATACTTTTTACTCTCTCTTTGGATCATAAAATTAATTAGAATTGAATTTAGTGCTTCAGGCATATAAATTACACTTTTAAATATTCATTTCTTGGAGAAAGGGATGAATTGGAAATTGATCGAAGCACAAAAACAAATTCAAATTATTATTATGAAATAGAAACATATCAAGTAAGTATATTTCCTTATATTCCTAGAAAGTAAAATAATTCCCCAACTTTCAAAAAAGGATCTCAAAAAAATGTTATCATATTACATTCATATCCAATGAATTATATGGTCTTTTAAATAATCACATATTTATTGTTGTGAGGCCATCAACTTTCCATTGATTACTTACTTTCTTGGGATCAAGGACCTTTATCACTCTATATAATTATTTATTCCTTTATTATATATATAAATATATATATCTTCACTTTCCACCAATGTTCTCCTATATAGAAACATAGTTACGTGATTCTTCATATGGCCTTTGTACTTCTATTTCTCTCTTATCAAGAGAATTTTTTGTTATCCCTTTTACAATGTGGGTTTTTCAAAAAAAATAATTTCAAAATATCAAACCCTTTCTTACACATGATTCATTTAATTTTACACCATGTGTTAACTGGGAAACCTTCCACACAGTTATCTATAGTACATATCATGTAACTATTGTATACTATGTGTAGTAATTTAAGACACATATGGGTTGTGTATCTTCTTACACTGTCTAACTAACTGGTGATCATGTAACTCAGAGACCCCGCTCCTTATAACCCATGTGCATGTCGTGCACTCTAATTTTTATATGTAATGGTTACACGATAATTCCCTAGGCATGTGTTGCAGGTAGACAGTGAGAAAAAATACATATTGTGTTACATTAATGTTTAAACCACGTACTTTTACCAAATTACATGGAATTAAAAATTAATTTATTATATTGTGAAAACCTTATAAACATGTACTTACTTGTGTTTATTGAATTTATAGGATAAACCTTGTGATTGGTTTTAATATATATAAATGTTTAATTAAATTCTGTTTAATTTTCGGATCTTCATATCATGTATAAGTCATATTATAGTTATTAGTCTACATGCATTGAAGCATAACACCTGATAGAAAAATCATATAATTTGTGTAATCATTAAGTTGATAGTACACATCATGATATTACATGATAAGTCATGTATTCCACTTGTCACAAGAGTAAACAATATTTATTATAATGCATGTTGGGTATTTTGTATGGGTGATCACCATGTTTCCTCAAAAGTACATTTATGTACATAGTTAATTTTAAATAAATTTATTTAATTTTTTAAAAATTAAGATGGATGAGAATCTCATGTAAAATGAGATGGGAATTAAGATAAAAAAATCATTAATTGATAAAGATAATTAATTGATTAAATAGTGATTTAACTTAAATATGGACGATTATAATTGAATACTAATTTTATTAAATGAGTAACTTCATGAATGTGGATGATCAAGTTCTTAGAATAGACATTTTTATGTGATTGGTTTATTTTAATTTATTTTTAAATTAAATTGTTGGCATGTGTTCCATATCACCTCTTATTATGTAAAGGCCTTTGTACCGATGGTTTCTTTTATGTAAACCCCTTCCTCTCACTTATGTGTGAGTAAAAGCATATATAATGAATAGAGATCCCAAATTAGTGTAGGTGGTTCAAATTTGTAGATGAGGGGAAACCAATCTAAGAGAGATACATAGGTGGATAGGTGGAAAGATGCAACATGAACCATAAATGGTTTAAGGTGTTTTCCCCCTAGGTTAATGGTTGTTTATCATAATCTAGATAAATTAACCATTAGTAAAATATCATGATCATACCATTTTAATATTTTATTTCTTTTAAGTTGCATGGTTATTTCATTTTATATTATTTGTCATGATCACATGAATTAATGAATTAACAAGCATGCATGATAGAACTAAAATAGATTGGATTATGCATAAATATTATCTAATACATGGTTAAACACTTATGTAAATCCAGATAATATTAACAAGAATGTAATAAAGATAATATTTGGAAATTTAAGCATAAAAGATAAAATCCCTCAATTATATATTAAGTTGTTATAACCTTCCACCACTTTAATTAAAATCAAACCATAGTTCAAAGTGCTTAACCAGCCAAAGTTGGGGTGCTTTCAAATATTGGAAAATTTTAACTTGATGTTTTGGGTTGACGTAACTTAGTTCACATTAACAGTTTACTGAAAAATCATAATTGGTTTAACTAAAAGGCAAGGTTTTAGGAAACCCAAATTAAGGATTTCAGGATTTGGAAGTCCACTCAACAAATCAAGGAATTATGGGTTAATGAAGTTGTCATTTGGAATACCTACCTAAAAACATTCAAATTTCATGACCATACAATGATCAGGTGATGAGAAGGGGAATATGGATCCTAACCACTATAATTTCCAAGAAATGGGATATTAAGAAGCCAATGGTCAGGGATTTTGGGTTTCTATAAAATATTGGGAGATTAATAAATATAATATTTATCTATTTGAAAAAGAATTATTAGATAAATTACTAAAACACTACTCATCTTATTTGTAGAAATAGTAATAAAAATGACTTCAAACACATTATTTTGATCCAAACATGATAAGGGTATCCTTCTTAGCATCACAAATTTCCTAGAATAGAAAAGGAACATGCATGTTATCTGAAACCATGAAAGGAAGTTGTATGTGCTAGAAGAACCTATTCCTAATGCACATAGTAATGAGGCTAGGGAGGTAGATTTATCTCTATATAATGAAAATTTTACTCATGTTATATATGTTCAATGTTTTATGCAATCATTTATAACTAAAGAGATTTTAAAGCAATATGTTTACATGGATGTGTATAGCATGATGCCTCACCTTTGGGATCTCTATCAAGAGAATGTAATACAATAGAGATATGAGATATATAATGAATTGTTTACAATAAATCATGGAGAGTTTATGATAACTGGGCCTCATGCATTCAGGCTTATTAGCTACATTGAACAATTAGACCTACGAGGGATTAAATTCACAGATGATTTGTACACAGATATCATACTATCCATGCCAGCCAAGACCTTCTCCAATTTTAGTGTTAACTATAATATGAGCAATAATGAAATGAGTCTTTCATAACATCTTACTTTAATTAATAAAGTGGATAAGCACATGGGTTGTGATAAAACCACAGTCCTTATGGTAAAAAGAAAAGGAAGAATAAGGTGAAGTGGACCAAGTCTCATAACAAGTCTAAATCTCTCGAGAATTATCCTTCCAAGAAGAGGAAGATCTAGAGGTAGGTAAAGGAAAAGGAGGCAATGTGTTTTTCATGTAGGAATCAAGGAAAATGGAAGAAGAACTATACCAAGAAGCATGAGGAATCTAAATGTTCATTTTTTATGAATTGTGATCATTCAATATCTACAAATTGGGTATTAGATACAGCTTATGGTGGTAACATCTATATCCAAATGTAGTAACCAAGTAGATTTCAAAATATTTCTAGAGGATAGGTAGATTTACGAGATGTAAATTGAGAATAGATATTTTCTCTATACATTGGAAATTACCACCTTTCACTTAAAACAATAATTATATGGTTTTTAAGTGATTTTTATTACCTAAAAATTGTTACCATGTACATAATTTATTTCTCATGCATATATGAGATTGGTTTTATTTCATGTTTGGGAATAAAATTTGTTTATTTTATAAAGATAACATATATTATGGTGTGGTGCTTTTAAATAATGGTCTTTATGTATTAAATTATAGAAACTAAATATTGGAAATAGATAATAAATTGTGTTCACTCGACTTATATAACACCCAATTATGGCATCGCCATCTTGGTCATGCGAACGAGAAGCATTTGAAAAATCTACGTCAAGATAGTTATTTAGATTCTTATAATATAAAAACACTTGAAAGATTTAATGCTTTTTTAAAAGAAAAATTACCATTC
Organism: Viscum album; assembly: GCA_963277665.1. Classification (NCBI taxonomy): domain Eukaryota; kingdom Viridiplantae; phylum Streptophyta; class Magnoliopsida; order Santalales; family Viscaceae; genus Viscum; species Viscum album. Next base: position 1,129,208,849 of record OY728132.1, read on the forward strand.
CATTATTCGGTGGATAGGGTGAAAGGCCTATAAAGCTTCTAGGATTTGTACACACAGATGTGTACAGACCAAATCTAGTTAAAGCTATAAGTGTGTATTCTTACTTTATAACTTTTAATGATTAATTGAGTAGATATGGATATATCTCCTTAATTATTTATAAATTTGATTCATTTTAGAAATTCTAATAATTCGAGAATGAAGTAGATAATCAACTTGGAAAGAAGATAAAGAATCTTCGATTAGATCGAGGTGGTGAATAACTTAACCAAGATTTCATAGACTTTCTATGGGTGTTTGGGAGTTTATCTCAACTCACTCTATCTTACACACCACATTGGAATGGTGTTAGTGAAAGGAGTAATCGTACCTTATTAGACATGTTAAGGTTGATGATGATTCATAAAGATCTTATATTATCCTTTTGGGGATATAAATTATAAACTGTGACATACACACTAAATTGAGTTCCAACTAAAGTAGAAAATTGAATTCCCTTTCAGTTATGAAGAGAAAAGAAACATATATTATTTCAAACACATGTATGAGGTTGTGAGTTATTTTTTAAGGAATTATTAATAAAAAAACTATAACTTCTGGGGAAAAAGTGAATCTTTATAGGGTATCCCAAAGAAATAAAGGGATACTTCCTATACAACCCCTCAGAAAATAAAGTGAGTGTTTATAGAAAAGTAACATTTATTGAAAGGGAGAACGTCCTCAAAAAATATATTGTGAGAAAGATTAGCATTTCTTAAGTCGATGCACAACATACACAATAGTTGGTAGAGGAATAGATTCCATAGGTCCTCAGGGAAGAAGAAGTTCCTTAAACACAAGCAACACATAGGAGAACAAGAGAGATATGTGAACCAAATAGAAATGGTTTTCTAGTCACCGAAGATGGTGAATCATTATTGGTTGCAAATGATGAACCTATCTCATAAAAATAGGTAGTAGAGAGTTCAGAAGCTTTAAGATGGAAAGAAGAAATGAATTCTGAAATGAATTCCAGGTATCAGAACCAAGTTTGGGTTCTGGTCAATGCGACAGCTGATGTGAAGTCTGTAGGGTGAAAATGGGTATTCAATAGAAAAATGAACGTGGAAGGTAAAGTAATTACCTAGAAAGTATTTCTAGTTACTAAAGTATTTAAACAAATAAATTAATTGAATATGATGAATCCTTTTCACCAGTTTCCATGTTTAAATCCATCAGAACTCTACTTGCTATAATAGCTTACCATGACTATGAAATTTGAAAGATGTATGTTAAAATAGCTTTTGTTCATGGAAACCTTCATGAAAATTTCTACATGAAAAAACCAAAAGGGTTTATGACTCCATTTTTATGAAATATTATTTATTTGAAATGATATACAGGTCTTACAGTTAGTTAAGGAATGGTTAAACAAGTGTTTCTCCATGAAGGACTTAGAAAAAGTAGCTTATATTCTAGGGATCAAGATCATTCATGATATATACTAGGGTCTTCTTATACTAAGTCAAAGTATATACATTGACCAGAAACTAAAGAGATTTAGTATGGATAAATCCAAGAGGGGATTGGTTCGAGTGTCACATGGTATACATATTTCTAAGAAAATGTTCCCTCAGACACAACTAGAGAAATATAGAATGAGTAAGATCCTATATTCTTCAGTGATAGGATCAATCATGTCTGTCATGTTATATACTAGACTTGATGTTTCCTATTCATTGAGCATGGTTGGAAGATATTAAGGAGATCTAGGATAACAACATTGGTTTGTTGTTAAGGTTATCCTCAAGTATCAAATAATAACTAAGGAAATGTTTCTAGTGTATAGAGGTTAAGGGGAGCTAGTCATCATGGGTTATACTAATTCCAGTTTTCAAAAAGATCATAATGATCTGAATTAATAGTCATGATAGGTTTTTTCCACAATGAAGTTTTTATGAGCTGGCAGAGCTCAAAGTATCTAGTTTTTGTTGATTCTACAGTATAGTCTGGGTATATTATGGATTTTGATGCATCCAAGGAATGTTTTTGGATATAAAAAATTATTTAGGAGCATGATGTGGTACCTAGTAGTGAATACCCTATCACATTGTATTATGATAATACTATAGTAGTGGCTCTTGAAAAAGTCTCATGTTCACACAAATGGAAAAAGCATATACTCTAAAAGTATCACCTCCTAATAGATTTTTATCAATGGGGTGAAGTTGTAGTAAGAAGAGCTCCCATAGAAGAAAACAAGGAATACCCCTTGAATAATGTCCTATCTTAGTAGAAGAATGAGTATCATTTGAGAGGACTTAATATTATTAGCATTTGGATCTAGTGCAAGTGGGATTCTATTGAATTTTTTCCCCTAGATCCAACTTCTACGTACATTATGATAAATTTTATTCATTTTTTTGAATAGGTATAAACACCTTATCACATCATGACTATTTTTTTAGGTAACATAGTATGTGATAATGTCCTAAGAGTAGATATCCACTAAAAGGTCATAGAAGTTCCCTGCTGTGATGATAACCCATAAGTTCCATTATAGCGTTCTTAAATATATGTTATATGGATGGATGAAATCATTTTAGGGAAAAAAATGATACATTCTATTAGGGGTAGAGACTTATATGAATATGAGTCACCTTACTAGGGTGTACAGCCTTGGTAATATCTAGAGTGGGATATTATAAGAACAAGGCCAGATAGTAAGAAATCAATATTTGTATGTGCCATTGGATGTTCTTACCTATGAATGTGTGTATTTATCCTTAGACATTAAGATTGTTATTAATGAGTATTACAAGTCACATAATTTGATGTATTTATGAAAACAATGATGACTTGTGTTCATGGTGAGGTAGCATATGTTGGGTGCATCACAAGTAATATTGCATTAATGAATAATGAGAGAAAGTATTTTTTTAGTTCTGTTATTTAATGGAATTTTATATCTCAGTACCTTTGATGGAAATTATACAGCCAAAATAAATCCGTTGTCATTGTGTTTTATCTGTAAGTTCTATTTCTGAAAATTCAATGAAAGATTCATCGAGCACATAGGTTGGTGGCATGAGCATGAAACCAACTAGATTAGAGATATCGAGATAAAGAGATTATATTACATAGTATGCTTTTGTATAAGTTATTATGACATTGTGACATTAACTTATATCTCTATGGGTGCCTTGGAATGTCATAGATGCTAACGTTGAACTTTAGTCTACTTCACCTAATGCCAATGAGAAAGAGGCAAATAAGGTCATACACTAAGGGAATCCAACATCTCTGTCAATTAATATATTATTATTTATTATATAACAAGTTGAATAAATATGATTCCCATATGTGGATTAATAATTATTCATTTTTTCTTAATAGCATATATTTTTTCACCTGTTATTTGAGAGATATTATGTGATCATAATCGTCACAACCCATCCCTCGGGGAACGTGTCGTGACTACCCCAAGCCCACCTTCAATATGCCAGGGGCTGGTGACTACCACCAAAAGGAGTATTCCCTAAAATGTGAAGGCATTTCATTTATAACCTGTAATCTCACAAAAACTAAGAAAATAGCATGATACCAACACTAGAAAACTATATAGTAAAAGAGTGAATACAGTAAGAAAAAGGGGCATGAATACAAGTCCAACTGGAAAGTACAAGAAAACTGGAAGTACATGTACACTGGAACATCTCCTGGGAACACCATCCAAGGATCCAACCTGAAGGGTAGGTATAGCTCTCGAATGGTCGTCTTTGTGGTACGCCTCATCTAAGGTTCACCTCCGAGCTACCTTTAGTCCTGGTACCCTCGTCCTCAGTCAGTGTTGTCTGTCATCTACACCAAACACAACAAGGTGCGGGCACAGCCCATGTAGGGGTGAGTATAACGATACTCAGAAGGGACCCCAAGACCCTTAAGGTCTAACAAAATCCACAAAGGATAAACCACAAATCATGAAAACAACTAACAACTCTACTTAGGTATATTCCCATACATATACCTAAGTTATCAAGTAATCTCATCTCAATCATGAGGAAACACAATGCCCAACTCATAAGCCCAAATCTCAACTGCTCGAGAAGGAAGGAATACCATGAAGGTAAGTACCACAAAGGTACACCACACAGAAGAAAACTACAAAAGTATCACCATTAAGGTAAGTACCACAAAGGTACGCCACATATAATAATACCACAAAAGTATCACCATGAAGGTAAATACCACAAAGGTATGCCACACAAAATAATACCACAATGGTATCACCAAGAAGGTAAGGACTCATCTCATACCAGGTATATCTTAGGTATGATAGTAAAAATGATAAGATATAACTACTGAATCATCCTACTCCATTAAGAGGCAGACCCACGAAGGATCCTAAATCATCATCGACCCACACAAGACATCTAGGTGCTAACCCACATAGGATATCTCTGTGCTGACCCAAATAGGTTCGCTCAGTGCTGACCCACAGAGGATCACTTGGTTCTGATCCACACAGGATCGCTAGGTGCTAACCCACACAGTATTGCTCAGTTCTGACCCACATAGGATTGCTATTCATTCTTCATGTCACAGCCAGCTACAGGGTTCCCTCACTAGGCTCAGTTTTCTTTGGGAGGCTTCGCTCCACAAGCCATATTTCGATACACCACTACCACAAAGTCTCACGTAGAAGTTTCCCAAAGGACATTCACGTCTTAGAGGTCACAACACAATAGATGGTGTGTCAGTCGGGCACCCGGTCTGTGAGTTATTACCCTTTTAGTCTTTGGGTCCTGATTGGATTCATGGTCGATCCAACCTGACAATACCCCCTTCTTAATCCAATTATTTAGGTGGGGTACTCCAAAGGTACCGTTTGTCTCTAAGGTATCCATCGCCACTGACGGTTCATCAAACGGTCGCTCGGCGCCAAAGTTATGATTGAAAGAGAGAAAAGGGTCAAAACCGGTCCAATTCCGGTCTAACCCAGTCAGACCGACCTGGCCTTGTCCAACCCGACCCGATTCGGGTCAACCCGGACCACTGATCCATCCCAACACACAGTGCGGCCCGCCGCGGCGGGCCGTTTGGCTGGCCTTTCCCCCTCTGTGGTGCAGTCACACGCGACGCCATCACCGGCGGCTAGCTCTATCGGCCGCCCTCCCTTCGCCATCGCGGATCTTGTACACCCGACGGTGTGGTCACACGCCACCTCCCTTTCTTCCTCGCGGTCGGCTGGGTGTCGGCCGCCGCCTTCTTTGAAGAACCACTATGACTTCGTCCCAAGCTCGAAAAATTAATCGAGCGCATATCCGTGATCCTTACATTAAGGGATTCACGTGCGTATATTGCGCTTAGCAAAACTCTATGTCTCCAGCACCAATAAATATTTGGCCACCTTCTTCTATGAGCCATTGTAGCTTCGTTCCAAGCCTAAAAAATTAGTCGAACGCATATTAATGATCCTTGTTTCGAGGGTTCTGTTTACATATATTGCGCTCAGTGAAACTCTGTGTTTCTAGCCCCAATAAAGATTTGGTCGTCTCCTCCTTCGCGAAGTTCGCGTCAAAACCACAAGTCTTGCAGAGTGGTCAGGCCATGTTCATTTGGCCCACACCCTCTGCATTAGAGTGGTAGCAAGTGGATTGTGGGGATAGGTTCAACTTTAAAGAATAATTAGTGAAGGGTAATCAAAAAAACACACCCCCTACCTTGTTCTCCCATGAGAGAAGTCGCAAGGAAGATGGCAAAGTCATTGAAGAGTCGGTGTTCGTCACTTCCGCAAGACGCTTCCGATCCAGGCTTGAGAATCATCCTTGTTCTTTGTTGGAGGATCTCCTTTATTGGAGGATAATTTTCCAAGGGTTCTCCCAATCCACCTCTCCTCTACCAATCCTCCTCCCGTGAGAGGTGTGGTTCCAAATTAATAATATTAAGCTTATTAATTTAACCCATAGTGTTGGCACAATTAATTATATTGACGTGACTCAATTAATTTGATTAAGTTGGCACAATTAAATTGGGAGGAGTCCAAGAGTCATATTCACATTCAAGAGGGAGTTCAAGGGGTCGGGTGTTCCCCACCATAAAACATAAAATGGGAGGATTTCAATCCAAAAATAAATTAAGTCACATTTATTTTATTTTCTCCCATGAAAACTCTGAAAACTAGAAACCACCCTTGACCTACTATGGTCGAGGTGGAGGTCTCTTTAAGCTAATATCGATGCTACAAATTCAACGGTGCTCTCAGATTTCAATTCTGAGCACCCATTCAAAAGTTACAAAATGTCTCTTGCACGTTTACTGATTATACCCAAAAAAAAGATCGGAAAATTAATAGAATTCACCCTTGACCCGTTCCGGTCGAGGTTAGGCTCTGCCTAAGTGAAACACGCCCTGATGAACCCAATGGTACTCTCGGATTTCTAATCCGAGTTATTTTTTTAGAAGTTATGGATTTTACAATAAAATAATTGTCACTTAATTATTTAATTTACAGCCAAAAACTAACTTTCACTGGTGGCTCGTGCTCTCCAAAGTTAGTATATTCTTGGAGAAATAATACCCTCACGAGTTCATCGGTGGTCTCATATTTTTAGTCTGAGTTACCGTTCTTGAGTTATAAGCATTTTAAAAATAAAATAACTTTATTTTATTATTTTATTTACTTTTATTCCATTTTTAGGTTTTCTCACCATAGGCTTGCACCGACTAAACTGAGGTTGCACCTAGGGTAAACCCACTATTTTGAATGCAACAGTTCCATCTGATTTCTGATCCAGAAAACCTTTTAAGAGTTATTCTACTTTTTTAGTAAAACTTCTTTGGCGTGTTAATTAAAGCTTAACAAAACATTGACAGATCATTCCAGGCACTCCGGTCCTCAGAATCGCGTGATTTCAGATTTCAAGGTCTCAAAATAATTCCATATAACTGAAAAAAATATAGAAATTTTAGGGCATTACATTCTACTCACCTTAGGGCTTTATGTCCTTGAATGCCAAAGCAAAGTCAAAACAAACAAACAAGGGTACTGAGCACGAATCTGAGCATCCTGCTCGCATGTGATCTCGTGGAGGTACCCATGTGGGCACTGAACTTGCACCCAAGGGATCAACCATCCACAAAGGAATCACTCCTGTTGATCCTCTATCTCCACTGGGAACTCCGTAAAAGTCACCCCTTCATCAAAGTCCAACTCTTCCTAGTCGATAACGTGCGATGGACTATGCACGCATCTGCTCAGCTACAACATGTGGAAAACATTATGCACCCAGTGCATTTATGGGGGAATACCTAGACGGTACGCCACCTCGCCTACACTGCTAAGGATCTACAAAGGTCTGATGAACATTGGAGATATCTTTCCACCCCAGTCAATCCTCTGTAATCCTCGTCAGGTTGAGACCTCTAGGAAGACATGGACACCCTCCTCGAACTCCAAGGGTCTCCATCTCCTGTCAGTATAGGACTACTACCACAGATTTCTTCATCCTTGGCCACTAGAACTGATTTTAGAGGTCCTGGTACATCTTCACCACACTTGGATGTACCACTAAAGGAAAAGTATGGAACTCCTTCATCACATCCTCCTGAAGCATAACTGGTACCATAGTGCATACTCTAAAAATAACGACGTTCTCCCCGCCTTCAAAAGATCCTTCAGGAGACCGTCCTGAGGATATCTGAGTATGTCAAGCCATGCAGTCTACATCCCCAAGCTGAGCCTCCCGAGAAAGTTGGAGAAGTGGAGAAGTGTCATTCATAAACTAGATGTATGCATCTCCATATCTATCCACAAATGATATCTTCAACGCAGCTAGCTGCTATGTCACCTCACTCAGTAATTATAGACCAAAGATCCTGTTGAGTGTGTCTGCGACCACGTTCCCCTTCCCAAGAGTATAGACTATCGCAAAGCCATAGTACTGAAGGAACCCTAGTCTTCCTTGTTGTCTAAGGTTCTTCTATGAGAAGATAAACCTGGGACTTCTTGTGATCAGAGTAAATAGTAAATCGTTCACCCATCAAGCAGTGATGCCATATATTCAGTGCAAAGACCACTAATACTAACTCCAGGTCATGGGTAGCGTAGTTCTTCTCTTTCTGTATCAACTACCACGAAACATAGGCGATCACTGATTTCTCCTGCATCAGGACACAACCTAGCCCGTTCCCTGATGCGTGGTAGTAAACTACATACCCAACGCCCTCTTATGGTAGCCTCAATATGGGGTACTCGTCAAACTCTGTTTCATCTTCTGAAAGCTTTGCTGACGCTTCTCAAAACTTTTGCTGCCATGAGGGTAAAGATATTCATCTCAAGATTGATCTGTTGCACCCTCCTATGCATGAGTTTATCTCATGCTGCCTAATTTTCCTTTTTCGTCGACCAAGGAAAACCATGTTCCAACACTGTAGATATACCACAACCTTTTTCCTTCTTATAACAGTCAATCTGAGTATGAACTGTGGATGTCCAATCCATACCCAAACTAACATCGTAAGGTCTCGACGCTTCCACCAAGAGGATCCAACCGAAACTCTCACCTCAAGGGTCAGATCACACTATCAGCATAAGTGTGATTATTTAGTCTCCTTCCAAAGGTATCTCCAGACTTAAGGGTTAAGTCAACGGTTTAGCTGGAAACTCTAGGTCTTGAACAAGATTCTTGGAAAGAAGTAATGATTATTACCTATTTCTATTAATACGACAGCTATTAGTAGACATAAACCGTACCTCGAATCATTTCTGGAGCCCTTGGGTCACACTCCTTGACTGCATGTAGCTACTCCATTTCCATGTCCTCCAGCTCCCAGAGCCTGGTGGGGACCACATTGGAGTGGTGGTTGTAAAAATTCGAAACGTAAACCACCCCATGCTACTCTCCTAGCTCCTCTTCCACATCTGTTTCCCTACAGAATCATTTTTCCTCTTCCCGAAACATTTTACACACCCAAGTCTCTAAGACTAGCATCAGTTTCCTGCTTCTCCCACTGCTAACATTCACTGGCTATATCTGCTCATCCAAATAACATTCAACCACAAAGGTTATATCTATCACTCAAACATAAGTATAAAATGCATAGAAGAGTAGTGATGGATCGAATGTCCCTAAACACACCTCGCTAAGAGGTTCGAACCTCGAAGAACTGGTTGTACTGTATTCATCGAGTACTTGGGATGGTCGGTACACCTTGATGAAAACTCAACTACCAACATGTTATCCTGCCGAAGTTGTAGAAGCTCTAGGGAACTATTTGCAACCTCCTCAAGACAGTACTTAGCCTCATGTCAGTCAGGCACGACTTGGAACTTGAGGGGTATCTGATGCTGAAACATGTGTAAGGTACTAAGCCTACATGTGTCCTCTATCTGTACCGCCAGTTATAATTTCTGACCAACGGATGGTGGTGTTGTTAGTACACCACCCAAAGGTACCATCTCGAGAAACAGTCCACATACCGAAGCCTCATCACCCCGTGGATTATTCTCATGGTCACGCACTAATAAATAATAGTAGCTAAGATCAACATCTGCTCTGAAGATGTCTCAACTAGGCAGAAAACTCTAACCATAGCCTCCATCTAGTCCTCTGCTGCCCGGGAATCTGTCTCACCTCGAAACCTCAGAGGCCTCTACCTCTGGAACTCATGCAACACACTCAGTTTACGTGCACCATCTACTAGTGCGGTTGGTGGTATCTGTTGCTTAATGGGTGCTTCTGCTACTGGTACACCACATGAAGGTTCTAACATAGTAAGAGGGCCCTCCACCAGAGCATCATCACTCTGTGGGCTGTCATTGCATACTCCACTTGGAACCCTGGCAGGCTGATGAAGAACAGGTTCACCACAATCATTAATTTATACCTGGTGAGTTGACTCAAGAGATTAAAAAATTAAAACTTTTCAAAAACACACACGTAATTAGTGTTCTCGCATACCGAGTTAGAAATCAAAAGTCAATGTCCTAGTGTATAGATACGTCGGCTGCCGCACCAACACTGGACTCCCCAAACTGAAAACCACACTCATAACAATTAACACTATTTCCATAGAGAAAATATCAGATTCATAGTTCTTCGGTAGAACCAAACTCCTCTTATACTAATTTTTCATGACCTATCCCCTGTGGCTCGTGTCGTGACTACCCCAAACCCACCATCCATAGGCCAGGGGATGGTGACTAACACCAAAAGGCGTATTTCATTAAATAAAATGGAATTGCATTTATATCCTATAATCTCACACAAACCAAGCAGACAGCAAGATACGAACACTAGAAAACTGTATAATAAAAGAGTGCGTATAGTAACCAAAAGAGGCCATAATACAAGCCCAACTGGAAAGTAAAAGAAAATTGGAAGTACAAGTAAACTGGAACAGCTCCTTTGAACACCCACCAAGGATCCTACGTAAAGGGTAGGTACAGCTCTTGAATGGTTGTCTTTACGGTACGCCTCATCTAAGGTCCACCTCCGAGATACCTCCAGTCCCAGTACCCTTATCCTCAGTCAGAGTTTCCCGTCATCTGCACCAATCACAACAAGGTGCGTGCATAGCCCGTGTAGGGGTGAGTATAATGATACTCTGTAGGGACCCTGAGACCCTCAAGGTCTCATAGAAAACACAAAGGATAAACCACAAAGCATGAAATAAACTGACAAACCTACTTAGGTATATTCCCATACATATACCTAAGTCATCAAGTAATCCCATCTCAATAATGAGGAAACACAAGGCCCAACTCATTAGCCCAAATCTCAACTGTTCCACAAGGAAGGAATACCATGAAGGTAAGTACAACAAAGGTACGCCACATAAGAGAAAACTACAAAGGTATCACCATGAAGGTAAGTACCACAAAGGTACATCACATAGAAGAATACCACAAAAGAATCACCACGACGGTAAGTACCACAAGGGTATGCACATAGAAGAATACCTCAAAGGTATCACCACAAAGGTAAGGAATCATCCCATACCAGGTATATCTTAGGTGTGGTAGTAAAGATGATTAGATATAACTACTGAATCATCTTACTCCATTAAGAGGAAGACCCATGAAGGATCCTAAATCATCATCAGACCCACATAGGATCTCTAAGTGCGGACCCACATTGGATCACTTGGTGTTAACACACACAGGATCTCTCAGTGCTGACCCATACAGGATCACTCGGTGTTGACCCACAAAGGATCGCTAGGTGAAAACCCACAAAAGATATCTCAGTAGTGACCCACACAGGATCTCTATTCATTCTTCATGTCACATCCAGCTACAGGGCTCCTGCTCTAGGCTCCCTTGTCTCCGGAAGGCTCTGCTCCACAAGCCACTGGTAGATACTCCACTACCACAAAGTCTCAAGTTGAATTATCCCAAAGTACCTCCACATCTCAAGGGTCTCAACACAATATACGGTGCATCAATCAGATTCTCGGTCTGTGAGTTTTGAATCTTTTAGTCCTAGGGGCCCGGTTGGATTCGTGCTTGATCCAACCCGAAATTACCCCATCTTAATCCAAATATCTTGGTGGGGTATTCCAAAAAGACTGTTTCACTCCAAGGTTTCCATTTCCACAGACCGTTCGTCAAACAGTCGCTCGGTGCCAAATTTATGGCCGAAAGATAGAAAAGGGTCGAAACTGGTCCAGGTCCGGTCCGACCCGACCCGGCCCGCACTAGGCAGCCCGCGGTGCGGTGGCTCGTGTTGCGATGGCCCACGGTGTGGCGGCCCGCAATAGCTGGCTGGTTGGCCAGACATTCCCTCTACACGGAACAGTCACGCGCCGCCCCATCACCGGCGGCCCGCTCTGCCGGCCGCCCTCCCTTCGCCGCTGCCGCCTCGGGTCGCGGCTCTTGTACACCCGGCGGCACGGTCGCGCACAGCCGCCCTTTCTTCCATGCAGTCGGCTGGCTTCCAGCCCCCGCCTTCTTCCAAGAGCCACTAAAACATTGTCCCAAGCCCAAAAAATTAATCGAATGCATATTCATGATCCTTTCATCGACGACTTCACGTCCATAAATTTCACTCAGCAAAACTCTCTGTTTCCAGCGCCAATAAATATTTGGACACCTCCTTCTGCGAGACATTGTGGCTTTGTTCCAAGCCCAAAAAATTAATCGAATGCAGATTCATGATCCTTACATCGAGGGATATGTTTCCATATATTGAGCTTAGTGAAAATCCAGGTTTCCAGTGCCAATAAATATTTGGCCGCCTCCTCCTTCTTGAAGTTCGCATCAAAACCACAAGGTTTACAGAGAGGTCAGGCATTGTTTGTTTGGCCCGCACCCTCTGTGTTAGAGCGGTAGAAAGTGGCTCATGGGGAGAGGTTTAACTTAAAAGAAGAATTATTAAAGGTTAATCAAAAAACACACCCCCTACGTTGTTCGCCTGTAAGAGAAGTCGCGAGGAAAAAGGAGAAGTCGTTGAAGAGTCGACGTTCGTCACTTCCGCAAGATGCTTCCGATTTGGGCTTGAGAATCATCCTAGTAATTTGTTGGATGATCTCTTTAATTGAAGGATAATTCTCCAAGGGTTCTACCAAGCCTCATCTCCTCTGCCAATCCTCCTCCCGTGAGAGGTGTTGTGCAAAATTAATAATATTTAGCTTATTAATTTAACACATAGAGTTCGCACAATTAATTAGATTTTTTTGGCTCAATTAATTGGATTGAATTGGAACAATTAAATTGGGAGGATTCCAAGAGTCATATCCACATTCAAGGGGCAGTTCAAGGGTTCGGGTGGTCACCACCACAAAAAATCAAATGTGAGGATTTCAATCCAAAAATAAAATAAATCACGTTTATTTTATTTTCTCTCACGAAAACTCTGAAAACTAGAAACCACCCTCAACCTACTAAGGTCAAGGTGAAGATCTCTTTAAGTGAATATCAGTGCTATGAATTCAATGGTGTTATCAGATTCCAATTTCGAGCACCCGTTCAAAGGTTAAAAAATGCCACTCGTGCGTTTACTGATCGTACCTGAAAAAAAGTTCAGAAAATTAATAGTATTCACCCTCAACCCACGCCATTCGAGTTTAGGCTATGCCTAAGTGAAAAACTCTCCAAATAACCCAACGGTACTCTTAGATTCTCAATCCAAGTTACCGTTTTGATGTTATGGATTTTACAATAAAATAATTATCACTTAATTATTTTATTTACCGCCAAAAACTAACTTTTAATGGTGGCCCGCACTGACCAAAGTTAATATCTTCTTAGAGAAAGCATACCCTCAAGAGTTCAATGGTGGTATCAGATTTTTAATTCAAGTTACCATTCGTGAGTTATAAGCATTTGAAAAATAAAATAACTTTATTTAATTATTTTATTTACGGTTATGTCATTTTCGGTTTTTCTCACCATAGGCCTGCAACGACTAAACTTAAGTCACAACTAAGGTAAAACCGCAATTCTGAATGCAACGGTGCCCTCATATTTCTGATCCGGGCAACCATTTAAGATTTATTCCACTTTTCCAAGAAAAATAATTATGTGCATTAATTAAAGATTAACAAAACTTCGACGGATCATTTTGGGCACTCCGGGCCTCGGAATCGCGTGCCGTCAGATTTCATGGTCTCAAAATAATTCCATATAATTTAAAAAAATATATGGAAATTCGGGGACATTACATTAATATTTAACAAATATTTATTTTATGTTTAGTGAATAAAATATTTATTTTTTTATTGGTGAATAATTCAGTGATATTTATTTAATAACTAAATAAATATTATTTATGGTTGGATAAATACTATGGGGGAATGGTGGACCATGTTTATAGGTTCGGTGAGAAATAATATATATTGAATATTTTTTGAATAAATAATATTGTGTTCTGATTTGTGAATTTAACTCTTGTTGAGAAATAATAAAAAAAATTATTACTATAAACATGGGGTTCTATAGGGGTTAAGTAAATATTAAAGGTAACTTTTGAAATTATTTATTTCTAACTCTAGAATTATATAAACCCAATTATATTATTTTTCTAAAGAGAGAAAATTCATTTGATTATTTGTGCACAATGAATCAGGAAAATCCTATAGAAGCGCAACATGGATCCCTTCTCCAAGAATGCTTATATAAATGGAGAGTGATCCTCCTCCATATTCCACTCACGATTCTAGATTAATCAAGGAGAATCATTTAGAATCGATTCTCAAGGTGATCAATGGAGAACAATTTAAGTGATAAGATTTATCATGCTAGAACCCTGAGATTAATATGGTGATGTTTATAGATTTTTGGAACATATGTGGATAATTATTAGAGGGAAAATTCCCTTGATTACTCTAATGTACTAATGGTATGATGTAGATCTGTTTTCAGATCCATAAATGAAGAAATATTTTCACACAAGGTAACTATTTAATTTCTTAAATTAATTATAAATAATATGTGATGATCATATTCTTATTTAAGAATTTTATCACTTTTTATCTTCTCTGATTCATTTCTATTGATCATAGTATTCAACATCATGTAAAATCTCAGATTAATCATTGATCATGACAAAAAGAAAAGTTGGACACGACCCATTACACGCTTTCGTTGCACCCAAAAACTACAAATATAACACCTCAAGACATTATGATATATTTAGTTTTAATAAAATTCAATATATTTCATTACACACAACACTAATTTTATCTTTCATTAAATGAAACAATGAGTTTCTTCGATATCTTGCATTACATGCTTGTCTGAGTTTTACCGAACAATAATATACTATTAATATTTTTATTTAATATGATAGTTATCGGCTAGCCATTGTAATGGTGGTTATGAATAGGAATAAAGAAACTATTAAAATATATAATTTATAGATATTTATTAGTTACTATTGATTTTTAATAAGATAAGAAACATTTAAAAGAAAAATAAATGTTTTATGAAAAATAGTTATTTTCTAAAAAGATGATTAGTCATGCTTTACACACATAATTTAAATTTAATTTTTAGAAAATTGAGAAAATTTATTTGAAAAAGTAAACTTCATTTTTAAAATCATAATTCCAAAATTATCTTATGGTGAATTTTTGGTGTTTTTCTTAGATGTTTTATTTTTTTTAATGAATAGTGAAAAATACTGAATTTTAATTAAATGTTGCCTTCTTGTTTAAATAATTTATAATGTTAAATTATATTTTTCCTTGGTTTTAAAGTAACATTAGTTAAATTATATATAAAATTTACCAATTTAGGAAATTTGAATCATTTTCATATTGAATTTAGATATAAAACATTTATAATCTTTTGAACATTTTCACTTTAAAAAGTCGTTTTCTCATCATGTTTGTGGGATTAATTTAAAAAAAATGTTTGGCTATTATTTTAATTTAATTTAGAAAAATCAATTAAATATTTGAAATCAGATTAATTTATAGTTAATAATATTTTGAAATTAATTTTTTTGAAAAATGAAGAGTGGATGTAGTAGAAATTAATTACAGTAGTTAAGGTAAAAATGGGTTTTTTAGGGGTTAAGCTAAAACGATTAGGGTAAAAATGACCTATAAACTTGTCTCAAAACAATTTTATGGATATATTTTTGACCACTAAACCTATAAGGATCTATAATGGTAAATGGTTTACCCTTGTTACATATGAAAATAGTGGGAGCACTCAATTTATTTAAAAAATACCAATTGTGTCCTCCCCCACACTTATAAAGGGTAACCCCCTATCCTCTATTATTCACACCATCACACCTATTTGTTTCATCCAATACCTATCTAAATAACTCCCAAACTTCCATACCCTCATACTAGAACCTTATTTTGATAAAAAATACAACCTAATAAGGATTTAGTGAAAACCTAAGGAGGATACCTAAAGTAGAGGTAATGTTCTTCGATGGGAATCTTTATTTTACTTTTTTCTCCTCCTCCTTAAATTATTATTAAAGCATGATGATATAATAAACTCATTATATTCCATATAATGGTATGTTTTTATAATAATTTTGTGACATTAAACCATCTCCACTTCCATAAAATGGGTTACAAAACTTGCATTCAGGTGTATGGTGGACTACCACCTCAAGAACCGATGTCATTCATTCTTCCATTACCACCTTTAAAAGTTGGGTATGATGATGGATATAAAGTATAAATATGATATATATATATATATAACATATTTATAACTATATAATCATTATATATTATATAAACTCTTACCTTCCATTATGTAGGAGATACGGTAACGTCGCTCGTGTGTACGGTGGACTACTATATCACGAAGCGATGTGATTCATCTTTCAGTATAACTTCACATGGAAGGTGATATGGATAAATTTAATGATTATATATAATATACATGATAGAATTATTATATTCATGACATATTTATCGTTATATAAATAAAATATATATCATTTTCTTTCTTTCCTTTTCACTTAAAAAAATATGATAACATTGTTTGTGTACGTGTGGACAACTGCCTTCACGAAGCTATGTGACTATTTTTTTATTTAAACACCATAGGGATGATATATATGAATATATTTAAATATTAAATAATATATTTATGAAATTATGATCATTCTGGAAGGATAAAATATTACTTATCTCCTTTCCTATAACAAACCAACACGGGTGCCCTGGAAACCCGATAACCGAGCTGATCCTGACATAGCCCGAAGGGAATTCCCAATCCCCACAGGTCAATGAATACACCTGACATCATAAAAATTGAAAGTGTGAATGATTTTCCAACTAACAATGCGGAAATAAAAGAACAAATGTAGTATTCATAACAAAATAAAACTCCACTGGGAGTAAAGTAACAGAAGTCAAATAGGCATTAAAGCCAAAGTACTACAACCCAAGTAATAAAATAGGGAAAACAACCCAACATCCCAAAGTACATAACTCACCAAGTCCATGGTTCAATAGCTAGATCCACCACCAAGAGATAACTTTCCCTTGCTCGAACCTAGAAGTAGATAATATACAAACACCCGAAGGCATAAGTAGGGTGTGATCCAAAGCCTAATAGGATTTCACCCGAAGGTTCCATAATAGATGCCAATATAAAATTAACCGACAATGTGGTTTCAATTTTTTAATATAAATAAGTTTATAATTTTATAATCATATTTAAATAAATCATGCTTTACAATTTGAAATATAGAAATACATTTTTTAATTTTCTTTACTTTTCAAATGATGGTAAATACATTTCAATGATGGAATTTTAACTTTAATCAAGGGTTCTTCACACAAACAACACTTCTCACAAAATGGAATATAAAAACACATTTATGTAAAAAAAATTATATAAATTCTCAAGTCATGTAAAATAGTTTATAATAATAGAATATATACATATGTTCTCAAAATACATACAAGAGAGTCACAAGGTCATGTGCCAAATAGGTATGATAGTTCCAGGCTATAGGGATCTAGCACTGTGAATACGGAAAGGTATGTGCATATTCCCCTTTAGGACTAAGGTAAATGGAATTCAACACCATCTCCTAAGGAATGGGATGTGTTGATATGATGTTTTAGAACATTGTAGAATCATAAAGTGCCACTCAAAATAACTCACTAAATATCGAAGTCTTTCATGTGATCAAGTAAAAAAATCAATGATGGGAAATTCACTTTATAAAAAAGATGCAATTCATCTCATTCTCCATTTAAAATATGCCAATTTTATCTTTAAAACCCATAACTGGTTTTTAAACAAAAAACATGCCTATTAACCTAGATAAAACCCTAAGGTCTTTATCAAACCCATTTACTCCACTTATCATAAAAAATTATTTGAAACCAAATCGGGAAATTTCATAACCCATTTCAAAATTAAATTCAATAATTTAATTTTCAAATAACTCCACCAATTTCAACACAAACCCCCAAGTTCACTTGAATTGGGGTTTTCCCCAAATTTTCCATCAAATAAATTTATTCAATTAAAATAAACATTTCAATTGATTCAATTTCCATCAAAACAAAAATTCATATTAAAAAATTTAAATCTAACAAATTTTAATTCCATGCCAAAAACCCATTTTCCTCATAAACCCCAATTCATCGGAATTGGGGTTTTCCAATAAACCTATAAAAATTCATTTTCATCTAAAACCATACAATTTAATTTAATTAAAACCATTGAAATCAAAAAAATCAAGTTTGGTTTAATGTAAATTGAGCATCATGATGGAACCACATAATTAAAACAATAGATCTCGCAACGCCAAACCCTAATCAGGATTTTCCCATGAATAATGATGATCATACAAAAGGGAATCAAACCTAGGTTTATGATTTGAAAAATAAATGGTATTAGATCAAAAATCAATACAAAGATCCCTAGAACCCTTGGGAGAAAGAGAGATAATTTAGGAATAAGAGAACAAGAAGAGAAACCTTAGCAGGAAGAGACTAATCAAGGATCGCCTAACATCAATCCACCTTGGAAGGTGTTTCAAGAAGTAAATATGGTACTTGGGTGCCCTAAAACATTGAAAAAATGAGTAGGGGTCGAATGAGCCTGAGCGGGGGTTAAAAATGAGGTTTTGGTAATTTTTTAACAATTTTCAGTATAATAAAAAACCATCCTCAACATTTCATGGGAAACAGTGCACGGTTAGGGAAAAGCATCCACAGACCATGTTGATCTATCTGCCCAAAACATGAAATTTTTTAAAAGTAGGGGTACGGTTTGGAAAACCATGTGTAGGTCGTGTGCCAACTACGCAGAAGCCAAGAAACCTCCAAAAAATTTATAAAGACACCTAAAACAACCCCAAATGAAACCCAACCAATATTAAACAAAAGAGGGGTTTACGTATACCTGAAAATAATAACGGGGTGTTACAACCTCCCCACCATAGAAACATTCTTTCCCCATAAAGACTACTAAGAATCCTCCAAGCCAAAAAAGATGATGCCACTACTCTCACATCAGTGCCACTCTCTCCCATGTCTCATGAGAATCAAAACGGTGCTACCATAGCACACAAACCAAATGTATCATCCTCCCATGAAGTACCTTGGTCTCAGAATCAACTATCTTGATTGGCCATTCAGTCATTGACAAATCACGTTCAACTTCAAGATCACACCAACTCAGAACATGAGATGGATCGAATAAATACTTTTGTATCTGAGATACATGAAACATGTTATGTATCGATGTCAACTATGGTGAGTGTTCTAAACATAATGCAGACTTTTCCATCTTCTTAACAACCTCTAAAGGTCCAACAAAATGAGGAGCATGCTTCCCTTGCCTCCAAAGACATTAATGACCCAACTGTGGTGAAACATTCAAGAACACTTGGTCACCAACTAATAATTCCAAAGGCCTTCAACAACGATCAACATAAGACTTTTATCAGCTATGTACCATCAACGTTCTCTGACGAGCCAACTAAATCTTTGATTTTTTTCTTTTGGACTAAGATCGGTCAAACCAAGAAACTATCAGGAATCTTTAACCTACATAACAAATATTTTACAAGTCTGACCATACAAGTCCTCAAAAGTAGCCATCCTATTCACGGGATGGTAATTATTATTATAGGAAATCTCAACCAGCCCCAAATGATCATCACATGCTCCACCAAAGTCAATAATACAAGCATGGATTGTATCCTCAAGAATTTTTATAGCTCTTTCTGTCTGGCCATCCAACTGCGGATAGTATGTCGTTCTCAAACAGAAATTTGATCCCAAAACCTCCTGAATAATTCTTAAAAATAAAGAAGTAAACTGAGGATCCTAATCAGAGACTATATAATATGCACCTCTATGTAAACAAACAATCTCTTTCACATAGAGATCTCTCAACTCCTCAACTTTGGATGTATCACGAATGGGTAAGAAGTGATTCAATTTTTCAGCCTTATCAATCACCACGAAAATCACATTCTTATTTATTTGGGTACATGGAATCCCAAAAAAAGTCCATAGGGATCTCATCCCACTTCCAATTAGGGTCTGGAAGTGGCTGAAGAAAACCTGAAGGTTTCTGGGGCTCAACTTTTACCTGTAGGAATGTATAACAATGAGAGACACACTCAAAAATGCATCATCTCATACATGGACACCAGAACTGCTTCCACATGTCATAAAACATCTTTTTGGTTCCTAAGTGAAAAACCCACTAGGATTTAGGGAAATCTCCCATCACATATTTCCTTACCACTAAAGGCACAACAAAGAAACCACAATAGCATTGAATTCCCGCATTGGAGAACAACCATTGGGAAACTATATCTCCACCATTAAGAGAGTATCTAATGATATAGAACTCGTCATCAAGCTACTGATCCTAAAAATAATTTCAAGAAAAGTAGCTGTTAATTGAAAAATTTCAAAGGAAACCCTTTCCCCTTTCTCTTGAACTCCAAAATGTAATTGTGCAAAGAGGGCCATCAAGTTCCACTCCTCTGAAGATTCCTTCACTGCCTGGTTCAGAATTTTTCTTCTCAACGCATCTACAATGAAATTCCCTTTCCTCGGGATATAGGGAATATCAAAATCGAAGGACTATAGGTATTCCAACCAAAACCTCTGGTAGAGATTCAAATATTTTTTATAGAAGATATAGCTCAATATTTTTTTGTCAAAAAACACGTTAAACCTTTTTCCATAGAGGTAATGCTACAAACTCTGAAGAGCATGAATAATATCTTCTAGTTCAGGGTCATGGGCCAGATAATACTTCTCATGTGGCCTAAGCTAATGAGATCCATAGGAAATAACCTGATCACCATCTATAATAAGGCAACCCAAGATTGAACCCGATGCATCACAAAAGACCACATAGTCTTTCCCGGCCTCTAGAAGAGACAACATTGTTGCATTAGTAAAAAGACATTTTATCTTAACAAAAGAACTCCCACATTTCTCATTCCTAATAAACATCACTCCCTTCCGAGTTAGAGAAATCATCGGAGAAGACAACTTTGATAATTCCTTAATCAACCAATGATAATAACCGACTAAGCCCAAGAAGCTCAAAATATTGAAAAAATTACATGTTTATTCCAATGTTATAAATTCTTTCACCATTTCAGGATCAACTGAAATACCATGTTATGACACAACATGTCCCAAGAATTTCACTTCTTGAATCCATAAATCACACTTCCAAATCTTGATATAGAGTCGGTGATTTCTCAATAAACTCATCACTATTCTCAGATGATGCAGATGATCCTTCTCAGATTTAGAGTACACAAGGATTTCATCAACGAATACTACCAAAAAAGGTATCGAGATATTCATGGAAAATCGTGTCCATTAAATTAATGAAATCTCTAGGATCATTAGTTAGACCAAATGGAATGACAAGGAAATAATAATGGTTTTACCTACACTGAAAGGTGGTTTTATTAGTGTCAGATTCTTTTATCATCAATTGATGGAAACCAGAGCAAAGATCAATCTTCAAGAACCACTTCAACCATTTTAACTGATCAAACAGATCATCAATTAGTTGTAACAGATACATGTTCTTTCCATCATGAATTTAGTTTTCTATAATCAATACATTAGAGAAGTAAACCATCAGATTTCTTAGCAAAGAGAATCCGCACCACCTAAGGTGACACACTCGTTCATATAAAGCCTTTCACCAGAAGAGCGTCCAACTATGACTTCAACTCCTTCAACTTAGATGGTTCCATGTATTAAGATGGAATAAAAACTATATGAGTACCAAGAATTAATTAAATGGAAAACTCAACTTCTCTTACCAGTGGAAGACTTGATAACTCAGAAGAAAGCACGTTGGGAAACTCGAAGAAAACTAGAGTGTGATCACCACCCAAATATTTTTTCTCTAGATCAAAGGAAAAAAACTGACATTAAATTCTCTAACTCTAGATAAAAAGGACTGAACATGCCTGACCTTGGGTCCCATTATCCTTGAAGGACATGAGACACACCACTAGGTACAGTAAGGTAGACCCATTGAAGATAATAATCAACCTAGGCCTTATTGGCAATGAGCCAATCCATACAAAAAATGCCGTCAAGATGTTTTATATTGAGAACCAGAATCTTCCAAGCTAGGTCAACATATAATAAAGAGAAAACATAAGAGGGACTATGTAGACCCTACTCTCTCTTTATACCAAGGGGTTTAGTAATAATTATTACAAGAGATAAAATCTCTATAGAAAGATTAAGTAGATTAACAACACATGTTTAAATAAAATAATTAGATGCACTGGTATCAAATAATGCATTCACTAATGATGAAGCTATAGTGATGGTACCTCTCACGATCACTGAACCTATATTTACTTCCTCTTGAGACTCTTCCACTATGTGAAAAAGCTTCATTCTACATGAATGTGACTGGAACCCTTTTACGCATGAATCATCTGATTTCCCCACAGTTTTAGGAGGCTCTGATGATCTTGTTCCACTGTGTGGAGTGAAATAAATATGGCAGAACCTCTGTAAGTTCCCTGAACACCTGTAGCAGCCACAGTTCTTGGGTGAAATAGTGGAAACCTTCTTTGAAGTCCCAGGATTTCCACACTGGTAAAAAACCAAAGGACCTATTATTAGTTCTATAGGAGGTCTATAATGACCCTACTATCAAGAACTTCCATGATAATCAGTACTCTCATTCTTTCCCTTGAAGGAACTCATGATTCCACCAGGAGAAAAGGAAACTCCCAAAAACCATAAATTTCTAGATAGTTCCATCTCAACCATCAGTACTCTACACAGTACATCATCATAAAAGGGAAGATTTAATAAAAAATACTAAGAATGAATATCTTGATGAAGTCCCATTTTGAACCATTGATCCTTCATCCTCTCATTTGATACTATCTAAGGTACAAAGTGCATGAGATCAGAAAAATGGTTTTCATACTTTGTCAAGGTTCTGTTAGCCTACTCAAGTCTGAAAAACTTAGTAGACTTGGCCAACAACATCGAATATGGATAGAACTGGTTGGTGAAAATAACATTAAAGTCTTTCCACTCCAATCCCTCATGCTTATTCACAGTCACCATAGTGTCCCTCCATCTTCTTCTCGGTCCTTCCAGCACAAAGTTGGCACACTTCTCTTTGATTTCATCAGGTGTATCCAAAAACCCAAACAAGAACTCCAAACTTCTCAACAATTCCTTAACCGCTTTAGGATCATTTGAGACCTTAAATGGCACTGGTTTATGGAAAAGGAACTCTTGAGAACTAATATTGAGAGGGTCCCTATGAGGTTCCAAAAACTAGATCCTGATGGGGAACTAGAGGTGGTTCCTGTCCCTGAGTATGGACAATGTGCATAATAACCTCTATCAAATTTAGATCAATAGTAGGATTTTCTTACTAAGGTTCATTAGAAGCTTCTTACTAGATCTGATTCTCATGTTTTCTTGGAGGCATGATTCTACACAACATCATCAGACAATAATAAAGACATTAGATAAATCCCAAACTGAGGAACAAGGGAAACTAATCCTAATAGATAGGATAAAAAAGTTTTGGATTCCACTCTATCCAAACCAAAATAGGGAAAATACTTGAACTAATCCACAAGATGACTTTCTAACCACCCCTGGATACTTAAGGTTTATTGCGGTGAGATATGGATAGGAACTCAATCGTAACTACCTCGTAAGTCCTGAAAATATTTCATAAATGCATACTTACTTTAATACAAAAGCTCAACCTCTCTAGGATAACAATTTTTTACAAACTAACTCGGGTACCCTGGTAACCCGATAACTGAGCCAGTACTGGCATTGCCTAAAGAGTGTTCTCAATCTCCACGGGTTGATGACTAGTACTTGGAATCATACAAACTGAAAGTGGGAATGATTTTTCCACTAACAATATGAAAATAAAAGAACAAATACAGTATGCATAACAAAATAAAACTCCATTGGGAGTAAAATACCTGAAGTAAAACTAGAATTAAATCCAAAGTAATACAACCCCAAGTATTAAATAGAAAATACAACCCAAAATCATGATGGATACAACTCACCATGTCCATGGTTCAACAGCTAGATCCCCCACAAAGAGATAATTTTCCCTTTCTTGAACATGTAAGGTGATAATATACAAACACCCAAAGACACAAGTAGGGTGTGAGACAAAGCCCAGTAGGATGTAACCCAAATGTTCCATAATAGATTCCAATATCAAATTAACAAACATTGTGCTTTAAATTTTTTAAAACAAATCGGTCTTCAATTTGAGAAGCATATTTAAATAAATCTTTCTTTACAATTTGAAAGATGAAAATAAATTTAGTAATTTTATTCACATTTAAAATAATGATAAATACATTTCAAAGATGGAATTTTACCTTTAATCAAGGGTGCTTCACACAAACAACACTTTTCAAAAAATGGATTGAATAAAAACAATTATATAAAACACTTTATATAAATTCTCTTGGTATATATAATAATTTATAATAATGGAATATATACATATCTATTCAAAATACAAACAAGCAAGAAACATGGTCATGTGACAAATAGGTATGGTAGTTATAGGCTATGGGTATCCATCACTGTGAATATAGATAAGTATGTAAATACACCCCCTTTAAGATTATGGTAAAGGGACTCATCACCATCGTCTAAGGAATGGGATGTGCTGATATGATGTTTTAGATCTTTCATAATCATAAAGTACCACCCCAAATAACTCAATAACTGCCTAAGTCTTGCATGTGCTCAAGAAAAAAAAACAATGATGGTAAATTCACATTATAACAAAGATGTAATTCATCCCATTCTCCATTTCAAATATGTCAATTTTCTCTTTAAAACCATCACAAGTTTTTAAACAAAAACATGCCTTTTCACCAAGATAAACCCCTAAGGTCTTTACCAAAACCATTTAATCCACTTATCATAAACAAGGATTTGAAACCAAATCATGCAATTTCACAATCCATTTCACAATTTAATTCAACAATTTAATTTTCAAACAATTCCACCAATTTCATCCCAAACCCCCAAGTTCACTTGAATTGGGGGTTTTCCTAAATTTTTCATCAAATAAAATTCGTCAATAAAAATAAACATCTTAATTGATTCATTTTCCATCAAAACCAAAATTCATACTTAATAATTTAAATCTCACTTATTTCAATTCCATGCCAAAAACCCATTTTTCTCAAAAACCCCATTTCACCAAAATTGGGTTTTTCCAACAAAACTATTGAAAGCCATGTTTATCTAAAATCAGCCAATTGAATTTAATTCAAAGAAGTGAAATCAAACAAATTAATTTAAGTTTAATTTAAATTGAGAATCATAATGGAAATTCCTAAAAACAGATCTCACAATGCTAATCCCTAATCCAGATTTGTCCACGAAGAACGATGACCAAAAAAATGGGAATCAAAAATATGTTTAAGATCCCAAAAATAGAGGGTATTAGATCTAAAAATCAACACAAATATCCATGTAACCCTAAGAATAAGGAGAGATAATTTAGGAAGAAAAGAATGAGAAGAGAAACCTTAATGGGAAGAGACTGAACATAGATTTCCTAACATCAATTTACCTTTAATGGTGTTTGGAGAAGTAAAAAATAGTTCTTGGGAGCCACAAAACCTTAAGAAAATGAGTATGAGTCGAATAAGCCTAAGAGAGGGTCAAAAAGAAGGATTTGGGAATTTTTTAATAATTTTTGGAATAATAAAAACTCGTCTACATGGTTTCCTAGGAAATGGAACATTTTTAGCGAAAACCATGCACATACCACGTAGATCTCTCTACCCAAAACATTCCATTTTTTTAAAGATGAGTGCACGATTTAGAAAACCGTACACAAGTCATACACCAACTGTGCAACATCCCAGAAACCACCAAAATTTTCATAAAAACACCCAAAATAACCCCAAACAAAACCCAACCAAATATAAAACAAAAGAGAGGTTTAGGTATACCTGAAAATAGTAATGGGATGTTAAATTTCCATAACAATCATTGAAAAATGAAAATGTTACTCATATGTACTTATAATCAACCGTCTACATGATCATAACATACTTAATTTTTCATAATCTACTTTCATTATTTGTTTTAAAAGTATAATTTGTTTACAAAAATTATAATTATTTCAGAATAATTATATTAGAGATGATAAAACTATATAATATGTACAAGAACTAGAACATTCCTGATAATTAACGAATGAGAAATCAAGGAAATTAACACCCAAAATAATGAAAATAATGAAAAATTATTAATGAATTGGTTATAATATGTTATAATAGAATCATATATGATATTATAAATATTATTATGGTTCTAGAATAAGTTAATACCTTGCTTAAAACCATTATACATTATATTAAATCACATTTCACTAACGGAAAGAATGAGGTAAATGATTTCATCCCAATTTCATTTCATTTAGGCATATTGTAATGTTATGCACCTAATTTGTTTTATATGGTGTATATACTACCCCTTTAACATGTAATATCCTGAAAACTTCATTATTCATGGTATTTTAAGTTTAATTATGAATTATTTCATCCAAGTGTATTTGAATTAAAAGTTACCAAGTGGAAAAGAATTTCATAACCCAATTTTATTTCATTGGGTTATGTTACATCTCCATTGTCTTTGATACTCTAAGATTATGTATACAATGAATTTTTATTATCTTATGTTGTATTTACACTTGTTTTATGTTGATTTATATTTTTTATATATAATCAATTCTTTGATTCCCACTTTAATGTTATGATCATTGTAAGGGTTTATTTCACAATCTCATTATAATGTAGATTGTTTATTCTCGAATTTCAATTGAAGGAAATTATTTGATCATTATTTAATAAACCATTTAATTTTTTACCTCTGGTTATTCGGGATCTTTTTAAAGTAATAGTAATATTTTCCCACTATTTTGTACCTAAATTAATTGATAAAATGTTTCTAAGAAAATTTGACTTCATTTCCCTCTTTGGTTGGAAATTTTTTTTCTTCCAAAACCATTTTTTCTAAAAAATATCAAAAAAGTTTTTAACCGCTTAAAAATTATTTATTAAAGGAATTTTAACAAAATGTTTTCAAAGGAATCCTTATGTAATTTTTAAAACAATGCCCGTTTGGCTTTTACTAAAAATTTGAAAGGAATTTTCTTATTGTTTTCCAAATAAAGAACTTTCTAACCTTTTAACAGTGTAAAAGGAATGTTTTTTTATCTTTCATGACATATAAAAATTTACCTATTATCATTTTTCTAAAGATTATTTTTTAGTTTTATAAGTTTACTTTTAAAACAAAATATTTCATGAATATTATGGAAATTTTTAATTTTTAGAAGATATTTTCAAAGAAAAGGATTATTATAATGTTTAATGATTTTAAAAAAGTAATTTTCAAAATGATAAGGATATTTTCCTCAAGAATGTTTTTAAAGAACATTTTATGGTATTTCTATTCATCAATGACAAAAAACCCCTTATTCTTACTCCAATGTGTATATGTTGTATTTATACTTCCCTTATTCTTAATATGGATGGTTTAGGATCATTTTGACCAAAGAAATCATTAATATTAACTTACTTGATTCATTTTTATAGTCATTAACTTACCCTTGAATTTTTCAATTCCATGTGATCACTGGACATTAAATTCCCCCTAAATATCCATATTATTTATCATGGATATAGTTATTACTTAAGGAGTATATCATTTCTATATATGGTGTTTAATTTGAAAGTTATTTGTTTATTAGGGGAAATATTGATACATATTTATTCTTTACATAATATAGATATTTGATGATAAAGAACATTGTCCATGAATTTAATTGATTATTCAATATATTAGGAATGATTTGGACTTTTAGTGATGGGTGGGGCTTGAAATTATATATCCCCTTAATGCATCAAAAACTACCATGATACAGTAAAGGTGATATCTCATTAAATGGGTTTTTACCTATATATAAAATAATATTGTAAAAGTTCTTGATGATATAGGTATCATGATGCCTGATATTGTGTCATCCAATAATTAAAATCTTCCTTCATTAAGATTTTAGTTATTATTATCGATGATATTTTCATAATTATATTATCTCTAGATGCATTGAATTCTATGTTTATTAATTAAATGGAATTTCTTTTTAGATATTTACCTTTCGATATTAATTATGACTTATCTAACTATGATATCCAAGTTATTGATTAAATATCATGTCAGACCAGTTATTCACCTTTCCATATGGATTATTATCTATGTGATTATCATATTGATTTTATCTCAGGATGCACTTCCTTTTTAGTTTATTAATTAAATGGCATGTGTGTTCTGTTATTTACCTTGTCATATTGATTATGTTTATTAATTCATGATAGCATCTATTGTACCTACCCCTTACTAAGAATTTGATCTCACTCTTATTTTGTTTCCTTTCCCCAGGATTCCATAAAGTTTACTATGAATGATACAGATGGATGTGCTGGAGGTAATAATTTTATTCTCAATAAAATATGTTGTAATTTCAATATTTAAATGTAATATGAGACTCAATTATGTATATCGTTTACCAATACTACTAAACTATTTTGTCCTCCAAGATGTAATTCCTTGTATCTTATTCCAATGTAATAAAGTAGGTACTAGATCCAGCCTACTAGAGTCTGGGTCACTACAATATATGACATGAGGATATCGTAATTTGTGGTATGTATTAAATTCTTATCACATGCTACAATATATGGTATACCTTACAACAAAAAAACCCCATTTTAGTGTATTTACAACATTTATAACTTGAATAACCTTCATAAACAAGTTGTGGTGGTATTTTATAATACATTTACCTTTTTATATAAGGTCATTCCAATTATAGATATAATACACTACAATATGTTGTAGAAAAAAAAAATCAGAGCATAAATAGAGTGACCCAACTCATAACATGAAAGATAAACATATAAAAGAAAATATTTAGTGTAAATAATAGTAAACCACCTGATTAAACTCATGAAATTTTATCAAAAAACAAATTAAAATCATAACAGGAAATAAAAACCCTTTTAATTAAATTAATTTAAAAGGAAAAAAGTTTAGGAAGAAGTTTTTAGAATAAAATGTAATTTCAGTTAAGTCTCACTTTACACTATGTCAATACTAACATAAACATTTTAATAGTATATTGGATGGGATGGTATGCCTACTGATTAACATGTGAAAGGCCATCCATAGGAAGTAGAAGGAAGGAACCACCACAATTGAAATCTTTGGAGAATTAAAGAGACATGAATATTGGGGATTTATTTTTCTTATGCATAGATAGAAGTAGAAATTAGAGGAAGGGAAAGTGGTCTAACCATAGACATGTTTCTAAAATAGTTTTGCTATGGCCAATGAAATTCTACCTAAAAGAGGGAAGCTTTGATGAATTTTGTGGGGGAGGGAATGAGAAAATGAGAAGAGGGTTTGTTGGGTCATCCTCTTCAAGAAACATCAAGACACCATTCTTGTTAGAAATAAAATAAAATAAATGAAATTTTTACCATTCAATTTTTTTTAAAAAAAATTGACATTATACCTACCAAGAACCTAATGGGTGTACATTAGCCATTCAGTGACCATGGTATATCTGATGCTTATTCACCACCCATTTGTTATGGGTGAGAGTATACTCTCCCACCACCTTGATACTACTGGGTATCCAATATGGGGCCATTGGGTACCCCAGATTCTCTAGCACCAACCCCCTTCATTTTCCATCCTTTCATCCTCACTCATTCCTCCTCTGACCATGTTTAACTTCTAAAAGCACAATTAATTTGTAAAATAATAAAAACTTAATTTAATTTAAAAATAAAACTATATAGATCATTACATGTTATTTTAAAGGAAATATTGAGTATGACTTGGGGTATAACAAAGATAAATTTATTCAAGTTTATGGTTTTTTAATACACTAATTGCGAAGGTTTCATTAGAGAAAGAAAGTCTAATTTTAAAAGTATGTTCTTCGTTAAAGAAATATGTGTTATTAGACACACCGAGAGGCAAAATTTAGTCACACTAAACACAACGAAATTTGATTATGTTATTAAATCACAAGATACAAATATATTTAGTTGGAAAAAATCATAGCTTGAATACTTGAGACTATATGTCACATATTCGTTGGTGATTGTATGTGACAACCAAAGTGTAATTAATTAGTCAAATAATTTGATGTAGTATCCAAGGATAAAATATATAAACATAAAATATTATTTCATCAAGGTGAAGATGGATTTTGGTGACCTCAACCTGGAGTATGTTTCAACATGTCATGCCTATCATGAAAAATCTCTTTAAAATGATTCATAAGTACTGTTAGAAGTGCATTATCTCCAAAAATAAATACGAGTGCATCAATCATATGTTCCCTTTTTCATATATTTTCAATTATTAAAAAATATATAGAATATTTAGTGGATATCATTATAGAGTTTTAGTATTATTATTCATCATAAAGAAGTCAAAGGGGGAGAAGAATTTTGAAGAGTTTCCTTTGGAAGAAAAATTTTGGATGCAACCATGTTAAACCACTAAATAGAACCAAAGTGAATATACAAGCATTCTATAAATGAAATCATCCTCCCTCACAAGGGAATATCACACCGTAATATCAGATCCCTTAGTAAAAAACAAAAAAAAACATCCTTAAATATTCACTTTTCACCATGCTTCGAATTTGAATGAATCTGAAGACCCATTTCAAAACTGAATACCTTATCATAGATGGAACAAGTATGTTTGGATCCAAGACTCCAGGGTCTAAACTTTTTTTTCACCTAACTGGGAATCACCCTTCCTAGTGTGATACTTTAAAGGATGTGGAGAGGCCGTGTTCGCCATATTATTTCAATCAGTCTTCTTAAGATAAGTAAACTTCCCTTTCTTGGTAGGAACCATTTTTTATGTTAGACTCCCAAACAGCCCTCTTTCTTGTTGGATTTGGTGTCCTAGGACCAACTTTTTTTACTTTTTTTACATGATTTTTTTAAAAGGTTGAGGTTGAAGCCCTATTTATTGATTAAAAAACAAAATATCCTCTTTTATGACTAGGTAAGTGGGAACCCATTACAGAGAAGGTAAAATGTCAAGGAAATCAAAAAACAGAAATATCAAAATCAGGTTGTAATTTCAAAGTAAACAAACATCCAAGAAAGCACTAGTAAAATCCTTGTTTTTCCCCTCGCTAGATAGTGAAATAGTGAGATTAGTCTAATATTTGTATCACCGCCTCTTCTAAAAAGTTGAACAGTGATGGTAGTATAATGTGCCAGAACACCTCTCCAAACAGCACATGAGTGTGGAGGAGAGACGTATGAAAGGAACTAGAATACCTTTATCTCAAAAGAGTCTCCCTCATAGACAAAGCATGAAAAGGATTCAAGTAATGTCACTTGATGTGATGCAATATCAGATAAAAAACATTGAGTAAAATTCATGGAAAATCACCCATTATTCAATCAGGATGATGACCAATGGCTAGATGATGGATGTTAACACACCCATACCTCATTCGAGGCTTCCCACCTAGTGACACCTGCAGAAAGATATTCCACACAAAATGAAACAAGGAAAATAAGAAATTGTGAAAAATCCAGAACCTCAATAGAAAACATATCCATTGAGACCAATGAAAAACAGGATGAAATTCATATTAATTGCTCTTGAAACCACCACCATTGCAGTAGAAAGAACATCAAAATAGTAGCAAACCCCAAGTACCATAACCACAATCCATCAAGAGTCTGAAACATGAATCATCACCCATCCAAAAACATTCAATGTGGTAGCAGAGTTTCCAATTAAGAGGAACCAACAACACTTATTGAGCAGGTAGAAACCAAAGAATCTCGACAAGCTTATAGAAATTGATACCCCAAATTGAAATCGACACACCACCATCAATCCTTCATAATTCACTTCTCAAAGGAGCCTAATACCATTTCAAAACCTTCACTGCCGCGCAGAGGAGTGTCAAAGACGCTACTCGAAGAATATCCACCAATGGGAGCATGAAACACCAACTAAAAAATGCAGACGGATCCATATCAGTGGTGCCCAGATCTGAAACTAGATCCGAAGGTAGAGAAGAACATCTAATCTGCTGCAATATGGAATACTCTACTGCCTATAAGGCCCTATAAATAGGTCAACTAAAGAGTGCTTTGAACCCCACTAGTGATCCCAAATACTTCATGGTGAGGAATGAAAAAACATGCATCAGACAAAGGGTGAAGGGATGAGAGGAAACCATCACAGAATCTTTAGAATCAAGTAAGAGGTGAGGTACTTATTGAATACTAAATCCAAGAATGGAGACTAGAATGAAAAAGGTTTTTTAGTGAGAAGTCGATGAATAGATGACTGTCAGAGAGAGATTCAAAGGTTGGATCAAGGAGCTGACACCCGGTTGGGGGAACTGCAAAGCACATAACCCTAAGGTCACTAATCCTTTATTAAATGTATTGAATATTAATAAAACTACTTATTACGTACTATTCTTTGTTCATCATGACCCTAATGTAATAATGTCTAAGAGTATACAATTCAATAATAAGGTCATATAAGTTCCCCATTATGATGAAAACCTTGATGTTCTATGATTATATTCTTAAATAATGTTATGTGACTAGATAACATACTATGTTGGGACATTTAGTACATAGACTTTCAGGTATAATTACTCGTAAGTAGTTGAGTCATCCTCTAATGAATTTTTCATTTGGTAATCTCTAATACAAGATATTATGATAATAGATCCTCCAATTGGAATTCCTCAAGTTCCAGGGTCATCAGATATTCCAATACATGCGTGTGTGTGATAGTCCTTAAAATTTAAGATTATTATTAATTAATGTTGCAACTCACATACTTTAATGTATTTCATAAACCCTGGTGATAATAGTTCATGGAATATTTAGATATTTTGGGTGCATCATGATTGAAATGACATTAATGAATAATTCAAAGATGGATTTAACCCTTCCATCTTTATGGAAGCTAATATCACAACCCCTTGATTCGAATAGAACCGTATCATTAAATTCCATTTCAATGGTGTAAAGATATTTTTTTCAGATATTCAAAGAATGACATATTGATCATATAGTTTAGTGACACATATGTGCAACCTACTTGATGAAATGTTGTGATAAATGGATTATATTACATAGTGAGTGTTTTTATGTGGTTGTTGATATTGCGATGTTAAGTTATTTATCTTGGGTGACTTGAACCGTTGCTAGATAGTAATCTTGGACTTTCTATAAATATCTAATCATAAATGAGAATGGATCCTATAGGGTAACATAGTAAGTATTTATGTTGATCTCAATTAAATTGTATTTGAGTTTAATTAATGGAAAACATATTACTCTCAAGTCTGAGAAGTAATTTTATTCATGTTATATTGATCATATAAATTAAAAAAAAATATTTTTTGGATTGTGAATAAAATATTTACTTTATTTATCGAATATTTTAATAACTATTTATTCACTATTTTATGAATAAAATATTTATTCTATTATTCAATAAATTTTATAGGAGTTTGAATGTACGAAGATCGAGTCTAGTGTTAAATATTAATTAACAAAACTATTATATAATATTTTTAATTATGCAAGTAGGAAAATGAAACAAAATAATAATAACATAATTATTATTATGTGGAATGGGGTTTATTAAAGGTAACAAATCTAATTTAATGGCTATTATGAAATTAAATAATATTTTAACTTAAATCCTAATTCTACAAATAGATAGTTATGTCTATTGTTTAGAGCATCCAAAATTGAGAATATATAATTTTTGTACACAAAATATTATCTCTCGAATCCTTCTTCTCACTCCCTCTCAAGAATGAGAATTTTAAGAGATATTTCTTCAATACTGAAGAATGAGCGATCAAGAGCAAACAACACAATACATTTTATTTTACACGCTAGCACCTGAAGATCGAGTGGTGTTTTTTAGAGATCATATGAGTGTGTTTGGATCGCCTCTAGAGGGATTTTATCCTTGGATCCCCACAATATTATGAAGGTAATCAAAAAGGGTCTTTTCAGATGATCAATATTCACCAATGAAGAAAGTTCCTAATCCCATGTAATTATTTCTTCAAATATTAAATAAATTAATGATAAATTTGATGTGAAAGATCCTCTCTCTTGGTTTCAGGAAATGATTATTAAAGGAAAATTTAATATATCACCCACCACCTCATGCTTCTATTGCACCCATAACCAATAAGTGGTATCAATGGGATGCTATGTTTAAATTTATAATTATTTATTTGATTCTTGATCTATTTGAAATTCTGGTTACATTTTTCATTTCATGTTATTAGACCCTTAATACAATTTTAATTAACATGTTAATCATTTTTGTTCAGTGTTTCATTTTCTTAAATGTTGACGAACAAATAAATAATGATCAGGGATACCATCAGAAAGTTCCAAATCATTGGCTGGAAAAACTAGGTTACATGGTGTGTAGTCGGAGCACACACTGTATACCCATACGCATTTTATCTTGATGCACTGAGATATTAATTGCATGTTGTGATTTTATTTCACATCACATTTTGATTAGGGAAACATAAATCATAGAATGTGGATATAGGTCATATAGTTAGCATGTACACACCATATAGTCTGGCCTAGTTAACTTGCCAAAGCCTCAGGTATGTGACTCAGATACATGAAAACTAAGGTACATGGAATGTAGCTGGATGTACATGTCGTGCAGTCACCCATTAATGAACAAAATTAAAATTGTATTACATTTGAAAATTTTAGCATTAAAACATTATTTTATTGATTGGGATACCATTGTGTGTTTGACAATTTAATAATTTTTTAAAATAATTTTAAATTATCAATTAATTTATTATAATTAATATGTCATTATTGGTTCTACCATTTATTATCCATAAATTCCATAAATTATGGGTATCTCTAATTAATACCAAATTATCATTAAGATGAAAGGTAATTAATTCATTAATTTATTTATTAATTAATTCAAGAATGTTTATATTAATAATAAAATAATTAATAATAAAATGAATGCTAACTGGTTACATTTGTGTATTTGTTGTAGGTATGACTAATAACGAGCTTGATCAAGACCTATTTATGTGTTGGAATTTATTTAATTTAATTTGTTGCATGGGTTTGTAATTAATTAATATTAAATTAAATGATGGCTTGTGAGTCATCTCTCCCTCCATTATTATGTAGGACTTGTGTATCCATGGATATTTATGTAATCCACTTTATCTAATCCTTGGGTTCCCCTCACATGCATGTGAGTAATAAAAACATGTATTTAATAGAGCATCACAGGGCATGTGGAGGCGGTTAAAGACAGAACTATGATGTTTTCCGCTCAATCATACATAGATATACAGGTGGAATACTATAACTCATTCCATGAATAGAAAATGGAGTTATTTCCTTAGGTCATAGGTTGATTTAATGTGAGATTGTTAAATCAATTGTTAGATAATATCATGATCAGGTCATTTACATTATTTATTTATCTCTATCTTTGCATTATTTATTTTATGTATTCAAGACTGCAGTCACATAAATGAATGAATTAATATGAAAATATGAAAATTAAAAAAATCAATAATACATAACTATTTTTTCCAACATGGTTAATTAATAAAGTAACATGAACTTAATATTAACAAGTTGTGTAAAGGATAAAATAAAATAAAATTTATGCATAAATTAATCAAAATAACTCAATTAAAAATTAAGTTAGACCAACCCTTCTATTACTTTATTGGGAATAAAACCATAGAACTATGAGCAGTATATGGCCTAGGTCTAGAAACTTAATTTTATTGGCAGGTCTCATGAGAGTTTTGGGTTGACTTAATCAAACTTCAATTGAGTTTAATGGCCAAAGTCTGTTTAGTACAAATTTGGAGGCAAGTGTTGATTATCCACTGAAAGAGGATAATATTAAATTTATATATTAAAATATTCATGTGATTTATTATTCATAAACACCATTTTTAGTGAATTTTAAAATTTTAACATTATTTCACATTATGATTATAATTATTTCTTAAAGTACACCATTAATTGGAACATATTTGAACACCTACTAAAGTAAAAAATGGCCATGAATTTGATTTAATATTTAATTTTGAGTTTTATTATTCCATTGGGAACAATTCATACTATTGTAGCACTAGAAGATTCACATTTGAATACCATCATTTTGGACATTCAACCCAAGAAATTTTGGGCAAAATGAACTAGACAACATCCTAATAAAATCACTCTATTAGACAAGATCCAAAGCCAATGATTCTAAAATTTTAAATTAATATAGATTAAATAATGGGTAACATTTAATCTAATAGTTACAGGAGAAAACTATGAGTTTTAAAGGAAGTTCCATGCGTCCAAAGATAGAGATAACATTTTGGGGCATCTTTTTTATTCTAGAGAAATAACCCACCATTTTGATCATATCTCAAAAAAACAATTTGGAATGAAATTGTATAGTTTTTTAGGAGACATCTGTGGATTAAATTTCTTATTCTATGGAACACTCCAATTCTTCCATATATAATCCGATTTCAGTGCCTCAATTTGGTGGATGCAAGTTGACTTAGATTTTTTTCAAGGGTGGAAAAGTATTATATCCATTAAATTTCCACCCAAATAGTCTTACCACCATTAATTGGGGTAACTATAACTATTTTAGGCTCAACCCAAGGGTCATATATATATAAGGTAGTGGTGGTGAAAGAGTTTGAGGATTCATACTATTTGATTCATTATAATGTCATACTACCGCTTTGTATTTGTAATCGCATTTCATTCTCATGAAGTTATTCAATTCACATTATTTTCTTAATAAAAGTTATTATTCTACTCTTATTCCATTATTCTTCATATTACATTGATATCGTTGCCTCAAGGTGTGAAATTATTCACACCAAACCTTGTTAAATTCTTCACAAAATGGTGTAGTGATCATTATTTCATTATTTTTTACTTCTTCAATTCCACCCTCATGAGTCTACATACCACTTCTATTGAAAGAATAACATTAATGGACTTATAACACTATTATGGGTTGATCCAATGGAGTTTAAAGGTTATATATTGGATTTTATTTCTCACTCTTGTAATGTTAACTTACATCATTTAATTGATAATTCATTTGATGATCTTAATACTTATTCGTCCTTATTGAATAATAAGGAAACACACTTCAAGTTATAATAAGAACCTTTACCTTGGAGTGCTCATAAAAATGATACATAAATTGTATATGTGATTAACATTAGGTTTCTGTTGTTTTTAAACCAATAAGTGATGAAGTCGTTTTGATCTCTTTAAGTGAATCAATCTTGAATATAATGAATGGAAATCATTAAAAAGGAATTTCATCCAATCCATCCCTTGTAATAACCTAGGATCAACTCTTTCTCATAAATTGAATCTACTTAGTTATCTTAGTGTTAATTTAAACCTTCTAAAATCAAACTCTAGTTTTCCACTTCATATCCAAAACAATCCATAGAATGTATGTTTCTTTAATTCTCTTTATAGGTCTTTGATGGTTCGATAACCCTAGATACACTACAAGCGACCGTGTAACCCAAAAAACATGGGTAAATTTGGTTGAGAAATAATTTTGACACCATTTTTGGGGACCCAGATTAGTCATATTGATAATAATTATATTCTCCAACACTTCCCTTTTCTCACCATAATTTTTCTTATCTTTTCCCATTTATTTTTTTAACTTTTCATGGAGCATGCCTACTATACACATGACCATTCAAATCATCTTATTAGGATGGATAGTCCCGGTGTTGGGTAGTGAATCACACCTAGGGGTCTCTTCCAATAAGATATTAATATTACTAATACTCTAGAATCAAAAATTGATCCCATTCTAATGGATGGTCTTCAAATAAATAAACTCATAAACCCAGGTGGGAACCAAAAGGGAAATCCAAATGAGGGATCCCCAAACATGGGGAATGTTTTTTATCAAACCATGAATGACTACCCCCACACATACTTACACCAATTCATCCTCTTTCCTTAGGCATGATTCCCTAGAAAAATCCCACTATGTCTTCAAACCTCATGTTCAAAACCATCTTCCAACCTTCCAATGGATGAAGTTAAAAATTCCATACCTTCATGTCAAAGAGTTCAATGAAATTATTGAAACCATGTTCCCACCACATCAACTTGATTCATCTAAGATGAGGATATTTCCTTTCTCACTTAAGTATCAAGAAAAATTTTGGTTAAATAATATAATAACTAAATAAATACACTCCTCGGACTAATTACAAAGAGAATTCTACAAAAAATACTTCCCCTATCATAAAAAAAGTACACTTAAAAATTGCATCCAAAACATTTTCAAAAAATAAGGGGAATCATTTTATGAAAAATGGGAAAGGTTCAAAGACAAACTCAAAAAAGTACATCATCATGTATTTTCAATCCCATAACAAGTTAAAATTTTCTATGAATGGTTGGGTCCTAGAAAAAAATAATTCATTGGCATGATGTGTAATGGAACCTTCAAAAAAAATATCCAAATTATGCTTAAGAGTATCTAGAAAGACTCTCCAAACAAAACCAATCAGGGGGGAAATCACCATACTATGAGAAGACACCCAAATATGGTGGAATTAAAAATATTAGGGAATAATAGATCCTTAGGGAAAAAATTATTTCACTCACTAATAAGGCTGATGGTATCGATATTTGGAAGGTCCAAGAAATGAAAACGTTTGATCATTTTTTCACAATCTGTGACAAACATGACCACGAGACTAACAAATTCCCAACCATCCCTTATATTAAGGATGTTCTTTTAGGATTACCATCAGTGGATGTCAAATTTTTGAACTTTCAAAAGCCAAATTACTAAAACACTTTCAATCCCTGGTACAATTTCTATCCGGGATTCTATTGGAAAGTTAAACTATAACTTAGTCATCCATAAGGGGAAAACCCCTACCCACCAAAAAAATTTCAAACCCATGCCCAGTTCCATCCACAACCAGTCCAATACTGAAATCCTATTACCCAATACCAACAACCCATAGAAAAACCTATACAACAACCCATTAAATAACCAAAGTATCCTCCTGGGATAATCCAACCCACAATAGCCCTTACTAATATGTCCCTCTCTGAATCCTTGAATAGTTTTTAAAAAATAGAGAATATGAACTCATAAGTATCATCCCTTAAAAATGAATTGAAATTCATGAAAACTAGAAAAGAACTCATTCCCACTCATGTATTACCATCCTTAACATTAAGATGAGAATCCAGTTACAAACAAACCTCTCATGAACAACTAAAAGTAGTGAATGTTATAAAAAGTGGGAAATCTATTGACAAACCTAAACAAACTATCCCAAAGCCATTAAAATATTCAACATCACATGAAGTTGATTTAGAACCACCCTCATATTTTAAAAAAACCCAATAAGAATGTGAAATAACCACAACCTCATCAAACACTCAAACAACATGAGCCCTTCCATCAACACATGAGAGGAAAACATAAAGCTCAACTGAATGAAACATTGATGGAAATATTCTCTCAGCTTAATTTGAACATTCAACTTCTTGATAAAATCCAAAACATTCCTCCTTCATCAAATTACCTTAAGTACTTGATCAATTTTAAAAGTAAATTTTCATAACAAAACCAATCCTTTTGGTTTCTAATGTGAGAACCAAAATTCAAGGGACCATTCCTCCTAAGATAAAAGACTCGGGATTTCCTTACATAAATGTTGAGTTAGGAGAGAATAAATTTTTCACACCCCTTTGTGACCTAGGAGATAGTTTGAACCTCAATCCATATGTCGGGTATTGTCAGTTAGGGCTTGAGTAAATCTAATCCACATTTTTCTCTCTTTTAATTACTGATCATAGCGTTAGAGTTTCTACTGGGATCTTACAGGATGTTTTAGTGAAAGATAAAAATTTCATTTACCTTACTAACTTCATTTTCCTTGAAAATCACCCAATTTTAGGTCCTATGGAGAAAACCCCCATCAACATTGGTTGTCCCTTATTAGAAAAAATCAACTGAATCATCTGAGTTAGGAATGGGAACATGACAATAACCTTCAGAAACATGATCCTCAATCTGAACATCTACAAATAAAACTCTCAAATTGATGATGATGAAGAGATCCATGAGGTCAATTGGATTAGTAGTGTAGATAGTGAACTATAGGAACATCAAGTATTTATTGAAGGATGTTTAAGTCAATAAGATATTTATTTCATTTTTTCACATGAGGGAAATATGTATCATTTTCTTAAATCTCTTTCATATATCTCTTTTGATGATTTTCTAGAATCCCCAATCAATTAAACCATTTAAGAAATCAAAAAAAATGAGTCCATACCCATTCATTACACTGATATAGCCAATGTGGCGGCTAAAACTTCTATTCAAAAGAAACCAATTCAATTAAGAAATTTGGAAAAAAAATCAAGTTTGATACAATGTCACATCCTTCTTTATAAAGTGTTAACCAATCTGATCTTGAATTTAAGGTCTTAACTTCATCACTCAGGTATGGATTCATAGGGAAAATCAAACCTTTATTTTGGTTTTTTTGTCCTCTCTTGAATCCAATAAAGAGATGATTCTTATGGATATACTATGAAAGAATAAGAAATAAATGGATGGAAGCTTTCTAATATTTCTAGTATTATCCCAATCATTGGAATTCATAGTATTATTCTCAAATCTGACTCCAACCCATGTCATCAACCTCATTGGGGAATCAATACCAATATTATGGATGTGGTAAGGAACGAACTTCTTAAGATGTTGAAAGTGGGTATCATCTACCCTATTTTTAAGAGTGAGTGGGTAAACCTAATTCATGTTGTTCCAAAGAAATATGGAATCACTATGATCACTAATGAGGATAGTGATCTTCTCCCCAAAAGGGTCAGTAGTGTATGGAGACTATGTATTGACTATAGGAAGTAAAAATCATGAACTAAGATAGACCATTTCCCCTTACCCTTAACTGATCAATTCCTTGAGAAAGTGGAATGTTATGAGATCTACTACTTCCAAGATGGATTCTCAGGGTATAATCAAATCAAGGTCTCCTTAGAGGACTGAGGGAAAACAACCTTCACCTATCCATTTGTAACTTTTCATTCAATCTAATACCATTTAGGTTATGTAATTACTTTAGTAAATTCTAGTAGTGCATGATGGGAATGTTCTCTGACATGGTGGAGGATTTTTTAGAGGTCTTTATGGATGAATTCTTCCCATTCAGGGATACATTTGAGTGATTAATTCTAAATGCTAAAAGGGTTTAATATAGATATAAGGATAAGAATATCATCCTCAAATGGGAAAATTTACATTTCATTGTAAAAAAAGGACTAGTTCTAGGCCATCTGGTCTCTAGTAGGGGAATTAAAGTTGATAAATCGAAGGTTGATATCATTCATTACTTTCCCTCTCCAACAACTATCAAAGAAGATATGTCCTCCTTAGGACTTGCAGGTTTCTATAGAATGTTCATTATGAATTTCAAATCCATTTCCCAACCACTTTGTTCTTTTTCTCAAATATGATCCATTTATACTGATAGAAAGCTATGTGGAATCATTCTCAACACTGAAGTATTAACTTATCTCACCACATATCCTATAATATCTGAATTAGAAACTCCCATTCAAGATCATGTGTGATGTGAGTGACTTTTTAGTAGGAGTGTCTTAGGAAAATATTGTGATAAAAATATGTGTGTAATTTCTTATACAAGTAAATAATTAAATGATGCACAAATCAAATACACCACCACTAATAAATAGTTACTTTCTATTGTCTTTTACATAGAGAAATTTAGGTCCTATATCTTAGGATCCCCCATCATTGTCTTCACCAATTATTCATCTCTAAAATAAATTTTACAAAAACAGGATACCAAAGATATATTGATTAGGTAGTTTCTTATTTTTCAATATTTTGATTTAACCATTAATGATAAAAAGTGTGTTGAAAATATTTTAGCTGATCACCTCTCTAGGATGGAATTCAAATACAACTCACATCACCTTTCTATGTCTGATTCATTTCTTGATGAGCACCTCTATTCTGTGTGTGATTACCCATGGTATACAAACATATAATACCATTTGGTCATGAGTGACATTACAAAATTCATTAGGACCCAAGATAAGAGGAAATTCATTTCTGATTTCAAACACTATGTGTTTGATGATTCATACCTCTTCAAGTTCTGTTTTAATCAAATCATTAAAAGATGGGTTCCCGAGTCTGAGAAAGAGTGTATTCATAAATTCTGTAATGGAGAGGCATGTGGAGTATGCATTTCCTTAAATAAAACCACATCAAATATCCTCTAAAGTGGTTCCTACTAGCCTAACCTCACTAAGGATTCTTCCAAATTTGTCATCAATGACAATAATTAGGACCCATAAACAAAAGG
Source organism: Viscum album (assembly GCA_963277665.1). Taxonomy (NCBI): domain Eukaryota; kingdom Viridiplantae; phylum Streptophyta; class Magnoliopsida; order Santalales; family Viscaceae; genus Viscum; species Viscum album. The sequence goes on from OY728132.1 coordinate 1,129,251,375, forward strand.
AATAAAATTTCTCTTACTCTCATTCTAGTCACCAATATTTTTTATTGTTGGGGAATTGATTTCATAGGACCCTTACCAAACTAAATAGGGTATCTCTGCATCCTCTTAACTGTTAGTTATGTCTCAAAATGAGTTGAGTCCATTCCTACCAAGTCCATTGACCATCATTTTGTGATTAGATTCCTCAAAGAGCATATATTTTCATGATTTTTCATTCCTAGGGCTATCATGAATGATAGTGTAACCCCTTATGAAACCATCCCTTCTTAGCACTCATGATTATGTATGGAATTTCTCACAAAGTTTTCACATCCCACCATCCTCAACCCAATAGTCAAGCTGAGTTGGAAAATAGGGAAATTATGAAAATTCTTGAAAAATGTCAATCCCTCTAGTAAAGACTGGTCTAATGAACTCTTTGATGTTTCTTAAGCATATCATACCACATTCAAAACTATCCTAGGCATTTAACCATATAGGTTGGTTTATGGAAAATCTTTCCATTTACCAATTGAAATTGAACATATGGCCTTTTGGGAAATCATAAAAAATGAAATTTGGCATTTTTTTAGTAGAAACAAAGAGGAAATTAGATCTTAATGCACTTGAGGAACATTGGATGGAGGCTTATGAAAATTTAAGGATAAATAAAGATAGAGCTCAAGCCTACCAATCTATTAATCTCAAAGTCAAACACTTTGAACTAGAAAAATTCATTCTCTTGTAAAGTTCAAAACTTAATTTATACATGGGAATGTTAATGTCTGGATGTTCAGGTCCATATAAAGGGCCTCATGTGTAACCCCATGGGTTAGTAGGGATTCACGATCCCAATAGTGGTCATATCTTCAAATTCAATGGACATAGGTTAAAACATTTCATTAAATCATTCAATAAACATGAAAATAAAGAGAAGATAATTGATCTAGCCTAGGAACCAACCAAAAGTTGATAGATTTATGGTCTATGTCTAGATACCAACATTAAAAAAAGTTCTTTCTAGGATGCAACCTGGACATTACCTGTACATTGAATCAAGGTTTAGAGTTTCAAAATAAATAGGTACAATTTTTTGTCCTTGATTTTTTTCTTTTTTTCTTTTTAGTTAAGGAAATATCTTGGGTTTTCTAGGGTTTCTAATTTGGTTTGTGTGTGAGAAGTATGGATTATTGATTTCGATGTTTTTTTGGGGAAATCACGTACATCTATAAATTTCACACCATTCTACAATCCACTAAGGAGAGTCCATGAGTGACATGGGGATCAAAGGATCGATTTTTTGTGCCACAACCTTCATCATTATACCACATGGTGACATTGTTCCATAATTCATTTTCAAATTTTAATTTTGGAACTCCTCTCTTCTACCACTACCCCTTCTAGATTTTATTATAATATAAAAATAATGTTACTATTAGTCTATGTTGGGTGGGATGAAATAAAAAAATATTTTTTTTGTGCATAAAAAAAGAAAAAAATGAGTTCAAATGAAAAATAATGCATGTTAATGGAAAAGAAAAATTTCTTTAACCTTGAACATGATAATACATAGTATAACTTTGAAACCGAGTATCAAATAATTTTTCATGCCATGAATCTAATTTTAATGCAAGTTTAAGTTCACGATAATATATTTTGGAAAGTACGGTTGTCTGATGTGATTTTTCAAATTTTACATTTTCATCAAATTAAAAAATCACAATTCATGTCCTTTAGATTGTGGGGTATTAATTTGAGTTCTTCGGGTACCTTAATAAATGGAATAGGTTTGGTGATCATTTAAATTTTATCATGTCTATTAAAATAAAATCAAAAAATCAAAAACAAAAATTGCGCATATAGCAATGGATAGACCTAATGTGTGGCTTTCGGGACATGGGGATCATGAATCTATAGTTTTCCAGCCCAAATTTGGCCATTTTATCTCAATTTTTAGTAATTTAAATTTTTTTTGATTGATTTAACTTGATATTATTCCCATGTATGTGAGCTTTACTTGGTTTCCTAAGGTCATTGAGCCTTGGATTCATTGGCAATGTCTCGTTGTAAGGGTTGACTTTATTAATGGAAATTTCAAGTACCATGGAAAAATTGAAAAAAAAATGAATACTCATTATAATATTAAAATTTGATTCCACCTAGCACTTCTATATTTTACCCCTAGAATAAAAATGGACACCTATGTCTATTATGATGCACAAAACATCATCATGCTTAATTGAAATTAGATGAAACGTGGAGATGAATTTGAAAAAAGGAATGGGCTTGGGCTTGGGATTTTCTTTTAGACCTAGATTGTTTTAAATTATTTTTATGGGTTTCATAAATTTTCTGGTATGTGGTCTTTTTGTGAGAATTGTGTATTAAAATGTTTTTTGGAAAAGGGAATTGGAAATTCATATTTTTGCGATTCAATTTTCTCAAGACTAGAAAAACTCAAGTTGGAGGGTGTGATTTGGAAATGAAAGAGGATATTATTTATTTTATATATTATATTTTTCATTTTATTCATTATTAATAAACACCAGTTTTAGAGCATTTTACAATTTGAACATTATTTAACATTATGATTGTAATTATTTCTTAAAGTTCTCTATTACTTGGTAAATATTTGAACACCTCATAAAACACCAAATGGTCATTATTTTACTTTCATATTTCATTTTAAGATTTCTCATTCCATTGTTAACAATTAATACATTTATATTAGTTGAATATTTAAATTGGAAGACCACCATTTTGGACATTCAACCTAGTAAATTATGGGCGAAGTAAACTAAATAGCATCCCAATAAAATTATTGTATCGAAAAAGATCAAAGACCAATGATTATGAAATTTTAAATGAAGATATAGGAAATAATGGGGAAAATATTATCCGATAGACACAAGATCTAATTTTGAGTTTTATATGGTGTTACATGTGGCCCAAGTTGAAGATAAAATTCTACACCAGATTCTATGTCCCAAAAAAATATCCCACCACTTCGATCATCTATTGAAAAAATAAAATCCATTGGTGATAAAATTTTAAAGTATATTAGGAGAAATACAGGGATTCAATATATTCTTCTATTTCCCACTCCAATTTTTCCATATATAATCTCATTTTGGAACCTCTGTTTGGTATATGCAAGTTGGATCAAATTTTTTGTCAAGGGTGGAAGAGACTTCTCTCAACTAACCTTCCACCCAACTTGGCCGACAATCATTAATTGGGGTGAATATCACTATATTAGGATCCACACAAGGCTTAAAAAATTCCTATTTAATGTTGTGGTGGTGAAGGAGTTTTAGGATTCATGGTGTTTGTTTCGTTTTAACTTTATTCTTCGACTTTGTCTTTGTAATCGTATTTCTTTCTCATGTAAGTTGTTAAATTCACCTTAGTTTCCTATTAAAAGTCATTCTTATCCTATTATTTATTTTATTCATATCACAATGAAAAAATTTCTCAAGGTTCGAACTTATTCACACCAAAACTTGTGAAATTATCTACACAATGGTGGAGTGATTGTTGTTTCATTATTTTTCAATTCTTCAATTCCAACCTCATGAGTCTACTTCCCTCTTCCATTGAAAGCATAGCATAAATAGAAATATAACCCTATTATGGTGTGATCCAAGGGAGTTTCAACATTCTTTATTGGATTTTATTTCTTACTCTTTTAATAATAAACCACTTCTTTCAATTGAGAACATTTTTTTGACCTCACCTGTTTTGATAATCTCAATCATGTATTCATATGTATTGAAAATCCCAATTATGTTTTCATTCTCTATGATATTTTTAAGTATCATTGATCTATACTTTAATTCTTTCAAATCTGTGACCAAACCAATAATAATTTTTAAAATAGTCTTTGGAATATGTTAATCCTCATTTATCCATGTTCATACAAGTTATAAATTGATTCTAACACAATCGGATGTGTTCTGCATAAAACAGATAAGTAATCTGCCTATAGCTACTGATAAAGAGCTACCGGTACCCAGTCTACCGATAGACTTAGTCTACCGACAGACAGAGTCACCGATATACTTAACACAGAGCTACCGATGTGCTTATTAATGTAAGCTACTAACTTACAGATAGCTACCGATACAAACATAGAGCTACCGGTGTAAGTATAAATAGCTACCGATGGAATAAGAGTCACCGATGGACGAAGCTACTTACAGACTCACAGCTACCGATACCGACGCATGGAGCTACCGACGCATGGAGCTACCGATAAACAAAGTCATCGATACAAGCATATACCAACCGACTCATAGAGCCACCGATAGAGTCAAAGCAACTAATGAAATTGAGCTACCGATGTCCAAGCTACCGATGCTGATTACCTACCGATCACTCGAATCACTGTTTGAATTTCTTTATTTCCTATCTTTATTTAATCTATCCAACAGTCATATCATGTACATTTTAATGATTTGTCAAATATCTGATAAAGGTTGTCGGATGTCAGGAACCCGTACCTCGTACCTGCAGAAAGGAAATCTTTTCTGTCTCCTGTTGCCCGTGAGATAAATACGATAAGACTACGCTGCCCAACAAGCAGAGTGTGGTGGATGGAATATACCAGAAACACAAGAACAAGAAGAATCAAAAAGAGAAAAACCAGTTCCATCAAGAACACAGAGAAGCTCATAGACAATCAAGCATACTCGAGAAGTGTTCTGTGCATATAAGAAGAACACTAAAGAACTTCAACCACTACATTTTCACTGTCTATGAACCTGGAGCATACGACACTCTGTTTCTCAAACAGAAACGAGAAGAGGACTCAGACTCGCTTCTGATCGAATCCAAAGGAGTCCAGAGCTACACTGAAATCACCAGAACCATTTCTAAACTCTACATCTTTTGTTCTGTGATTTAATATTATACTTTTCGAGCAGTGTGTGTTATCTGCTGTATCTAACACATACACTGTCTCCTGTACTTAAACTGGAGGATTTGTAAATCCTTACCAAATTCTTGTATTCTTTCTTTCCCACGAATAACAGTGGTAGAGGTCGTGTGTGACCTGGACAGCTGGTTGCTGTTGTACTATTTCCCACGAATAACAGTGGTAGAGGTCTTGGACCTGGACAGTTGTAAACTGTTGAACCCCTATCCAGGGTGTGGATCATTTTTATATAAACTTTTGAGAGGACTAAGTCTCAGCTTGAGACCGAACCTCTTGGTTACATTTGTTGTGCCATCTCTTTCAAAGTTTTATTCCGCTGCTAATCACTTTAAAACCAATACTATTTTTAAAGTCACTTTGATAATTAAATTAGCAAGTGTTTATGTTAAGTGTAGATTAGTAAGTTAGTTTCAAAAGATAATCACACACTCCTGTATTGATTAATTGGGAATTAATCAATCCCTTGAGAATCTAACAGAACCTCTACTTTAATATAAATTCACTACAGTTTAATTTATTATTTTATTTGGGGGTCTTTAAGATAGTGTGTTTAAATACAGAAATTTTAATTGGTACTCAATTCACCCCCCCCCCCCTCTTGAGTAAACCACTCCGACCAACACATTTGATGATCTTAATACTTCTTCATCCTTATTTAATTTTAAGGCCACACACTTCAATTTATAATAAGAAACTTTACCATGGAGTGCTCATAAAAATGATCCCAAAAGCTTATAAGTTATTATAATTAGGTTTGTGTTGTTATTAAACCAATAAGTGATGAATTTGTTTAGATTTATTTAAATGAATCACTCTTGAGTATATGAAATTTAAATCGTTAAAAAGGAATTTTATCTAATTCATCCCTTATAATAACCTAGGATCAACCCTTTCTCATTAATTCAATTAACTTAGGTATCGTAGTGTTAATTTAAACCATCTCAAATCAAACTCAATTTGGCCTTTTAATAGACAAAAACTATCATTAGAATGTATGTTTCTTTAGGTTTCTTCTTAGGTCTCTAAGGATTTGACAACCCGAGATACACTACAAGCAACTGCATAACCCTAAAAACTTGGGTAAATTTGGTTGGGACCAATTGTTGAGTAAATCCAAGTCCGAATTTCAAGATAGGGGAATCCACTTTATGGATCAATGATCTTAAAGTTCGTAGTTGAAAATACAACCTACCTAAATACTTTATTTAGTTTTTCATGTCCAAAGTATGTATCATTAAGAAAAGTAATGGGGATCCTTACCACTTTAATTTTTAAGAAACTAGACATTCTAAGTTCAATTTTGTGGGATATTGGGACTTGATTAAATATAAGGAGATTTAATTAAAACATTTAATTTATTATATCCCACTTAATTTTTAATCAAGAAAAGTTATAATAATATTCTCTTTTTTATTGTAGAATAAAATTACAGGTTCATCATCCACACAATCCCTATGGTTATTATTGGAGATATGAAATATCTAAACTTGAATTTACTTTCAGGAGTGGTTTTTATGTCTTTGGGTTGTGCAACACCATGAAAAAAACTTATGTTCTATAATCCTCGATTCCTAGTCCACCTACTAAATAGGTGAGTGATGAAGTTTTCCTTGTCTATGAAAATTAATTGAGTGATTCAGTCAACATTCAATGTTTGATGCTTTCCTCAATGTCTAGTAAACTCATGTAGTCTCATGAAAACATGAATGCATATAACATTCTTGAGAACCTCTATGGTCTTTACCCCGAGGGAGCTAGATAGTAATAGTTTGAGATTTCCAAGGTGATATTTCAGATAAATCTTGGAGAGGGTGACCTAGCTAGGACTCACATAGTAAAACTCATTAGATACATTGAGTGATTAGAGGTTTTAGGGTTTAAACTACCTGAAGGATTCGGCACTGACCTCATTCTTACATCACTCACTCATAGCTTCTCCAAATTTTTTGTGGATTTTAATATGAGAAAAATTGAGGAGTCTATTACATATATTCTTACACTTTTTATCCAAGTAGATATGTATATGAAGTATGAAAATACTTCCATCCTTATGGTGAGAAACTGAAAAGGGAAAGTGAAGATATTTAAGCCCAAAGATTCTTCACACCCTTCCAAGAAGAGGAATATCAAGGGGAATGTAAGGGAATGTGATTTTTTCTATTTCATATTAGGTAAGAAGGGACCCTAGAATAAAAAATACACCCAACCAAAAAAATAAAGGGTAATTTTAGGTGTATTTTTCATTGAGTACAATTTATTTGTTTTAATAATTTAGGTATTAGATACAGCTTGGGGTGATCACATATGTATTCAAATATAGTAACCAAGTAGATTCAGATAGATTGAATGAGGAGAGGTAAATATTTGAGTATCTAATGAAACTAAATTTTCTTTTGTGGTTATCAAGGACTAAACCTCACGTTACCAACTAGAATGATATTGGTTTTAAAGGGTTGTTATTATATTCCTTTAGTTACTAAAAACATTAATTTTGTATCCGAACTTAATACAGATGGATTTATTTTCAAAATTTGGAATAAATGTTTCTTATTTTATGAATAAAGTATTTATTATTGTAAGAAACACTAAAATAATGGTCTTTATGTGTTGGATTACACGAACCACGTAATGGAAATCAACATCAAAGTTACTTCACATGACTCATACTACAACCAACTTTGGAATCACTTGCTAGGTCATGTAAATGAAATGTGCCTAACTAAATTACATCAAGATGGATATTTAGATTCTTTTGAACTAAAACCACATGGTGTATGTCACACATGTTTACAAGGAAAAATGACCAAATCCCCATTTATTGGGAAAGGTGAAAGGGATATAGAGCTTTTTGAATTCGTTCATACCAATGTGTGTAGACCATCCTATTGAAGTAAGGGGTGGGTACTCAAACTTCACAAATTTTCCAAATTAGTTTAGTATATATGGATATATCTAATTAATTATGTGTAAGTAAGATTATTTTGATAAATTAAAGGAATGCAAGAATGATGTTGAGAACTAGCTTGGTAATAATATTAAGAAACTCTACTCAAACCATGGTAGAGAATATCTTGATCAAGAATTCATTGATTATTTAAGTAAGTTTGGGATATTATCTCAACTCACTCATCTTTATATGCCATAGTAGAATGGTGTAAGATAAAGGAGGAATCTCACCTTGTTGGACATGGTGGCATAAATTATGATTCATGTGAGTCTTCCAATATCATTTTGGAGATATGCATTACAAATAAAACATATATACTAAACCGAGTTCCAACTAAAGCAACAGATGATATAACATACCAATTATGGAATGAAAAGAAACCAGTGCTATTTTACGTACATGTTTGGGGTTGAAAAGCTTTTTTCAAGGCCTCTTTAGGTAATAATATTTCACCCTGAGGCAAAAAGTGTGTCTTTATAGGATATCCCAAAGAAACAAAGGGATACTACCTATACAATCATTCGAAAAAAAGATTATGGTAGATATTTATTTATGGGGATCTTATCTCTAAAATAGATATTATGAGAGGAATAGACTTACATGAAGTCCATTCTCAAGATACACAAGATTTGGCATAAGAAAAAATTTCACAAAGCCCCATGGAAGAAGAAATTGTTCCAGAGACACAATTGCTACATAAGAGAACTGGAGAGGTTAGAGAACTGGAACAGTATGGTTTTCTAGTCACCAAGGATGGTGACTCATTATTATTTTATAATAATGATCTTCTAACCTAGAAGGAAGAAGTGAGTGGGGAAGATGTTGCCAAGTTTCAAGATCCCATGAATTCTAAAATAGATTCCATATACCAAAACCAAGTCTAGATTTTGTTAAGCCCTCCAGTATATGTAAAGTCCATTGGTTGAAAATAGGTATTCAATAATAAATTGTACAAGGATGGAAAATTCAATACCTATAAGGTGTGAATGGTTGTAAAATGGTATAGACATCATCAAGGAATTAACTATGATGAAACCTTTTCACCAGTTACAATGTTGAATTCCATCAGAATTCTACTTTCTATTATAACTTTCTATGATTATGAGATTTGGAAAATGTTTTTCAAAATAGCCTTCCTTAATAGGAACCTTCGGGAAGATTTATATATGACAAAACCCAATGGTTTTGTGACTCCCAAGGATTCCAACAAGTTATGAATGTTGCAAATATCCATTTATGGATTAAAGAAAGAATTTAGGTTATGGAAAACTTATTTTGATGAGTCTATAATAGAATTTGATTTCATAAAGAACGAATATGAGCTGTGTGTTTGTAAATAGTTTAGTGTTAGTGCATTCAATTTACTAATAGTATCTGTTGATGATATATTACTCATTAGAAACAAAATACCAGTATTACACTCTTTTAAGGAATGGTTGAATAAATTCTTTTATATGAAGGACTTGGGAGAGAGATCATATATTCTTAGGATCAAGATCCATTGTGATAGATACAAGGGGTTTCTAGGCCTAAATCAAGCTATATACATTGAAAATATACTAAAGAGATTCAATATGGAATAATCCAAGAGAGGATAGCTTCCAACATCACATGACATTCATCTTTCCGGTAAACTCTGCCCTCTAACACGTGAGGAAAGAAATATAATGACAATGAGTCCATATTCATCCTCAATTGGGTCAATCATGTATGTTATGTTGTGTAATATTCTAGATGTCACCTATAAATTAAATTTGGTATAAAGATATCAAGTTGATCCAGGTGACAACCATTGGATGGAAGTCAAGACTATCCATAAATATCTGATGCATACTAAGGATATGTTCCTAGATTGTGGATGAGATGAGGAACTAGTCATCATAGGATATGTAGGTTCTAGTTTCTAAACTAATAAAAATTACATGAAGTCAAAAACAGGATACATATTTACTATTAATGGAGGTTTTGTGAGTTGGAAAATCTCAAAGTAGTTTGTGGTTGGAGATTCTACAATAGAGTCCGAGTATATTGCAACTTCTAAGGTAACTAAAGATTCAGTATGGATGAGAATCTTCATCCAAGAGCTTGATGTGGTACCTAGAAGTAAAGATCCCATCACATTCTTCTGTGATTATACTACATCAGTAGATCTTTCAAAAGTTCCATGGTCACATTAGTGGAAGAAGCACATACATCGGAAGTATCATATCTTAAGGGATTATTCTCAAAGAGGTGAAGTTGAAGTGAGTAGTATTTTCATGTAAGAAAACATGGTGGACCCCTTGACTAAATCCTTAACTCAAAAAACATAACTATCATGTGAGGTCTAGCATACCAAAGGTTATAAGCAGTTGGATCTAGTCCAAGTGGGGGTTTTTTGGAGTTGTTGTCCTAGGACCAACTATTTTTACTTTGATTACATGTATATTCAATGTATTGAATATTAATCAAACTACTTATTATTTATTTTGTGTTGTTCTATATGAATATAATGTAATAATTTCTTAGAGTATATATCACATTGATAAGTTCATAGTAGTTCCCTACTATAATAAGATACTTGATGTGCTATGATGATATTCTTAAATAATGTTCTGTGATTGGATAACTTACTATGATGGGACACATAGTACATAAAATTTCAAGTGTGATTACTCATAATAAGACAAGGATTCTTCTTATGATGTTCACACTTAGTAATCTATAATATGGGAGATTATGAGAACAGACATGCCACTAAGAATTTTTCATGTTTTGGTATCATCAGATATTCCTATCTATGAGCATGTGTGATGGTTCTTATACTTTATTGTTATTATTAATTCATGTTTTAACTCATGTACTTAGATGTATTTTGTAAACCATGATGATAACAATTCATGGATATGTTGGATACATTGTCTGAATAAAAAATGACATGTCATTAATGAATAACTTGAGGAAGGATTTTTCCCTTCCATACTCATGGAGGATAATATATTTTCCATTTTATTGGAATAGAACCATCACATTAAATTCCATGTACATGGTGTAACGACATGTTTATTTCAGATCGTCAATGAAAGACATATCGAGCATATATGTAAGGACCCCCACCCCAGTATCTATAAGGCAGTGCCTTACATTATTACATTGAAATATAAACAAGTAATATGAATCCCCAAGGAATGAATAGTTTAATAGATTATGAAAATAAGATACATACATAAGTTAAAAATTACAACTTGAAATGAAATATATCATAAAGAATCCTTTGTAAACACTCTTATTCTTTTATATTATCTTTTTTTATCATTTATAAAATTCATCTTACAATCCTGGGGAAAATAAACATAAGGGGTGATCTCTGATGCTCAATAAGGGTAATAATTCAGAGAAAGATAAAAAACCATAAGGAAAGGTGAATAACTAAAAAACTTGATATTAAAAAAACTTTAGCATAAAATGAATGTAATAAAAAATGAATAAATAATACCATATAAATAATAAAAATAATAATACTTATCCATGAATATTCTACTAGTTGAATAATCGAATGAAATATGAAACAATAATCTCATAATGAGGGATTGCATAAAGTGGTACATTATAAACATATCATCAAGGATTTGGCCAAGACACCATACATAATTGGGTAAGACGTTATCCCATACCCAATATATTTTTTCTCGTGAGACCTACTCATGCACCTAGGGGCTATAGTAGGCACAAACCAACACCTTATAATTCCAATGCATTACTTATAAGAAATGGGTGAAACATAATCAATATATACATTTATATTGAAACTAACATATGAAAAGTAAATAACTTTCCCTAATCAGTAAACATAATCACTAACCATTCTGAGTAATATGGTGAATGGTATCAAGATAGCACATCCATTTTCAAAATATTAATATTAAATTCAATAAAATATAGTAGATAATATCATAAAATATTAATCCCAGCTAAACATAAGAATCAATAACGATTTTGAAATAGATGAAAATACTCTTATAAAATCATTGAGGAATTCGGGAGAGAAATACTCTTTTTTACTTTGAAAGAAGAGTTCTTTTGGAAAAATCACTGTATAAAACTATAAATGAAATAAGATAGATTTTTATGATAAAATTGTTTATTTTATAAAAATAATGGTTTCTTGAAATATATTATAGATGGTACTTGAAAATGGGTAAGAAATCGAGATCTTCCCTTTCATCGGTCTTTCGTATGAGGAAGGATTGAGAAGGGAACCTTTATAAAAAATATAATTCTCATAAAATAAAGTTGAAATGATGAGGTTGGAATATATAAACATAATTTAGAATAATTATATAAAAATAATAAATAATCACACTTGTTTATATAGGAGGAAATCATAACCTGAATGAAAATGAAGGTTCAGGAAGAAAACTCTTACCTTATGTCGGAATGTGTTCCGCACTTGACCTTAATGTCATGGATAATAAAATTAAATCCATTAATTAATTACATCATAACCTTATCTACATTTATTTGATTCATTATTTTTTTATTAAGTTCATTTATGTCCTTATTTATGATTTATAGAGTTTAATTTCACCTTCCGAGAGAATTCATTTTCATGATTTCCTAGATCGGTTCACTTGTTTTTGAGTAATGAAGTTCATGTAAAATGGGTATAATTCACCAAAGTTTGAATTATATGTTTTTAATGGAAATATATAAGTTTAAATGTTTATATATATCATTTGTTTATATATTATGAGGATGAATCATTAGATAACATGTTAATGATATTCATTTAGATTAAGCAGTTTTAGATCACAACCGACTCATTTTGTTTTATCATTTATTATTATGAAAATATGTTACATCCAGAACATAAAAAGGGTTATAATATAAATTTTAAAATCTATTTTAACCATTAAAATTGGAACACCCCAAGCTTCCACGGTACGTTTCCCTATGAATAATACAATAGCTTGTGTTGTATGCAACTTCGAGTTATAGCACACCACAACCAATCAAACCAGTCGTTCTGAATAGTAATACCCGCTTTTTGAAATTTTATAAATTTTATTTTTCAAAATAGACTTCATTTTTGGATTCGTAATATCAAAATTATCTTAAGCTGAATTTTAGGTATTTTTCTAAAAACTTTCAATTTTTGATGAATAGTGAAAAACACTGCGTTATTGTTTAAAACCGACTTTTTATTTAAATAATTATTTATTTTATTTAAATTTATTTTAAGTCAAAATAGATACATAATACCTATATTATATTAATTTAATTCATTGGAGTCATTTTATAATAAAATTAGATTAATAAAATTTTATTGAACTTTTTCCCGTCTTTTACCCACCTTCTAGGCACATTTATAAATTTGAATAAAATGTAATTTTACCACTTCTATAAATTGAATTTCAAAAATATAAGAGACACAATTTACATCATTAAGTAAAATGTTGTTCAATAAGATGAAAATAATTTTTTGTGAATAGTATCTTTTGCCTTTTATTTTCCACGGTTAAAAGTAAATAGGGTAATTAAAGGTAAAAATGATATTATAATTACCCTAACACATGTACTAATTCTATTGGATAAGTTTTCTTCGACCAAAATCAACCTTAGGAATAAAATATAATCCTTTTGGTTCACTTGTATTAGATTAAGACATTTATTATTATTTTATTTAAAGAAGAGTTAAAAGTGTTAAATTCAAATTTTCATAACTAAAACATTTTTGATATAGGGTTATATATAAGATAAATTAGACTATAAATATAAATTACAAAGATAAAAATATTTTATACATAATGATATTTTATTTATAATTTTTAAACATTAAATAATTCAAATTATTTATGACACAATAATGATACAATAATTACTTTATTAATGAAAGATTAAAATAATTGATATTATAAATATCAAAATAAATATAATTTGAGACTTGTGATGCTGTAAAAGAATTTTATAGGTTAATATGACATGTTAGGGTTGATTTAATGTTTTTTCTAGATGTAATCAAGTTTTATTGACTTTCAAAAAAACCAAATACCAAATAGCGTCAAAATTGACATAAAAGAGTTTTTAAAATAAATACTTTATTATTAAATGATATAATATTCCTAAAAAACTAATGTTCGTAAAAAGGACTCATATAATGATATATATGTCATTAATGAACAACTTGGGGTTCTATTGGCATTTTATAGTTAGTTTATCAACCATATAATATAAAAATACAAGGAAACATGGTAAATGTTAAACTATTTAACCAACAGTTAAATCGAAAAAATAAGGTTAATATGGTGACCTAAACTTATCTAAAACCTATTAGTTGAGATGATTTATACCCATACCCACCTTATCCTCAAAAAAATCCATTTAGATCCATTATAAACCAAAAATTATTTTATAATAATATAATATTTCAAGCTTTTCCTAAAGTGACCCTCACCCCTCTTATAAAAGGGTACTTCCCTTATCTCAAAATCACACCTCCATAGCCATTTTGATTGGCCAAAACCTACTAAAATATTCTACCAACTATCCTCACTTCAACCTAGAGGCCTTACTCTGATCATAAATCTAACTTAAGGATCCCTTTTGATCAAATCAAAAGGAAACACTTGAAGAAGAGGTAATAATTTAATCACCTATTTCAAAGTTCTTTTGTTCTTCCACTTTCTCTTTCTTTGTTGTTTCCATAAAAATATAATAACTCCAGAACCTTCTACATAATTTTATGTTAATATAAATTTGGTACAGCCATATTCATTATTCTATCCATCCTATGAATGAAAAAGTCACCATATGTGCGTACGTACGGCTTACCGTCTCCACGTCATGGTATAGTTTCTTATTCAACACTTTATTATTTGCATGGGTATAATAATTAGTAGAATAGATTTAAATAATAAATATAACATGTTAATGATTCTTTTTATATGATATAACATCTAGTTACATACGATTTCACCATCAATAAAATGATATTTCCGCTCATACGTACGTACGAATTACAGTCTCCACGAACGCTATGAGATTCATTCCCCATCGTAAAAATTCAAGAATAATTTTCATTTTAGGATTAAAAATAATGTTTAATAACTTAATATCATTATGGATATGAATATTATACATCCTATCTATAATAAACATGACTTACATAACAAAACATATAAAAAAATGAATTAGTTAACACTCGAAACGATGATACTACTGAAATATCATTAAAAATGAAATTTTAGAAAATCATATAAAAAATCATATTTATGTATATCATTATTGTATAATATAATAACAATTATTTAAATATTATACATGATTTTAGCTTACCCATGACCAAGGAATATTACAAGGTAAGGGTTAAATCTCACAATATCTTTATTATCTGAGGTTGTTTATACGTGAGTATCTACTGGGACCTATTTATCATCCACCTCTCTATTTCTTATAAATGTATTTCAAAACATTTTTACTATTTACTAGACTATTGTTTAAATTCATTTATACCCTTGTTTAACTTTTTCTAAAATGGTTTGAAATGAATCTTTCAATCACTTTCCAAAACAAGGTACTTTATGACCTTTTCGAAAAATTAATGAAAGAATGTTTTTTTAACTTATAGGGCAAGTGCGGCTATTTTCTGCTATTATAACACCTTCTAATATTACCTTAAAATATTATAAGAATATTTTAAAAATAAATTTTTTCTTCACTTTTGAATTATTTCAATGTAAAAGATATATTTCACTCAAATAGTTTTTTTGGATTGATTTCATCAATGTCAACATCCTTCATTGGATTTTACGTTTTTTTAGTTGATTTATTATGATACAAATCTTCCATATTGTATTGAAGGTTTTGTGATATGTTTGACTGTGGATGTTTTATTTTTATACAATTCATGGTTTATGGTTAAAGTATTAACATTTTTTATACTAGTTTTAAAATGAATGTTTATATTATGTTTTAACTGTTTCATATGAGGAATACATTGGACTCAGTAAGTGACGGGTGGTGCTCACTATAACTTCACAATGCATCAGTAGGTCTCATGATACAAACTAGTGTCCTGGAAAAAGGCCTTGACAAAATCTCATTGTAGTCTTGGCACGAATCCTTGACTATGTTGTTATGATGTCTGACATTATGCATTCCATCATTATGAAATTGGCTATTGATATTGCATGTGATTATTCAACTAGTAGAATAACCATGTGAATAAGTAAATGAAATTATTTGATTTACCTTTTCCATATTATGATTAAGTTTATGTTTAAAAGGATTGTGTTTTAGTCTAATACATTTCCATAAATTTTTATGCTTATTTATGAGAGTTTCCGCTATATTGTTATCCTTACTGAGCATCTGAGCTCACCCCTTTCTTATGTTTTATTTTTTCCAAGATGCGAAGAACTATATTATGATTGACCTGCAAGGATAGTCTATGGGATATGTGTGTGTTCAAAGGGGACACACTGTTGATTTTTTTATTTCATGACGTAATGTAAAACTTTTGAATGTATCTAGTACTTCCGAGGCTACTAAACTAATCGGTCATTCGAGACGTGATCTCTTGGGATCATGCCAATGCTATGTAATAATGCATCGACTCTAGCTAACTAGGGTCAAGGTGTTACAAATATGGTTTCATGAATAGCCTCAAATACAGTGAATGAAAATGAAAACTTGTTGTCCATGAAGGTGATGAAACAACACCTCATGGACAACGTTTCCATTTTTAGAGAAAAAGGGGAGGATAATGGGATTGATGCTGAAATATTCCATTAGAATAATAAAATTGAAGTATATATAAGGTATTAGGGTCATCATGTTATTTGGATGAGGGGAGGTGAGGAATGAATAATAAAATAAAAGAACATGAAATGAAATTAAAAGGAAAAGGAAGAGGATTTTACCTCCTTGAGAACCTCCTTAATGGGATTGTTTTTTGAATTTTTTTAAGACCATGAGCTCTTGGATGTGGGGAAGGGACTTGGGTAGAGGATTGGGCATAAATTTTTTCGGGCTCATATCGGGAACACCATGTATCTAATTGACATGAAAATGATTCCTACAAGTCAAAAATAACTTGTGAATTAGTTTACTAATGCATCAAGACAAACTGAGAATGTTTTATCAGTTTTGAGTATGTGGAGAGTGTTTTGTACTAAAATGTTGATTTAAAATAAAAACATGCTCTTTTAGTCATACCAGTCATGTAGTGTGTTAGACTGATCTGTGGTTTATTTTTATTCAACACAAATACCTTATTGATTATTGTAGTAAATTATAAAGATAATCCAAGTTAATTTTCTTAGTTTTCAATAATTAGTATGAATTTTGAACTAAAATGTTACTTTTAATCTGAAAACATGCAATTTGAGTCATATCGAGCATACTGTGTGTCAGATGTGTGGTTGATTACTATATGTCAAAAATGGTTTATGGATCATTTCCCTATATTATCAAGACAATACGAGTACATTTTCTCTGTTTTGAGTATGTGACACATATTTTGAATTAAAATGTCGATTTTAAATAAGAAAACACACCTTCTAATAGTGCACGCCCTTGGTAATATCCTGTGTAGGATATTATGATAACGAGACCCACCAATAAGAAATACGCATTTATATATGTCATTGGATGTTCCTATCTGAGAATGTGTTTATTTTTCCTTAGACTTTAAGATTGTTATTAATGATTATTACAAGTCACGTACTTTGATGTATTGATTAAAACCATGACAACATATGTTTATGGTGAGGTAGGATACATTTGGTGCATCACGAGTAATATTGCATTAATGAATAATAGGAGAAAGGATTTGTCCCTTCTATTCTTTAACAGAATTTGATATCTTAGTCCCTTTGATGGAAATGATATAGTTTAAATAAATCCATGGCCATGGTGTTTTATAATCAATTTAAATTTCTATAAATTCAAATAATGATACATCAAATACATATGTTGATGTCACTAGCATGTGACCTTCTTGATTATAGATATCATGATAAAGGGATTATATTACACAATAAGTTTTCATATGAGGTATTATGTAATTTCGGTATTAACTTCTTTCTCCATGGGTTCCATGGCATGTTTCTAGATACTAACCTTTGAATTTAGGCCGCTTCTCCTAATGCCACTGAAAATGAGGCCTAGAGGGTCACACACTAAGTGTAACCAGAATCTCAGTTAAGTAATAGATTATTATTTATTATTTAACATGTTGAATAAATATTATTCATGCATGTGGTTTAATAATTATTCTTGTTATATTGATCATATATATTTCATCACCAGTTATTCGAGAGAATATTATGTGAAGGAAATATTTTATAAATATTTATTTTTAATTTAATGAATATAATATTATTTTATTTATTTGTCAATAATGAAGTTATATTTATTTAATAAATCAATAGTCATTATTTAGGTCTCAATAAATATTGTAGAGTAATTGCAAACCAAGTTTATTGGTCCGATGAGAAATAATACATACTGTATATTATTTGAATAAATAATATTTAGATTTTAATTTGTAATTTTAGTGCATATCAAGAAATAATAATATTATTATTATTATATACATGGGTTTCTATGGAGATTAAATAAATATTAAAGGGAACTTGTGAAATTATTTATTTCTAACCCTAGCGGTATATAAACACAATTATATTATTTTTTCCAAAGAGGGCCAATTCATTTTTTTTGTTGTGCACAAAAAAATCTAGAGAATACTCTCAAAACCAAAGTGAGCTCCCTTATCCAAAAACTCTCCAAAGAATGGAGAGAAATCTTCCTCCACCTTCAACTCTAAAGTCTAGAGAGTTGAAAGAGAATCCTTTGGAAGTGATTATTGGGGTAATAAAAGGTGAATGAAACAAGTGATGGGATCTACTGTGCTAGCTCCTATAAATTTTTATGGCGATATTCATAGATTTTTTGAACATGTATGGATCCCCACTAGATAGAATCTATCATCGATTCCTACAACTCAACAATGGTACGACATAGACCCATTTTCAGATCCATCAATGAATAAATAATTTCATGCAATTTAATTATCTAATTTCTTAAATTAATTATATATAATATGTGATGATACTATACTTGGTTCCACCATTTTATCTCTTTTCTATGTTCATTGATTCAATTCCCTAGATCACGATGTTCAATGTCATGTAAAATCTCAGATTAATCATCGATCATGAAAAAAAGAAAACGTTGGGAATCAATCATCAAATGTTTCCACTGTGCTCGAAACCTACAAGTGTTATAAGAGAGGTCACATAATTATTTAAATTTATTTAACTATCATTGATTGATTTACACATAAGTAATTGGTTTTTCAATTCAATTTTAATCATTCATTAATCTAAATTGTGATATCTACTTCTTCCTCTTTGTTGATAATAAATATAATCAAATCAATTAATTTTATGAATGGAATAAATTCAAAGATCTCAAATGGGGGTGCTAAAGAATATGTCCAGATAACATAAGTGTACATGTCAGGTAACTCATAGGTACACATCATGTAACTCGGTGGTACATTTCGTGTACTAGTGTTTAATTTCATTATAATTAATTTAGACGTAATTAAATCTGTGTGAATTTATTACATGTGGTGCATTTAATTTTACACTATGTGTTGACTATGCTAGCATGGACCATGTCCAGCTGGAGTACATGTCATGTAACTATTATACACGACATATAGTCATTTAAGTCATAGACAGGTTGTGTATCCTCTTACAAGGCCTACCTGACTGGTGGCCATATAACTCAGAGACCACACAATGTGTATCCCACATACACTGTGTGTACTCAAATTTTTTCATGGAGTGGTTACACTCTAAGTACCTAGGAATGTGCCATGGATAAATAGTGAGAAAAAAACACATCACGTATCTCCAATGTACATGCCAAGTACTTTTACCAAATTACGCAGAATTAAAAATTAATTTATTATACAGTATACATGTATAATACCTGTTGGGTAGTTCGGATGGGTACTCACTGGGCTACCTCCATGGTACATTTATACACACGTTTAATTTTAAATAAATTTGTTTAATTTGTTTCAATTTATGATGGATGAGAATCTTAATGAAATTCAGATGAGAATTAAGGTAAAATAAAAAATTAATTAATATAATTAATTGATTAGAGTGTGATTTTTCTTAAATAATAATGATTATAATTGAATGCTAATTTTATTAAATTAGTTATATGTTGATTATCATGAGCTTAGACTATACCTTTGTATGTGATTGGTTTCTTTTAATTTATTATTAAATTAAATTGTTATATTGTGTGCCATATAACCTATTATTATGTAAGGTCATGTGTGCCCATGGTTTTCTTAAGTATACCCCTTCTCCTTACCCGTGTGTGAGTAAAAACACATGTAATCAATGGTGCTCCCAAATTAGTGGAGGTGGTTCGATTTTAGAGTCGAGGTGAAACCAATCTAATATAGATACATATGTGGACAGATGGAAAGCTTCAACATGAACCATAAATTGTTTAATGTGTTTTCCCCCTAAGTCGATTATTAGTTTATCATCCACTAGATAAACTAACAATTAGTAAAAGCCAATAGTCATACTACTTTAATATTTTATTTATTTCTAGTTTCATGGTTATTTCATATTGGATGTTTTTTCAGGATCACATGAATTAATGAATTTACAAGCATGCAATATAGAATTAAAATAAATTTTTTTACTCACAAGTATTATCTAGGACATGGTAAATCACTTAAGTAAATCCACTTAATATTAAGAATCATGTACTATAGATAATAATTGTAAATTTATGCATAAAAGATAAAATTCCTCAATTATATATTAAGACGGTATAGCCTTCCACTACTTCAGTAAAAATAAAATCATAGTTAAAAGTAATTGAACAGTCAAAGGTGGGGTGATTTTAATTACCATGGAATTATAACTTGAAGTATTGGGTTGAATTAACATAGTTAACATCAAGGGTTGACTGTTAAAGAAGGAAATTGTTTAATTAAGAGTAAAGGGTTGATGAAATCCAATTTAAGGATTTTAGTATTGGGGTGTCCACTCAAAAGATCAAGAAAATATGAGTTAATATAGTTGGAATTTATAAAGCCTACTTAAAACTCTTCAAATTTCTTGACCAACCAAATTTGGAGTTATGAGAAGGGGAATATGGGTCATTTCTAATATAATGTCAAAGATATGGGATACTATGAATCCAATGGTGAGGGTTGTTGGGTTTTGATAAAATAGTGGTAGATTAATAAAAATAATATTTATTTATTTTTCTAAATTTTATCAGATTCAGTACTAAAAATTTTATCTTCTTATTTTTAGAAATAACAATAAAAATAACATCAAACATATCACTATAATACATACTTGATAATGATAATCTTCTCATTGAAACAAATTTCCAAGAATGGAAAAGGATCTTACACATTATCCTTCGCCATGAAAGGAAATTGTATGTGCTGGAAGAACCAGTTCTTAATGTGCCTCGTAATGAGGCTAGTAAGGAAGAGTTTTTTATCTATGATAAACATTTGAATGATGCTATTGATATTCAATTTTTATGCTATCATCTATAACCAATGAAATTTTAAAGAAACATGAAAACATTGATGTGTATATCATGATGTATCACCTTTGGTATCACTATCATGAGATGGTGATACAAGTGAGATATGAGATCTCCAATGCAATGTTTACAACTAATAGTGTAGATTCAGTGCTTGTTGGGCCTCATGTAGTCAAACTTATTGGCTACATTGATCGCTTAGAAATCTTAGGGATTAATTTTATTAATGAGTTGCACACATATCTCATTATTTCCTCACTTCCCAATACCTTCTCCTATTGTGTTATTAATTATAATATGAGAAATAATGAGAAGATTCATTCAAAAATACTTAATTTGATTCGCCAAGTGGATAAGGACATGGGGTGTGGTAAACACGTGGTCCTTATGGTGAATAAGAAAAGGAAGAATGAGGTGAAGGGGGACAAGTCTTATAACAATTTTAAATCTCAATATCATCGTCCTTATATGAAGAGAAATATCCAAAGACAGGGTAAGGAAAAAGAGGCAGTATGTTTTGTATGTCGCAAACAAGGCCACTGGAAGAAGAAAAACACCCATAAGTAATGGGAAGAAAAAGGTGTGTTATTTATCAAGTGTCATCTTTCAATATCTATATATAAAGAATTACATATGGCTTGTGGTTATCACATATGTTTCCAAATTAAATAACCAAGTAGATTTATAAAGATTACTAGAGGAGAGGTGGGTTTGCGAGCTGCCAATGGTGTAAGGATGGATGCTCTAGCTATTGAAGACTACCTCCTTTCATTTCCAATGATAATGGTATTGGTTTTAAGGGATTGTTATTATTTACCAACTTCTACCAAGAAAACAATTTCTATGTCTGGCCAAGATTTAGATAGTTTTATTTTCAATTTTGGTAGTAAAAGTTGTTTATATTATATAAGATAACTGATGTTATGGTATGGAATATTTAAATAACAGTCTTTATGTATTGAATTATGAAAACCAAGTATTGAAAATAGATAAAAAAAATCATGTTCACATGACTCATATAACACCCATCTATGGAATCACCGTCTTTGACATGTAAATGAGAAGCAGTTGACATAGCTCTATCAAGATGGTTATTTAGACTATTCTGATATAAAACCACTTAAAATGTGACATGCTTGTTTAGAATGAAAAATGCATAAAACCCCATTTGATGTATAGGGGGAAAACGACACATAGATTCCAGGATTGGTACACATTGATGTGTGTGAACAATTTCTAGTAGAACTTAGAGGTGGATATTCTTACTTCATAAGTTTTCCTCATGAATTCAGTAGATATGTCTATATCTACTTAGTGATGTATAAGTACAAGCCCATTAAGAAATTAAAAGAATTTAAGAATGAAGTAGAGAATCAACTTGGAAATAAGATAAAGAATCTTTGATCAGATCATGGTAGTTAATATCTTAACCAAGATTTCATCAACTTTCTATGGGAGTTTGGGATTTTATTTCATCTCACTCCACTTTACACACCCTAGTAGAAAGGTGTTAGTGAAAGGCGAAACCATACCATGTTAGACATGGTAAGGTCAATGATGAGTCATGCATATCTTCCATTATCCTTTTAGGGATATGAATTTAAAACTATGGAATACACCCCAAACTGAGTGCCAACTAAAGAAAAAAATAGAATTCCCCATGATTTATGGAGTGGAAAAACCCATTTTATTACATAAACGTGTAAGGGGTTGAGAGTAATTTGTAAAGTCCTTCTAAAAAACATACAATCACTCCAGGGAACAAAGTGTATATTTTTAGGGTCTCCCAAGAAAACAAGGAGATAATATCTGTACAACCACTCAGAAAATAAAGTGATTATCACCAAAAAAGCTATCTCTCTCGAGAGGGAGCACATTCTCAAAAGGATAGTGGGATGAAGACTGATTTCAATAAATTCGATGCTCAAGAAACACACTAGTAAGAAGAGGAATAGATTACACAAGTCCCTTTAAAATAAGTAGTTCCTGAAACAAAAGTATTTCATAGGAGCACAAGAGAGGTAAGAGAACTAGAGAGACATAGTTTTCTAGTCACTGAAGATAGTGACTCATTTTTAGTTGAAAATGATAAAACTATCTCCTAAAAAGAGGGAAAAAATATATAAAAAGCTATAATATGGAAAGAATCAATGAATTCTGAAATAGATTCCATGTATTAGAACCATGTTTTGGTTCTATTCGATGGGCTATTCGATGTAAATCCGGTAGAGTGAAAATGAGAATTCAAGAGAAAAATGAACATGGAAGGTAAATTAAATCCCTATTAAAAATTTATAGTGGCTAGAGGGTTTAAACATTGTTAAGGAATTTAATATGATGAAATCATTTCACCAGTTACTATTTTTAAATCCAATAGAAAACTACTTGATATAGTAGCTTACTATGACTATGAAATTTGGCAGATGGATGTCAAAATAGCTTTTCTTAATGGGACCCTTTAAGAAGATGTCTACTTGACACAACCATAAGGGTCTATGACTCCAAGTGATGCCAAAAAGAATTTCATGTTCCATGTATACTTTTATGGATTTAAGCACGCATACTGGTCGTGAAACATTCTATTCGATAAAGCTATAAAAGAATTTTGTTTCATTAAGAATGAATGTGATCCATATGTTTACAAGAGGTTTATTAGGAATGCAGTATCTATCCATGTAGTATATGTTTATGACATATTACATATTGGAAATGACATATCATTATTAAAGTATGTTAATAAATATTTAAACAAGTGTTTATCCATGTAGAATTTAGTTAAAGTAGCCTATATTATAGGGATAAGATAATTTTTGATCATTCCAAGAGGCTACTTGGACTAAGTCAAAGTACTTACATTGTCCAGATACTAAATAGATTTAGTATGGAACAATCCAATAGGGGATTGGTTATAGTGTCACATAGTTTACATTTTTCTAAGAAAATGTGTCTTCAAACACAAATGGAGAAATATATAATGAGTAAGATCTCATACGTTTCCATGATAGGATCAGTTATGTATGTCTTGTTATGTAATAGACATTATGTTTCCTATGCATTGATCATGGTTTTCATATGTTAAGAAGATAAAGGAGAACACACTAGTACAAAAAGTATTTATCACATCGGTTTTTTCATGTCATCTATTCTTTACCGACGTGAAAAAACCATTTATCATGATTTATCATGGTGGTTATTATATAACCAACATGATAAAGTGGTTAACAAGCTTTTTCATGTTGGTGACATGATAACCAATGTAAAAAATATAGGTATGTTTCTTTATCACGTAGGTTATCATCTAACTAATGTGAAAATATGATTTTCAATGTCGATAAAAATATAACTGATGTTATATACCATTTAAAATTTCATGATTCTTTGGTTTCAATCATTTCAGTTTTATTATCTCTCTAAATAGTAGAAACATTTTCCTTATAGAGAATCACTAACCCTCATTTCTTTGATTTGGTGGACTTGAATCTCATATTTTCATCATTATCGATCCTCAAGTTTTTGTCACCTCATTGTTGCACATTCGATATGATCGACTCTCAGGAAAGCCTCACACATCAATCGTATATTTCAGTCATTCAATAGAATCGAATCCCTAACATTCATTTTTTTCTATTTTGTGTACTCAAATCTCACATCACCATCTTCTTAAACCCTCATATTTCATCACCCTCCTCATTACACATTCAAATATAGATATTCTCATCACAAATCCAGCATTACCATCTTCATATAGCTTAGTTATGCATTGATTTAAGTGAAAAAGTGTGTGTATAGCAGTTTACCTTAATATTGTGGTGTTTTTATTAAATGTAAGGGCATTTTCACTGAATTGTTTCACAAATGTTTATGCTACATCCCATCTTAAATTTTGTCATTTAATCTCAAAAAAATTCTAATTTGGATGATGTTTTTTAATCATTCATTGTTTATGCATACACTTCTGTGTATATGGATAAATTTAAATTAGTGTTATGAACTTATTAGTGACTTAGTAATCTTAAAAAATATATATATATATATATAATTTAATGTCAATACAATTCAATATAAAATATCATATAAGTATTGTATATTCATATCAACACTTTTCTTTTGACATGAGCATATTCTTACCTAGAAAATTCGTATATTAAATATAAATTTGGCATATTATGAGTTACAGTCAATATAATGTTGACATTATTGGTGAATACAAAATAGTAACTATCAATTGGTTCATTTACATATGTTTTTTATATTATGATAGATATATTTTTATGGAATTACACATGCATCACAAGGTATTCACACTGAAATCATTTTTCTCCCCATAAATTGGGATTTCTATTTTATCAAATGAAGTAGACTGGAATATTTAAAATATGGGTTTTTAGTATGTTACATTCACATAAAACATATTGTGATAGAATAAAAAGTACGTAATATGATTTTAATAATTTTCCTCATATACTAGACATAAATAATATAAAATATTAATTCTGTATACATATATATATATATATATCTGTGTGTGTGTACCGCATTACAAATTCATCATTGTGTTATTTGAACTCAATATATGTTTATATTATAGTTTGAATTAATGTTTCAAATAATAATCTTTATATTTTTCATACAAAAAATTTTTTATAAAATTAAATGTTAAATATTTTAATCAAAATGGAAAATTCACACTTGATTTGGATCATGGTCACTAATATTCAATTTCAAGTTTCATCTAATTTCATTTAGAAGAAAATGAAAAATGAGAGAATGGTTTAACTATATTTTCTTTTATAAATTATTTCCATGCATTTATTTTTATGATTTACCAATTATATTTAAACTTATATTCAATTATTATCAATAATTTATAATTATACTTTTCAAATAAATATATATTTGTTTTATATTTCAAAATATTTTTACTTTGAAATTATGGAATCTTTGATATAAATTTAAACTTGGTTTATGTTGAAATGATATATATTTTTGATATTTTTTTATATATAATAATTATTCAAAGTTAGATTATGAAACTTTTAATAAGTGATGAATATGGGGAAGTTTTTTATGATTTTTTGTAATTTTATAAATGAAATGTTTCAAACAACGACATTATTTTTGGTCCATGCCTAAAATTTTTAAACATAAAGAAGTTGAAAATCATAGAGATCAAAGATCATTTAATTTTTAATGGTTTTAATCTGAGTAATATACCTAGGATTTGGCATGTTAAAATTGTATAGAATTTCGGATCACTTATTGATAATGCTTTGCAAGATGATAAGTTTGATCAAATTGAAGAAATTATTTTTGATATTGAATTATAAAAAATTGAAAAATAATGAACAATTGAGCATCTATATAGTGATATTGAAAAACCATCATATCTAGGTTGTACGGAATTTATTGATTTATCGATATTGTTAAGATTTATTAACTTAAAGAAAAAACATGGATATAGTGAAAATATTTTAATATATTTTCTACAATTTTTGAAATATATTCTTTTGAGAGATATTGATCTTCCAGATTCACATTATAAAGTGAATAAAATACCCTTCACAATGGGATTAGGGTATAAAACATTACATGTATGTCTGAATTATTGTGTGATATATAGGAAGGAATATGAATTTCTTTCAAGGTGTTCTAAATGTGGGATGTCATGGTATAAGTTGAAATAAAAATAAGAGGTTGATTTAGCAATTACAAAGACCTCTTCTTAGGAATTTTGGTATCTTCCTATAATTCCTTTTTTGAAATTTTTATTTGTAAATTTGCATGATGAAAAAAGGTTAATATGGCATGCAGATGAGCATATATGTGATGGAAAATTATGGTATCTAGCTGATTTTCCATAGTGGAAGAAAATTAATCATCAGTTTCTTATATTCGAAAATAAAGTTAGAAATATCATACTTGGACTATAAACTGGTGGAATTAATCCCTATAAAATCCTTAGTAGAACATATAGTTTAGTGCCTATTTTATTGTTAATTTATAACTTATCTCTTGCATTTTGTATTAATTGAATATATGTAATGCTGAGTTTAATGATCTATGGACCAAAACATCTTATAAATGATATTGATGGTTTATTATCACCATTAATTTGATGATTTCAAACTATTATGGGAGAAAGGTATAAGGGTGTATGATTAATATGAAATTTAATATTTCCAACTGCATGCAATGAATATGTTCACTATAAATGAATTCCTAGCATATGTAAACTTGTCTAGATATAGTGTTAAGGGGAATAAATCTTCCCCTATTTGTAAACAATATAATTCATATTATAAACTGTATCATGGGAGAAAAAAAGTATACAAGGTTCATCAAAATATTTTTTATATGGATCACTCTTATGGAAGATTAAAAAAGGAATTAAATAGCTCACATAAAATTGATATTTATCCAAAACATTTATCCATTGATCAGTAATTTGATAGGGTTCAAAAAAATCATGTGACATTCAGAAAGATATATAAATCTAGTAATGATAGAAATATTTGGAAGAAATGTTCAATATTTTTAGGCCACCATATTGGAGATATCATAAGGTCAAACATAACATTAATTTCATGCATATGGAGAATAATATATGTGACATATTGATTAGAACATTATTATATATTAATGCAAATAATAGAGATGGGTCAAATGAAATATGGTACTTACTCTCAATGGGATTATGTCTGGAGTTATCTCCCACTCTTGGTGGAAGGTGAACATTCCTTCCCCTGACATGTCATACATTATCCAAGAGGGAGAAATTTATCTTTTTTTAATGTCTTCATGATATCAAAGTTCCATAGGGTTATTCTTCAAATGGAAAAAAGTTTTTTGTCTTTAAATGATTTGAATTTGAAAGGTATGAAATATCATGATTATCTCGTCATGATGAAATATCTCATACCAGCTACAATGTGTGGAACATTTCCCATCTGTGTCAGAATGACTATAATGAAGGTGTGTTATTTTTTTCAATTCAATTTTTAATAAGGTGAATGATCCTAATGCTTCGAACACTTTGGTGATTGAATCAGTTTCTATACTCTATCAATTGGAAATGTATTTTAATCCATATTATTCTTATATCATGGTGAATTTAATGGTTCACTTGGTATGAGAAATAAATATTTTCGGACCTTTATATCTATGTTGGATGTATCCTTTTGAAGGTTATATGAATATATTTAAGGGTTATGTTAAGAATCTATATCAAACTGAAGACTCCATTATTGAGAATTATATTTTTGAGGAGGTTTCATAGTTTTATACAAGTTATTTTTTTTTTGCAGTGGAGCACATCGGTTTACCTACATCTCTCCATGAGTGAGTTAATTATGGGGTAAAGGGGATCCATGGATTGAAAGATAAATAGTTGATAGTTGAATAGATAACGAATGTACATTTATGCATCTTGAATAACATAGATTATTCTCATCCATATATAATATTTCATATTAATGTGTTGAAACAATGCTATCCAAAGAATAAAGATATTTGGATTTTGATAGAGCATAAAAAACTTTCTTGCCATGGTTCAAAGATATCAGGATTGGTATATCAGATGCATCAAAAACATTGATAATGTTAGTGGGCGTTTAGGGTTTAAATTTGATAATATGGTCTAGATATGACATTAATGGCTATAAATTAAATAATAAAGATCAGGACAATAGAATTTTGGTTCAGAATAGTAGTGTATTGGTGTTCATAGAAGTAATGCATTTTTCGAGTGCTAATGAAGAAAACCCAACCTCCTCATCATATTCATATTATAGATTCATTGAAGAAATATGGTAAGTTTATTACATTAAATTTCAAGTTCTAGTATTTAAATGAAAATGGTTTATTTATAAAAAGAGTTTCAGAAATGATGAATTTGAAATGACAGTAGTTAATATTCATAAATTGTAATACACAGTTGATCATTTTATCATGGAAACACATGAAAAAAAATTCTATGTTCCAGATAAATCTAATATGCAGTAGTCTATTGTTTTACAAGGAAACTATAGTATGTTGGTGATGAAAACCTCTATAAAGATTTTGATTTATGTGAGATCCCTACTTACATGGAATGATTAACAAAAAATATTGATGAGCACATCATAGACATGGTTTATTCCATATGGAACATTCATGACAAAGGAATTTGTGAAAACAATCACTTAGTAAATTCCAAATATTATAGGTAACACATGTTTATTTATGGTTTACTTTTAAAAATTTCATAAATTTTTAGATATTTTATTTTTATTTTCTATATTAAAACACGTATTAAAACCATAAAGTTAAATTGTTTGTTTATATTAGTTTATTTTTTTTATTTTACAATGTTTACCCTTATGTAACATGTCTATTAATTTATTTTGTTAAAAACCAATTATTTTAAATTTTATATGTTCAATAAAAACAAAAAAAAAATTTGTTGAAAGAATAAAAAAAACAAAAAATATTGTATAAGAGTATATTAAAAAAATCTTTTTGGGGTAAAAATGATTTATCTGGTTGGAGAATTTTTACTATTCACACACCATTTTTTTATTTTTTTTCATTCATTTATGTCATTTCATCTCTCATTAATATTATTATAATTTTAGTTAAATATAAAAAATATGAATAAAAATGTGTTAAGTTTAGTTTACTTTACTTTTTATTTCATATTTTTTCATTTTTAATTTAAATTTGTATGTAATAGTAAGATTTGTTTATTTTTGTACTAATTTTTTATTGCTTTGATTTTTTGAATAATAAAAGTTCAATCATCTGATCCACCTCATACATCTAGAGATGATCATACTCAACCCTATGGGAAAGAACATACACATTCTCCTGTTGATGAGCCTTCTCGTCCTTCTTTACATGAGACATCTACTTCCATAGGAGAAAAAAATAGTTTGAGGGTTGGTAAACGTGGAACCACATGTTTACCAAAATTATCATTTTCCCATAGCCAGGACCAGTGGATACTAGAAGACTTTTATGATAATGATATTACAAGAGGTCCAAATTCAAAACATTTTAAGAATTTTTTGTGGTGCAGACTAAAAGAAAAATTATTATTTTGTTTAGTGATTGGTGAAGTGTTGAAAAATTGACAATATCTCACTTGTGGGATACCATTTTGGTAAGATCATTTTCTATTATTTTACTTATCTTGAAATTTTTATAGTAAGATATGTTTCCCCCTTTTTATTTGATGCCATATGATATACCTAATACTAGCAGAGTTAGCTGGAAATGTTTCTCATTGGATTCCGGGAGATAGAGGGATTTTAAATCATTCTTCACAACACATTTCGATTTTGGGGATAGAAAAAATCATATTCCATGTGATATAAATATAAGCTTATATATGAAGATATGAAGAATAAATTTTTTGAAAATAAATTATGACAATCATTTTTAATAAGTGAAATGTTACTTTTTAGTGGTTTATTATATTAATGGCCATATTGATGATTTATTTATTATCAATTCTTAATTTATAGAAATATTGGTGATCTCATCAAGAGATCCAATATAGAAATGTATACCCTCATATGTTATCTCGGGGAGGGTATACGTTGTTGGAAGAAAAAATTATGGTAGAAAAACTTCAAAATCTGAGAGCTGAGTCTTCAAGATCTACAGGGGTTTCACATCCCTCCAAGATAGATATAAAAAATTAAAGAGGGATTAGAAGAAAAAAAGTAAAATGTCTTATAGAAGAGTTTTGGGTTTTAGATTAGAGGATTATAAGATGTTTACTTTATTTATTTATTTAAGTTAAATAAACTCTTCATATATTGTGATTCATAAGATATTTTTTAAAATATTCCATATAGGATTCTCTTGAGGAGGATATCATATAGGGGGCTTTATAGCTGATGGTAGGAAGGATATTTTAGCTATAGTATTAGAAAATCCTGAACACCTAGGCTGTGTATGAGGATACCTGATAGGTGTATCGGTAAAAAAAAGTCTTTCCATGCTCTGCATCTTCTTCAATTGAATATGTTTATAAAAAATAGAATATTTGGAAGATAAATTTTAGGATATTCATGTGATGATTGAGGATAAGAATGATGCTTCGAAACAATCAATGTTTGCATACATGCAAAGAGAGTTTTAGACTACTGATCCCACTCTACCTCTGCTAGCATCTCCCACTTCTCCACCTCCACTTGTAGACCCCACTCCTTCTATCATACTCCTACACCCATCCTCCATAGTTTCCTTATTATTGGGAGTTATATGTTGATGATACCTAGAATCATATTGTTGCATATGGGATAATATTTTATATTGGAGATACTATTTTTCATCAATAGATAGAGATAGAACATCATAGGGTCACTATAAATGATATTATAGATAGATTATCTGGATTATCTTTACCTAAAAATGAGGTGAGTATAGTTGGACAAAGTATCAGCCCCTTTTTAGTTTGTCCATCTAGACTTGTTCAACATATTACCGTAATGGTGTGTGTGTATTTTATCTTTTATTTCATTTTGGTGTTAATTTTTTTAACATTTTAATGTTTATGTATTTATCTTTTTTTTACAAGAATAATTTAAAGGTAAAGAAATACTATATAGAAAAAAATAAATATAAAGTTCTATTACTTTATATACAAATTCTAGTATTCTCGATTGATTATGAACATATTCATATTTTTGTTGGATGTTAATGAGATTCCAATTAAAGATAGTGTTTGTGGGTGTGCAATGAAAATGGAACTTTTGAAAAATTATATCATGGAGCTTGTAACTAGAGATTTATTAGGCAACAACATGATGAAATTTTTTTCCATGATACTCTTAACATAAATATTTACTTACATTTAATTTATTGAAAATATATACTTATTTTATGTTTTTTATTAGCTATATTTATACAATCTATAAGGATCATGACAAGACATATGTATATGGATTTATGGACCCATATTTTATTTCACCTATAGCGATGACAATGACTGAAGTATAAAAAGAACATTTTAAATTGCTGAATGATTTAAAAAGAATTCAATGATTCAGTGTTGGATGTATCCTTATCTTCAAGACCATGAAACATATATTTCACAAAGTGTTATATATCTCTTAACATAAAAACCACTAACATTAGATTTCATTTAATATAAGTGTTAATTGGATGTTAGGTATTTTTTTGTCCAATATATAAGGCACTTTACTGGTTATGATTTATCTATGGTGAAGTGTGACGAAATTTTTAAGAATGTATTTGATGGGTAATTTTGAATTTTTTAATACTTGTTTATATTATAATGAATTTTAAATTTATTTCATTCATATTATTTTCAAATAGGGCATGAAATTTGTTTTGAGTGACCAAAAAAAGAATAGCACCAAGATCAAATATATAAAAGAAAAGGTGGATTTTCATTTACAATTAGTAACTTTTGGATATATTACTGAATAATGTTATTTTTAAAAGAAAAAATATTTTAAAAAGAATTTTCATAAAAAATAAGGTGTAAAAGAATGTGAATATTATGTTTTAAGGTTTATGTATAAAATAATTTCAACTGGGACAGTTATAAAGTTCCAACATGTTATATTTATTTATAAACCTATCAATAATAGTTCATTTATTTTATTTATAGTACATGTTAAATGCATTATTTTTATTTGTATATTTTTGATGACCCTTGGTCATATAGTGCACAAAAGCTAAGACACTTTCAAATTTAATAGAAAAATAATTTTATAGGTGTGATTAGATTTTAGTTTATTTATACTATATATTGTAATCTTGAAATTTTTAATTATTAATGTGTTTTTTTGGTTGTTCTATTGCTATTTATTCTATTTTTCTACTTGTTTTATTCTTGTTTTTTACTAGTTTTCCTTCTTTTTTCTCTTCTTGTATACTGTGGATAGGAGGATTGAAAATATTTTTTTAATAAAAATTGGTTTTTCATGTCGGTTATTTGATAGCCGATGTGTAAAACTGACCCAATAATTCATTTACAACATTGGTTTTCATAACTGGTGATAAAACCTTTTTTAAAACATTGCCTGTAATAATATCATGTACTAAGAGACATTAAAAAACTGGTGTGGAAAACCATTTCCAACACTAGTGAAAACATTGGTAGGTTGTTAAGGATTTCCTCAAGTATCTAAGAATAACTAATGATATGTTCCAGGTGTATGGAGGATATGAGGATATAATCATCAGGGGTTACGCTGATGCTAGTTTTCAAATAGATTAGAATGACTTGATGTCATAGTTAGGAAATGTTTTCAATATCAATGGAGGAGCTGTGAGATGGAAGAGTTCAAAGCAGTCATTTGTCACTGATTTTATAGTGGAGTATGAGTATATAGTGTCTTATGATGCATCCATGTAATCCATTTGGATCCAAAAAAATTCCATAGGAATTATGTGGTACATATAAGTAAAGACCCTATTACATTGTATAGTGATAATACTATAGTGTTGGATCTTGAAAAATAGTTAAGGTTACACTAACGGACAAACAAATACTCTGGAAGTATCACCTATTGAGGGATTTATATAGAAGGGGTGAATGTACTAACCCAGATTTTCTATATAATTTTTTTAAATTATATGGAAATATTACGAGTCCATGAAAATTGATGGTGCGTGATTCCGAGGCCCAGTGTGCTCGGAATGAATTTCTGAAATTTTTCTAAGTACATTCAGGAATTGTGGGAGCGGGTTTTTGTAACTTTTGAACTGGTGCTCAGAATTGAAATATGAGGATACCATTGAACTCAAAGGGCCGGTATTCTCTTAATGAGACCTTCACCTCGACCGTAGTAGGTCGAGGGTGGATGTTAATTTTTCACTTTTTCATGAAAGAATAAAATAAAATAAAATTGTGTAACATTTTATTTTTATTTGAAACTCCCATGTGACTGTTAAGAGGTGGGGACCACCTAAACTAAAACCATATTTTGAATTCCTGAAGGTGGGGACCACCTGAACGAAACCTCCTATGTGAATATTAAGAGGTGGGGACCACCCAAACCCTCTTAATGGGAGAAACCTCTAGAACTCCCTCTTTAATTAGGGAGGTGACCTTTTGGTTTCCCCTAAATTTATTATGCCAACCACATTGTATTAAAGATTCCAATTTAAAAAGTTCCAACAATTAAATTGATAAAAGACATAATTTTGGATACTTTTCTTTTTGGGGGAATTGGGAGAAAGGATTGGAAGAGGGGAGATTTTGGAGGAATTCCTCCTCTCCAACGAAGAACGCCGACGTTCTCCAATGACTTCGACTCCTTCCTCGGAACATCCTCCAACGTGGGATGTCTTCAACTATGAAAAACTGACATCCGTTATTCCCTCCTCTTTGATGTTAATGAGAAAGCAAGGTAGGGTGGAAGTTTGAATTATTCCCCTTACCCATTCTTGATATTCTTTATGATTCAAGTTTTATCGAGCCACTTGTTATCGCCCTAACACAGAGGGTACGGGCCAAAAAAACATGTCCCGACCTCTCCACAAATCCTTTGATGTTTTTTTGTGTTCTTCATGATGGAGGAGGATGGCTACCAACACTGGTGGGGCATAAGAACAGTGGTCATCACCACCATCGGCCATGACGA
Organism: Viscum album; assembly: GCA_963277665.1. Lineage (NCBI taxonomy): Eukaryota > Viridiplantae > Streptophyta > Magnoliopsida > Santalales > Viscaceae > Viscum > Viscum album. Next base: position 1,129,286,428 of record OY728132.1, read on the forward strand.
AGGCGATGGTGCAACTGCGGCTGCTCCGCCGCCCCACGGCCTCGTGACCCCCGCGGCCTCCACCGCCCCATGCCCTCACTGTAAAACCCGAGATTTTTATGAGAAATATTTTGTTTTTATGTTATATACATCATCAAACGAACCTTTCACTACACACAACACTTTCTTGGCTTGCTTTACACGCAATCGCGACCTTCCTCGATAGCTTGCGTTGTACGCAATACCGAGTTTCACTAAACAACGAGATGCTATATAAAATAGCCGTTATGAATAGTAATAACCACTTTTTGAAATTATATAAATTTTATCTTTCAAAATGGACTTCATTTTTGGAATCAGAATATCGAAATTATCCTAGGGTGAAATTTTGGTTTTTTCTGAAAACATTCAATTTTTGATGAATAGTGAAACCACTAAGTGGTAGTCAAAAAACTGAATTTTGCATAAAACTTAATGTTATCTCTTCTGTGAAAGGAATTTTGAAAATCCGAGAGACACGGTTGATATCAGTAAGTAAAATGTGGTTCAATGAGATAAAAATAATTTTTGGTGAATCGTAACTTTTTACTTTTATTTACCACGGTTAATAGTAAATAGGGTAATTAAGGGTAAAAATGATATTACTATTACCCTAACTCATGTCCTAATTCTATTGGATATGTTTAATTCGACCAAAAACAACCATATGAATATAATATGACCATTTAGGTCCACCTGGATTAGATTAGGACATTTAATATTATTTTATTTAAAGAAGAGATAAAATAGTTAAAATCAATGTTTAATAACTAAAACATTTTTAATATAGGGTTATACATAAGATAAATTAGATTATAAATATTCATTATAAAGATAAAAATATTTCATAAATAATTTTATTTTATTTATAATTTTTAGACTTTAAATAATTTAATTTATTTATGACACAATGATGATGCAGTAATTACCTTATTAAGAAAATATTGACATAATTGATGTTATAAATGACCAAATAAATGTAATTTGAGACTTTTTATGAATTACACTAATTTTCGAGGTTAATATGACATGTTATTGTTGAATTAATTAACTTGGTTCGAACTTATTATTCTGTTATGATTTTCACAAAAATCATGTACCAAATAGTGTCAAAATTGACATAAAATAGTTTTTAAAACAAATATTATATTATTAATTGTTTTTTTATTCTTAAAAATCTAACTTTCAGAAAAATGACTTAGATAAGGATATATATATTAATAATAAACAACTTGGGGTTCGTTTGGATGGTTATGATAATATTATTAACCATATAGTGTAAGAAAACAAAAAGACACGGTAAAAGTTATATTATTTAACTAAGAGTTAAATCTAATTGATAAGGTTAAAATAATAACCTAAACTAGTCTAAAACCTATTGGATGAGAGGATTTCTACACATACCCACTTTAGCTTCAAAATAATACCCTTTGGAACCATTATAAACCGAATGTGACTTTAATATAAAATAATATTTTGAGATTTTCCTAAGGTGCCCCTCTCCTCCCATATAAAAGGGCACCTCGTCCCTCTCCTCCTCACACCAATTTGAGCATTCAAGCTCGTCCAAACCCTGAAAAAATATATTCTACACTTCCCTAGAATCATCCTAGAGGTCCTAGTCTTCTTAAAAGACCATCCTTAGTTCTCTAAGATGAGGTTAAGAAAAGGCGCGTCAAAAAGTGGTAATATCCATTACCGATCTTTTTCAATTTCTTTCTTCTTCAACTTCTTCTTCTTTAGTTGTTTCATGATAAAGTAATAACATCAGTATTAATTATATACTGATATGTTATTATAAATATGAAACAACCCTAATTCACCTTCTATCCATCCTACGGAAAAATGAAATCACCACGTGTGCGTACGTACGAAATACCGTCTCCACGCCGTGGTGTAATCTATTTTCCACCACCACCTTACTTGGATGGGTATAATGTTGTAATTAGTAACTATATATGATTAATGTAATTTTATATAGATTCTAAAATAGTATAAATACACTTCAATACAATTCCATGATCATGGGAATGATATCATCACTCGTGCGTACGTACGGCCTACCGTCTCCACGATGTGATGCGACTCGGTCTACAAGATCTTCATTACATAGTAATTATATAAATGAATTGAATGAATAAATATGATATATATTACACTAATACAATTCTATATATGAGGTATCTATAACCTAAAAAGTATAATAAGAATTTATTCGGCAAAACACGCATAAGAACAAAAAAGCAATAAATACCCGAATAACAAGTGATAATGAAAAATTACTAATAAGAAGCTAAGAATATGACCATATATGATATCATATCAATGAGTATTATTCTGGAATAAGTCAATAACATTATTTAAATCATCATACAGGAGCTTCGGACACGTACGAATCAAATTGGACCTAAGGTAAGGGAAAATCTCAAAATCTCATTTTTATCCGAGATTGTTTATACTTTGGTATTTATTGGGGTGTATTTATCATCCACATCCATGTTTCCTCAATATGTAATATTATTCATATCCTCCTACAATTTTTTAAATCCAATTTTACCCTTCGGTATGTTTTTAGTAAATGATATGAAAGGAATATTTTGTAGTTTTTCGTACAACGTACTTTTTGACTTTTTCGACCAAGTATGAGAAGAATGTTTTTTTAACTTATACGGCATGAATGGATTCTTAAAAAAATATTTCAATGAATATTTCTTTACAAGTTTTCAAGTTTATTTTTAATTAACTTCTTTAAGTTTAAAATTATATGACATGTTAAGAAAGGAAAATGTTTTTGAAGTAGAAAGGATATTTTCTTCAAGAATGCAGTTCAAATGTTTTATCAAAATTATTTTCCATCTAAGATAATATAGGATTCTGTTTTTATCCCTATTATTACATTGATTTGATTATGTTGTGATGGAATTATTTTTATGAAGTCCTTTACCTTATATGATTTGTTTTATAATGTCATGATGTTTTAAGAATCCCATTTTTATTACATGTGTTATGCGATGATGTATGATTTGTGATTATGTGGCACACATAAGAAAGGATTCATTATTAGATGGGTGGGACCTATATCTCCCTCAAATGCATTGGGTAAATATTTATATCCGATGATATAGACATGTCTGGAATGGCAGGTTAAAATTGGTTCAGTGGTACAGGACTGAAACGAGGAGTGAACTCGGTTGAGAAATGGACTTTGTCCACTAAGATAGTCTTGGAAATGAGTCACGACTAATAAGAAATGATTCTCTATGATTATGTGTGCATGCCACAGAGTTTCAAGTTTTATGTTATGATTATTGGGATTTAATTTTCACTTCTATGATTTATCCCATGTTAAGATATTACGATCTCTTTTGCAGGTTAATATTTTCAAATGTTATGATATGATTGATATTACCTTTATTTACCCTTAATGAGTATTTGAGCTCACCCTTCTGTATTTTTTATTTTCCCCAGGTCAAGAAGAAGAATATTAAGTAGGATATACTAAAAGGGACTCTAGATATGATGAAATAAATGAGAGACACTGTAGAAGATTTATGAACCAGTTGTTTATGATTCCCAGTTTCTAAAGACATTATACCTATATGGTCCTTTTGTGGATTTTGTTATATGTTGTAATAAGTATGCTTCAATTATGAAGTAATAACAATGTATGTAAAGTATGGGTCGTTATAGTTGGTATCAGAGGAAAGGTATAGTCAACCTTTGGAAACTAGGATGTGAAAGCCATAGTAAGAACCCTAAGGATATATCTAAGCCTAGAAAAATATTAGTGTTTTAGACATGGCCATGAAGAACCTATGATAAGACCTTAAGTGTGAAATTTTATTCTTTATTATGTGGTTTTCGTATTATAATTAGTGTTGCCCACATTATTCTTCTTGGTTTTAGTCAATGGCTGGAACCCGAAGAAAACGTGTTAATGCGAAATGCGACGGGAAATGTAATGATTGTCCCCCTGAGCAACCAAATGATATGGGAGCTGGAATGAAAAATCTTGAAGTCATGCTCACACAACTTTCTCAAGCTATGAATCATTCAGGACTTCCAAATGAGCAAAGTAAGGAACAACATTCTGTTGAATCCTTCATGAGGTAGCATCCACCCTTATTCAGTGGTTCAACTGATCCATTAGTGGCTAAACAATGGATTAGTACCACTGAAAAGATATTTTCAGTTCTACAATGTTCTGAACATGATAAATTCATCTTAGCGGTATATCGTTTGGAAGGTGAAGCTGATCAATGGTGTAATCTTATCAAGAATACGAGGCCAAGAGATGAAATTGAGTCCATGGAATGGGATGAGTTCAAAAACTTATTTTTCAATAAGTACTTCCCTCGTATTCTTCGAACTAAGATGGAGAAGGAGTTTCTTGAATTGAAGAAAAAGGATGATGAATCTGTTGGTACTTACGATGAAAATTTTACAAGACTTGCAAGGTAGGCTTCTGGAATTGTTATCCAACCTAAGAGTAAGATCGATCGATTCTTTAGTGGCTTAAAACCAAGTCTTCTAAGGGCTTTATCCATAAGGGACTTCAATAGCTATGAGGAAATTGTTCGATGTGCTCTCAAGGTTGAGATGGAGATTGGAGTAACCCATCAGTCATATGGGCTTGATAAGAAGAGGAAAATAGAATTCAAAGGAAAATCTAAAGACCACACTGAAAAGAAGATCAGTTTTTCTTTATGCTCAAAGTGTGGAAAGAAACATGGAGGGAATTGTCTTAAAGAGACAAGTAAATGTTTCAAATGTGGAAAGGAAGGCCATCGGGAATTTTAATGCCGCAATGATGGGAATAAGATGTCTAGTGATGCGAACAAAGAAAAGGCTACAAAGAATGCACCTCCTACTCTTCAATGTTTCAAGTGCATGGAAATGGGTAATTATGTTAATCAATGCCCTAATCCAAGGGTTGATGATGATGATCGATGTCGACAAACTCTTAAGGATAAAGACAAAGGAAAGTCACATGAAATTTCTATCAGCGATGTGGAGTACGATAAGGATGTAGTGAATGGTACACTTACCATCCAATCTAGATTATAAAATGTTTTATTTGATTCTGGATCCACCCACTCTTTTATTTTTGAAGAATTTTCTAAGGGTATCACCACTTTACCTCAATAATTGGATGTTGAGTTAGCTATGACAACTCCTAATGGCACAACAGTCGCATCAAAAGTATATAATTCTTCTCCGATTGAAGTTTGTGGGAAAGTGCTTCCGGAAAATCTTGTGATCCTTCCTATAGTGGAATTTGATGTGATTCTTGGCATGGATTGTCTTTCTTTATATGGAGCTCATATCAATTTCCAAAGAAGGGAAGTCACATTTCATATTCCAGATCAATCTGTGATTGTCTATCGATGCAAGGATGAACAAAACCTTCCAGTGGAAATTTCTTCCATCTTATGGGTCTTGATTCCACTAAATGAAGGTTATTTATCTCAAATGGCTGGAGAGAAACTCGCGATTAAGAATATGCCCATTGTATGGGAGTTTGATGATGTCTTCCTAGAGGAATTGCTAGGTCTTCCACCAAATCGTAAAGTTGAGTTTTCAGTAGAACTCATACCGGGTGCTATGCCTATTTCAAGGACACCTTCTAGAATGGACCCAATTGAGTTGCAAGAATTGAAGAAGAAACTCTAAGAGAATCTTGATAAGGGATTCATACCCCCTAGTGCGTCACCTTGGGAAGAACCTATCCTGTTTGTTAATAAGAAAGATGGATCAATGTGACTCTGCATTGATTATCGAGAACTTAACAAGATCACTATCAAGAACAAATATCCTCTCTCGCGCATCGATGACTTATTTGATCAACTACGTAGAGCTCAATACTTTTCCAAGATTGATATTCGTTCAGGGTATCATCAATTAAGGGTCAAAAGGGAGGATATACCAAAGACGACTTTCCGTACATGGTATGGACACAATGAATTTATAGTGATGCCATTTGGTCTTACTAATGCCCCTCCTATCTTCATGGATCTGATGAATAGAGTCGTTAAAGACTATCTTGATCAGTTTTTGGTAGTCTTTATAGACGATATTCTTGTCTATTAATAGAGCAAGGAAGAACATGAATATCACATGAGAATTGTATTGAAGACCCTGAGAAAGGAGAAGATTTATTCCAAATTTACCAAGTGTGAATCTTGGCTTCAAAAAGTTTCATTTCTGGGACACATAATCTCAAAAGAGGGGATATCTGTGGATCCAGCAAAAATAGAGGTGATTGAAAGGTGGTCGAGACCAACAACAGTAACTGAGATCCGAAGTTTTCTTGGTCTGGCTGGATATTATCGGCGTTTTGTGAAAGATTCTTCATGATTATCTAATCCACTCACCAGGTTGACTCGAAAAGGCATTAAGTTCATGTGGACCAAGGAGTGTGAAGAGAATTTCAAGGCGTTAAAAAGAAGGCTATCCAGTGCACCTATGCTCACACTGCCTTGTAGTGGAGAAAGGTTTGTGATCTACAGTGATGCATCCAAGAAGGGGTTGGGGTGTGTTCTCATGAAAAATGATATGGTGATTACTTATGCCTCATGACAGTTGAAAATACATGAGAAAAATTACCCAACTCATGATTTGGAGCTAGCTGTGGTAATCTTTGCATTAAAGATTTGGAGGCATTATCTTTATTGTGAAAGGTGTGATATTTATACTGATCATAAAAGTTTGAAGTATATTTTCACACAAAATGAGCTGAATATGTGCCAAAGAAGATGGTTGGAGTTTATTAAAGATTAAAACTTCTCAATTCATTACCACCCTGGGAAATCGAACAAGGTGGCTGATGCATTAGGTCGACAAGACCATGCTAGCTTATCCATGATGAGGATCTCAAAAGATACAATATTTATGGATTTACAAAGGATGGATCTTGGAATCATTATGGAAGGGGAAAAATCTTATCTTTTTCAAATTAATGTTCAACCATCTATGCATGTGAAGATTACAGAGGTGCAGAAAGAAGATGTAGAGTTACAAAAGAATTTGAGAAATGTTCCTGAGTTCAACCTTGATTGTGATGGGATAATAATTTTTGGTAATCGGGTTTGTGTTCCTCCCATACCAGAATTAAAGAAGGAGCTGCTGGATGAGGGTCATAGTTCTTCATTCTCTATTCATCCTAGAAGCACGGAGATGTATAGGGACCAGAAAGAGTACTTCTGATGGGATGGCATGAAAAGAGATGTTGCTGAATATGTCTCCCGATACTTGGTTTGTCAGCAAGTTAAAGCTGAGAGACAAAAGTATAAGGGGATGTTACAACCATTACCCATACCTGAATAGAAATGGGAAAACATCACTATGGACTTTGTCACCAGACTTCCTAAAACATCCAAAGGAAATAATGCTATCTGGGTTATAGTTGATCGTCTTACGAAGTCGACACACTTCATTGCTATAAGAGAGGATTTCTCTCTTGATCATCTGGCTAGGATATATGTAAAGGAAGTGGTAAGATTGCAGGGAGTACCACTTTCCATTATATCTGATCGGGATTCGAGGTTTACCTTGATGTTTTGGCGAAGTCTTCAGCATACTCTAGATACAGAGTTGAGTTTCAGCACTGCTTATCATCCTCAGACATAAGGTAAGTCTGAGAGGACAATTCAAACTCTAGAAGATATGTTGAGAGCTTGCTCTATGGATTTCAAAGGTGGTTGGGATCAACACCTACCTTTGGTGGAATTTTCTTATAATAATGGCTTTCACTCCAATATTCAGATGGCTCCTTATGAAGCTCTTTATGGAAAGAAATGCATAACTCCAACATGCTGGGATGAAGTTGGGTAAAGAAATCTATTAGGACCAGATCTTGTTGATGAGATGGCAGAAAAGGTTCGATCTATTCAACAACACATAAGAGCAGCTCAGAGTCGACACAAAAGTTATGTCGATAATCGAAGAAAAGACATAGATTTTGAAGTGGGTGATAAATTTTTCTTACGAATATCTCCCTGTAAGAGAGTAATGAGATTTGGAAAGAAGGGAAAGTTGATCCCTAGGTATATCGGTCCTTTCGAAATATTGGATCGTGTTGGGATGGTAGCTTACCTATTGGCACTTCTACCAAATCTCTCTCAAGTTCATGATGTGTTCCATGTATCTCTCCTGATAAAGTACATACCTGATCCTTCACATGTACTCAGCTCAGAAGTTGTACCGCTGGAGCAAGATCTTTCTTATGAAGAACAACCGATAGAGATTCTGGATCGTAGCGAAAAAGTTCTACGAAACAAGACCACTCGCTTGGTGAAAGTTTTATGGAGGAACTACCAATTTGAAGAAGCTACATGGGAGCTTGAGGATATTATGAGGGAGAGGTATCCTCATCTGTTTGTTACAAAGTGATGAATTTCGAGGGCGAAATTCATTTTAAGGGGGGTAGAATGTAACACCTGAGATTTTTATGAGAAATATTTTTTTTTATGTTATATACATCATTAAAGGAATCTTTCACTACACACAACACTTGCTTGGCTTTCTTTACACGCAATCGCGACCTTTCTCGATAGCTTGCCTTGTACGCAATACCGAGTTTCACTAAATAACGAGATGCAATATAAAATAGCCATTATGAATAGTAATAACCACTCTTTGAAATTATATAAATTTTTTCTTTCAAAATGGACTTCATTTTTGGAATCAGAATATCGAAATTATCCTAGGTTGAAATTTTGGTTTTTTTCTGAAAACTTTCAATTTTTGATGAATAGTGAAACCACTAAGTGGTAGTTAAAAAACTGAATTTTTCATAAAACTTAATTTTACTGATTTTGTGAAAGGAATTTCGAAAATCTGAGAGACACAGTTGATATTAGTAAGTAAAATGTGGTTCAATGAGATAAAAATAATTTTTGGTGAATAGTAACTTTTTACTATTATTTACTGCGGTTAATAGTAAATAGGGTAATTAAGGGTAAAAATGATATTACAATTACCCTAACACATGTCCTAATTCTATTGGATAAGTTTAATTCGACCAAAAACAACCGTATGAATATAATATGACCATTTAGGTCCACTTGGATTAGATTAGTACATTTAATATTATTTTATTTAAAGAAGAGATAAAATAGTTAAAATCAAAGTTTAATAACTAAAACATTTTTAATATAGGGTTATACATAAGATAAATTCTATTATAAATATTCATTAGAAATCTAAAAATATTTCCTACATAATTTTATTTTATTTATAATTTTTAGACTTTAAATAGTTTAATTTATTTATGACACAATGATGATGCAGTAATTACCTTATTAAGAAAATATTAACATAATTGATGTTATAAATGCCCAAATAAATGTAATTTGAGACTTTTAATGAATTACAATAATTTTATAGGTTAATAAGACATGTTAGTGTTGAATTAATTAACTTGTTTTTAACTTATCATTCTGTTATGATTTTCACAAAAATCATGTACCAAATAGTGTCAAAATTGACATAAAATAGTTTTTAAAACAAATATTAGATTATTAATTGTTATTTTATTCCTAAAAATCTAAGGTTCGGAAAAATGACTTAGATAAGGATATATATATATATTAATAATAAACAACTTAGCGTTTGTTTGGCTTGTTATGGTAAGATTATTAACCATATAGTGTAAGAAAATAAAAAGACACGGTAAAAGTTAAATTATTGAACTTAGAGTTAAATCTAATTGATAAGGTTAAAATAATCACCTAAACTTGTCTAAAACCTATTGGATGAGAGGATTTAGACCCATCCCCACTTTAGATTTGAAATAAGACCCTTTGGAGCCATTATAAACCGAATGTGACTTTAATATAAAATAATATTTTGATATTTTCCTAAGGTGTCTCTCTCCTCCCTTATAAAAAGGTACCTCCTCCCTCTCCTCCTGACATCAATTTGAGCATTCAAGCTCGTCAAAACACTACCAAAATATCTTCTCCACTTCCCTAGAATCATCCTAGAGGTCCTGGTCTTCTTCAAAGACCATCCTTAGTTCTCTAAGAGGAGGTTTTGAAAAGGCGCGTCAAAAAGAGGTAATATCCATTACTGATATTTTTCAATTTCTTTCTTCTTGAACTTCTTCTTCTTTAGTTTTTTCATGATAAAGTAATAACATAAGTATTACTTATATACTGATATGTTATTATAAATATGAAACAACCCTAATTCACCTTCTATCCATCCTACGGAAAAATGAAATCACCGCGTGTGTGTACGTACGGAATACCGTCTCCACGCCGTGGTGTAATCTCTTTTCCACCACCACCTTACTTGGATGGGAATAACGGTGTAATGGGTAACTCTATATGATTATTTTAATGTGATATTAATTATGAAATAGTATAAATACACTTCAATACAATTCCACGATCATGGGAACGATATCATCACTCGTGCGTACGTACGGCCTACCGTCTCCACGATGTGATGCGACTCGTTCTACCTGATCTTCATTACATAGTAATTATATAAATGAATTGAATGAATAAATATGATATATATTACACTAATACCATTCTGGATATGAGGTATATGTAACCTAAAAATAAGAATAAGAATTTATTCGGCAAAACACGCATAAGAACAAAAAAGAAATAAATACCCCAATAACAAGTAATAATGAAAAATTACTAATAAGAAGCTAAGAATATGACCATATATGATATCATATCAGTGATTATGATTCTGGAATAATTCAATAACATTATTTAAATCATCATACAGGAGCTTCGGACACGTACGAATCAAATCAGACCTAAGGTAAGGGAAAATCTCACAATCTCATTTTTATCTAACATTGTTTATTCTGTGGTATTTACTGGGGTGTATTTATCATCCACATCCATGTTTCCTCAATATTTAATATTATTCATATCCTCCTACAATTTTTTAAATCCAATTTTACCCTTCGGTATGTTTTTAGTAAATGATATGAAAGGAATCTTTTGTAGTTTTTCGTACAAGGTACTTTTTGAGTTTTCCGACCCAGTATGCGAAGAATGTTTTTTTAACTTATACAGAATGAATGGATTATTAAATCAATATTTCAATGAAGATTCCTTTACAAGTTTTCAAGTTTATTTTTAATTAACTTCTTTTAGTTTAAAATTATATGACATATTAATAAAGGAAAATGTTTTTGAAGTAGAAAGGATATTTTCCTCAAGAATGGAGTTCAAATGTTTTATCAAAATTATTTTCCATCTAAGATAATATAGGATTATTTTTTTATCCCTATTATTACATTGATTTGATTATGTTGTGATGGAATTATTTTAATGAAGTCCTTTACCTTATATGATTTGTTTTATGATTTCATGATGTTTTAAGAATCCCATTTTTATTACATGTGTTATGCGATGATGTATGATTTATGATTATGTGGCACACATAAGAAAGGATTCAATATGAGATGGGTGGGACATATATCTCCCTCAAATTCATTGGGTAATGATTTATATCTCATGAGATAGACATGGCTGGAACGGAAGGTTAAAACCGGTTCACTGATACAGGATTGAAACAAGGAGTGAACTCGGTTCAGAAATGGACTTTGTCCACTAAGATAGTCTTGTCAATGAGTTATGAATAATAAGAAATGATTATATATGATTATGTGTGCATGCCACAAAGTTTCATGTTTTATGTTATGATTATTGGGATTTCATTTTCACTTCTATGATTTATCCCATGTTAAGATATTTCGATCTCTTTTGTAGGTTAAGATTTTCAAATGTTATGATATGATTGATATTACATTTATTTACCCTTAATGAGCATTTGAGATCACCCTTTTGTATGTTTTCTTTTCCTTGGGTCAGGAAGAAGAATATTAAGTAGGATATGCTAAAAGGGACTCTAGATATGATGAAATAAATGGGAGACACTGTAGAAGATTTATGAACCAGTTGTTTATGTTTCCCAGTTTTTAAAGACACTATACCTATACGGTCCTTTTGTGGTTTTGGTTATATGTTGTACTAAGTATGCTTCAATTATGAAGTAATAACAATGTATGTAAAGTATGGGTCGTTATAGTTGGTATCAGAGAAAAGTTATTGTCAACCTTTTGAAACTAGGATGTGAAAGCCTTAGTAAGAACCCTAAGGATATATCTAAGCCTAGAAAAATCTTAGTGTTTTAGACATGGCCATGAAGAACCTATGATAAGACCTTAAGCGTGAAATTTTATTCTTTATTACGTCATTTTCGTATTATAATTAGTGTTTCTCACAATATTCTTCTTGGTTTTAGTCAATGGCTAGAACCCAAAGGAACTCTGTTAATGCGGAATGCGACGGGCAATGTAATGATTGTCCCCCTGAGCAACCAAACGATATGGGAGCTGGAATGAAAAATATTGTAGCCATGCTCACACAACTTTCTCAAGCTATGAATCATGCAGGACTTCCAAACGAGCAAAGTAAGTAACAACATTATGTTGAATCCTTCATGAGGCAGCGTCCACCCTCATTCAGCGGTCCAACTGATCCATTAATGGCTGAACAATGGATTAGTACCACTGAAAAGATATTTTCTGTTCTTCAATGTTATGAACATGATAAATTCATCTTAGCGGAATATCGTTTGGAAGGTGAAGCTGATCAATGGTGGAATCTTATCAAGAATACGAGGCCAAGAGATGAAATTGAGTCCACGGAATGGGACGAGTTCAAAAACTTATTTTTCAATATGTACTTCCCTCGTATTCTTCGATCTAATATGGAGAAGGAGTTTCATGAATTGAAGCAAAAGGATGATGAATCTGTTGTCACTTACGAAGAATATTTTACCAGACTTGCAAGGTACGCTTCTGGAATTGTTATCCAACCTGAGAGTAAGATCGATCGATTCTTTAGTGGCTTAAAACCAAGTCTTCGAAGTGCGTTAGCCATAAGGGACTTCAATAGCTATGAGGAAATTGTTCGATGTGCTCTCAAGGTTGAGATGGAGATTGGAGTAACCCATCAGTCATATGGGTTTGATAAGAAGAGGAAAATGGAATTCAATGGGAAATATAAAGACCACACTAAAAAGAAGATGAGTTTTCCCTTATGCTCAAAGTGTGGAGAAAAACATGGAGGGAATTGTCTTAAAGAGACAAGTAAATGTTTCAAATGGGGAAAGGAAGGTCATCGGGTGTTTGAATGTCGCAATGATGGGAAGAAGATGTCTAGTGATGCGAATAAAGAAAAGGCTACACAGAATGCACCTCCTACTCTTAAATGTTTCAAGTGCATGGAAATGGGGAATTATGCTAATCAATGCCCTAATCCAAGGGTTGATGATGATTATCGATGTCGAGAAACTCTTAAGGCTAAAGACAAAGTAAAGTCACATGCAATTTCTATCAGCGATGTGGAGTACGATAACGATGTGGTGAAAGGTACACTTACCATCCACTCTAAAGTAGTAAATGATTTATTTGATTATGGATCCACCCAGTCTTTTATTTCTGAAGAATTTTCTAAGGGTATCACCACTTTACCTCAATAATTGGATGTTGAGTTAGCTGTGAAAACTCCTAATGGCACAACAGTCGAATCAAAAGTTTATAATTCTTCTCCGATTGATGTTTGTGGGAAAGTGCTTCCTGCAAATCTTGTGATCCATCCTATAGTGGAATTTGATGTGATTCTTGACATTGATTGGCTTTCTTTATACAGATCTCATATCGATTTCCAAAGTAGGGAGGTCACATTTCATATTCCAGATCAATCTATGATCGTCTATCGATGCAAGGATGAAAAAAACCTTCCCGTGGAAATTTCATCCATCTTATGGGTCTTGATTCCACTAAATGAAGGTTATTTATCTCAAATGTTTGGAGATAAACTTGCGATTAAGAATATGGCCATTGTACGGGAGTTTTTTGATCTCTTCCTGGAGGAATTTCCAGGTCTTCCACCAAATCGTAAAGTTGAGTTTTCAATATAACTCATACCGGGTGCTATGCCTATTTCAAGGACACCTTATAGAATGGCCCCAATTGAGTTGCAGGAATTGAAGAAGAAACACCAAGAGAATCTTGATAAGGGATTTATACACCCTAGTGCGTCACCTTGGGGAGCACCTATCCTATTTGTTAAGAAGAATGATGGATCAATGCGACTCTGCATTGATTGTCGAGAACATAACAAGATCAATATCAAGAACAAATATCCTCTCCCACGCATCGATGACTTATTTGATCAACTACGTGGAGCTCAATAATTTTCCAAGATTGATCTTCATTTAGGGTATCATCAATTAAGGTTCAAAAGGGAGGATATACCAAATATGGCCTTTCGTACATGGTATGGACACTATGAATTTATAGTGATGCCATTTGGTCTTACTAATGCCCCTGCTATCTTCATGGATCTGATGAATAGAGTCTTTAGATACTATCTTGATCAGTTTGTGGTAGTCCTTATAGACGATATTCTTGTCTATTCAAAGATCAAGGAAGAAGATGATGATAACTTGAGAATTGTATTGAAGACCCTGAGAAAGGAGAAGCTTTATGCCAAATTTACCAAGTGTGAATTTTGGCTTCAAAAAGTTTCATTTCTGGGTCACATAATCTCAAAAGAGGGGATATCTGTGGATCTAGCAAAAACAGAGGTGATCGAAATGTGGTCGAGACCAACAACAGTAACTGAGATCCGATGTCTTCTTGGTCTGGCTGGATATTATCGGCATTTTGTGAATGATTTTTCCTGATTATCTAATCCACTCACCAGGTTCACTCGAAAAGCCGTTAATTTCATGTGGACCGAGGAGTGTGAAAATAATTTCAAGGAATTGAAAAGAAGGCTATCCAGTGCACCTATGCCCACACTGCCTTTTAGTGGAGAAAGGTTTGTGATCTATAGTGACACATCCAAGAAGGGTTTGGGGTATGTTCTCATGCAAAATGATATGGTGACTGCTTATGCCTCATGACAGTTGAAAATCCATGAGCAAAATTACCCAACTCATGATTTGGAGCTAGCTGTGGTAATCTTTGCATTAAATATTTGGAGGCATTATCTTTATGGTGAAAGGTGTGATATTTATACTGATCATAAAAGTTTGAAGTATATTTTCACACAAAAGGAGCTGAATATGTGCCAAAGAAGATGGTTGGAGTTGATTAAAGATTACAACTTCTCAATTCATTACCACCCTGGGAAAGCGAACAAGGTGGCTGATGCATTAGGTCGACAAGACCATGCTAGCTTATCCATGATGAGGATCTCAAAAGATCCAATATTTATGGATTTACAAAGGATGGATCTTGGAATCATTATGGAAGGGGAAAAATATTATCTTTTTCAAATTAATTTTCAACCATCTATGCATGTGAAGATTAAAGAGGCACAGAAAGAAGATGTAGATTTTCAAAAGAGTGTGAGAAATGTTCCTGAATTAAACCTTGATTGTGATGGGATAATAAGGTTCGGGAATCGGGTTTGGGTTCCTACCATACCAGAATTAAGGAAGGAGCTGCTGGATGAGGCTCATAGTTCTTCATTCTCTATTCATCTTAGAAGCACGAAGATGTATAGGGACCTGAAAGAGTACTTCTGGTGGGATGGCATGAAAAGAGATGTTGCTGAATATGTATCTTGATGCTTGGTTTTTCAGCAAGTTAAAGCTGAGAGGCAAAAGTATAAGGGGATGTTACAACCATTACCCATACCCGAATAGAAATGGGAAAACATCATTATGGACTTTGTCACTGGACTTCCTAAAACATCCAAAGGAAATAATGCTATCTGGGTTATAGTTGATCTTCTTACGAAGTCGGCACACTTCATTGCTATAAGAGAGGATTTCTCTCTTGATCATCTTACCATGATATATGTAAAGGAAGTGGTAAGATTTCATGGAGTACCACTTTCCATTATATTTGATCGGGATTCAAGGTTTACCTCGAAGTTTTGGCGAAGTCTTCTGTATACTCTAGATACAGAGTTGAGTTTCAGCACTGCTTATCATCCTCAGATAGACGGTCAGTCTGAGAGGACAATTCAAACTCTATGAGATATGTTGAGAGCTTGCTCTATGGATTTCAAAGGTGTTTGGGATAAACACCTACCTTTGGTGAAATTTTCTTATAATAATAGCTTTCACTCCAGTATTCAGATGGCTCCTTATGAATCTCTCTATGGAAAGAAATGCAGAACTCCAATATGTTGGGATGAAGTTGGGTCAAGAAATCTATTAGGACCTGATCTTGTTGATGAGATGGCAGAAAAGGTCTGATTTATTCAACAACACATAAGAGCAGCTCAGAGTCGACAAAGAATTTATGCCGATAATCGAAGAAAAAACCTAGAGTTCGAAGTGGAAGATAAAGTCTTCTTACGAATATCTCCATGGAAGAGAGTAATGATATTTGGAAAGAAGGGAAAGCTGAGCCCTAGGTATATCGGTCCTTTCGAAATACTGGATCGTGTTGGGGAGGTAGCTTACCGATTGGTGCTTCCACCGAATCTCTCTCAAGTTCATTATATTTTCCATGTTTCGCTCTTGAGAAAATACATACCTGATCCTTCACATGTACTCAGCTCAGAAGTTGTACCGCTGGAGAAAGATCTTTCTTATGAAGAACAGCCGATAAGGATTCTGGATCGTATTGAAAAAGTTTTACGAAACAAGACCACTCGCTTGGTGAAAGTTTTATGGAGGAACCACCAATTTAAAGAAGCTACATGGGAGCTTGAGGATATGATGAGGGAGAGGTATCCTCATCTGTTTGTTATAAAGTGACGAATTTCGAGGGCGAAATTCATTTTAAGGGGGGTAGAATGTAACACCTGAGATTTTAATGAGAAATATTTTGTTTTTATGTTATATACATCATCAAAGGAATATTTCACTACACACAACACTTTCTTGGCTTGCTTTACACGCAATCGCGGCCTTCCTCAATAGCTTGCATTGTACGCAATAACAAGTTCCACTAAACAACGAGATGCTATATAAAATCGCCGTTATGAATAGTAATAACCACTTTTTGAAATTATATAAATTTTATCTTTTAAAATGGACTTCATTTTTGGAATCAGAATATCGAAATTAGCCTAGGGTGAAATTTTGGTTTTTTCTGAAAACTTTCAATTTTTGATGAATAGTGCAACCACTAAGTGGTAGTTAAAAAACTGAATTTTGCATAAAACTTAATTTTACCACTTCTGTGAAAGGAATTTCGAAAATCTAAGAGACACGGTTGATATCAGTAAGTAAAATTTGGTTCAATGAGATAAAAATAATTTTTGGTGAATAGTAACTTTTTACTTTTATTTACTGCGGTTAATAGTAAACAGGATAATTAAGGGTAAAAATGATATTACTATTACCCTAACACATGTATTAATTCTATTGGATAAGTTTAATTCAACCAAAAACAATCTAATGAATATAATATGACCATTTAGGTCCACTTGGATTAGATTAGGACATTTAATATTATTTTATTTAAAGAAGAGATAAAATAGTTAAAATCAAAGTTTAATAACTAAAACATTTTTAATATAGGGTTATACATAAGATAAATTTGATTATAAAAATTAATTAGAAAGATAAGAATATTTTCTACATAATTGTATTTTATTTATAATTTTTAGACTTTAAATAATTTAATTTATTTATGACACAACGATGATGTAGTGATTACCTTATTAAGAAAATATTAACATAATTGATGTTATAAATACCCAAATAATTGTAATTTGAGACTTTTTATGAATTAAACAAATTTTATAGGTTAATATGACATGTTAGTGTTGAATTAATTAACTTGGTTGGAACTTATCATTCTATTATGATTTTCACAAAAATCATGTAACAAATAGCGTCAAAATTGACATAAAATAGTTTTTAAAACACATATTATATTATTAATTGTTATTTTATTCATAAAAATCTAAGGTTCGGCCAAATGACTTATATAAGGATATATATATTAATAATAAACAACTTGTGGTACGTTTGTCTTGTTATTGTAAGATTATTAACCATATAGTGTAAGAAAACAAAAACACGCGGTAAAAGTAAAATTATTTAACTTAGAGTTAAATCTAATTGATAAGGTTAAATTAATAACCTAAACTTGTCTAAAACCTATTTTATGAGAGTATTTCGACCCATTCCCACTTTAGCTTCGAAATAGGACCCTTTGGAACCATTATAAACCGAATTTGAATTTAATATAAAATAATATTTTGAGATTTTAAAAGGGCACTTCCTCCCTTATAAAAGGGCCCCTCCTCCCTTATAAAAGGGCACCTCCTCCCTCTCCTCCTCACACCAATTTGATCATTCAAGCTTGGACAACCCCTGCCAAAATCTCTTCTCCACTTCCCTATAGTCATCCTAGATGTCCTGGTCTTCTTCAAAGACCATCCTTAGTTCTCTAAGAGGAGGTTTTGAAAAGGCGCGTCAAAAAGAGGTAATATCCATTACCGATCTTTTTCAATTTCTTTCTTCTCCAACTTATTCTTCTTTAGTTGATTCATTATAAAGTAATAACATAAGTATTATTTATATACTGATATGTTATTATAAATATGAAACAACCCTAATTCACCTTCTATCCATCCTACGGAAAAATGAGATCACCGCGTGTGCGTACGTACGGAATACAGTCTCCACGCCGTGGTGTAATCTATTTTCCACCACCAACTTACTTGGATGGGTATAATGGTGTAATGAGTAACTATATATTATTATTGTAATGATATATTTATTCTGAAATAGTATAAATACACTTCAATACAATTCCACGATCATGAGAATGATATCATCACTCGTGCGTACGTACGGCCTACCGTCTCCACGATGTGATACGACTCGTTCTACATGATCTTCATTACATAGTAATTATATAAATGAATTGAATGAATAAATATGATATATATTAAACTAATAGAATTATGGATATGAGGTATCTATAACCTAAAAATAAGAAAAAAAAATTATTCGTCAAAACACGCATAAGAACAAAAAAGCAATAAATACCCGAATAACAAGTAATAATGAAAAATTACTAATAAGAAGCTAAGAATATGACCATATATGATATAATATCAATTAGTATGATTCTGGAATAAGTAAATAACATTATTTAAATCATCATACAGAAGATTCGGACACGTACGAATCAAATCGGACCAAAGGTAAGGGAAAATCTCACAATCTCATTTTTATCCGAGATTGTTTATACTTTGGTATTTACTGGGGTCTATTAATCATCAACATCCATGTTTCCTCAATATGTAATATTATTCATATCCTCCTACAATTTTAGAAATCCAATTTTACTCTTCGGTATATTTTTAGTAAATGATATGAAAGGAATCTTTTGTAGTTTTTCGTACGAGGTACTTTTTGACTTTTTCGACCAAGTACGAGAAGAATGTTTTTTTAACTTATACGGCCTGAATGGATTCTTAAAACAATATTTCAATGAAGCATCCTTTACAAGTTTTCAAGTTTATTTTTAATTAACTTCTTTTAGTTTAAAATTATATGACATGTTAAGAAAGGAAAATGTTTTTGAAGTAGAAAGGATATTTTCCTCAAGAATGGAGTTCAAATGTTTTATCAAAATTATTTTCCATATAAGATAATATAGGATTCTATTTGTATGCCTATTATTAAATTGATTTGATTATGTTGTGATGGAATTATTTTTATGAAGTCCTTTACCTTATATGATTTGTTTTATGATGTCATGATGTTTTTAGAATCCCATTTTTATTACATGTGTTATGTGATGATGTATGATTTATGATTATGTGGAACACATAAGAAAGGATTCATTATGAGATGGGTGGGACCTATATATCCTTTTAATTCATTGGGTAAAGATTTATATCTCATGAGATAGACATGGCTGGAATGGAAGGTTAAAACCGGTTCAGTGATATAGGACTGAAATGAGGAGTGAACTCGGTTCAGAAATGGACTTTGTCCACTAAGATAGTCTTGGCAATGAGTCATGACTAATAATAAATGATTCTCTATGATTATGTGTGCATGACACAAAGTTTCAAGTTGTATGTTATGATTATTTGGATTTCATTTTCACTTTTATGATTTATACCATGTTAAGATATTACGATCTCTTTTACAGGTTAAGATTTCCAAATGTTATGATATGATTGATATTACCTTTATTTACCCTTACTGAGAATTTGATCTCACCCTTTGGTATGTTTTCTTTTCCCCAGGTTAGGAAGAATAATATTAAGTAGGATATGCTAAAAGGGACTCTAGATATGATAAAATAAATGAGAGACACTATAGAAGATTTATGAACCAGTTGTTTATGTTTCCCAGTTTCTAAAGACACTATACCTATACGGTCCTTTTGTGGTTTTTATTATATGTTGTACTAAGTATGCTTCAATTATGAAGTAATAACAATGTATGTAAAGTATGGGTCATTATAGTTGGTATCAGAGGAAGGTATATTCAACCTTTGGAAACTAGGATGTGAAAGACTTAGTAAGACCCCTAAGGATATATCTAAGCCTAGAACAATATTAGTGTTTTAGACAGGTCCATGAAGAACCTATGATAAGACCTTAAGTGTGAAATTTTACTCCTTATTATGTGGTTTTTGTATTATAATTAGTGTTGCTCACACTATTCTTCTTGGTTTTAGTCAATTGCTGGAACCCGAAGGAACCGTGTTAATGCGGAATGCGACGGGCAATGTAATGATTGTCCCCCTGAGCAACCAAATGATATGGGAGCTGGAATGAAAAATCTTGTATCCATGCTCACCCAACTTTCTCAAGCTATGAATCATGCAAGACTTCCAAACGAGCAATGTAAGGAACAACATTCTGTTGAATCCTTCATGAGGCAGCGTCCTCCCTCATTCAGTGGTTCAACTGATCCATTAGTGGCTGAACAATGGATTAGTACCAATGAAAAGATATTTTCAGTTCTTTAATGTTTTGAACATGATAAAGTCATCTTAGTGGTATATCATTTGGAAGGTGAAGCTGATCAATGGTGGAATCTTATCAAGAATACGAGGCCAAGTGATGAAATTGGGTCCATGGAATGGGACGAGTTCAAAAACTTATTTTTCAATATGTACTTCCCTCATATTCTTCAACCTAAAATGGATAAGGAGTTTCTTGAATTGAAGCAAAAGGATGATGAATCTGTTGGTACTTATGAAGAAAAGTTTACAATATTTGCAAGGTACGCTTCTGGAATTGTTATCCAACCTAAGAGTAAGATCGATCGATTCTTTAGTAGCTTAAAACCAAGTCCTCGAAGGGCATTAGCCATAAGGGGCTTCAATAGATATGAGGAAATTGTGCGATGTGCTCTCAAGGTTGAGATGGAGATTGGAGTAACCCATCAGTCATATGGGTTTGATAAGAAGAGGAAAATGGAATTCAAAGGAAAATCTAAAGTCCGCACGGAAAAGAATATGATTTTTCCCTTATGCTCAAAGTGTGGAAAGAAACATGGAGGGAATTATCTTAAAGAGACAAGTAAATATTTAAAATGCGAAAAGGAAGGTCATTGGGCATTTGAATGCCGCAATGATGGGAAGAAGATGTCTAGTGATGCGAAAAAAAGAAAAGACTACACAGAATGCACCTCCTACTCTTCAATGTTTCAAGTGCATGGAAATGGGGAATTATGCTAATCAATGCTCTAATCCAAGGGGTGCTGATGATGATCGACGTCGACAAACTCATAAGGCTAAAGAAAAAGGAAATTCACATTCAATTTCTATCAGCGATGTGGAGTACGATAACGATGTGGCTAAAGGTACACTTACCATCCACTCTAAAGTAGAAAATGTTTTATTTGATTCTGGATCCACCCACTCTTTTATTTCTGAAAATTTTTCTAAGGGTATCACCACTTTACCTCAACAATTGGATGTTGAGTTAGCTGTGACAACTCCTAATGGAACAACAGTTTCATCAAAAGTTTATAATTCTTCTTCGATTGAAGTTTGTGGGAAAGTGCTTCCTGCAAATCTTGTGATCCTTCCTATAGTGGAATTTGATGAGATTCTTGGCATGGATTGTCTTTATTTATACGAATCTCATATTGATTTCCAAAGAAGGGAAGTCACATTTCATATTCCAGATCAATCTGTGATCATCTATCGATGCAAGGATGAACAAAACCTTCCAGTGGAAATTTATTCCATCTTATGGGTCTTGATTCCACTAAATGAAGGTTATTTATCTCAAATGGTTGGAGAGAAACTCATGATTAAGAATATGCCCATTGTACAGAAGTTTGATGATGTCTTCCCAGAGGAATTTCCAGGTCTTCCACCAAATTGTAAAGTTGAGTTTTCAATAGAACTCATACCGAGTGCTATGCCTATTTCAAGGACACCTTATAGAATGGTCCCAATTGAGTTGTAGGAATTGAAGAAGGAACTCCAAGAGAATCTTGATAAGGGATTCATACGCCCTAGTGCGTCACCTTGGGGATCACCTGTCCTGTTTGTTTAGAAGAAATATGGATCAATGCGACTCTGTATTTATTATCGAAAACTTACCAAGATCACTATCAAGAACAAATATCCTCTCCTGCGAATTGATGAATTATTTGATCAACTACACGGAGCTCAATACTTTTCCAAGATTGATCTTCATTCAGGATATCATCAATTAAGGGTCCAAAGGGAGGATATACCAAAGAAGGCTTTCCATACAAGGAATGGACACTATGAATTTATAGTGATGCCATTTGTTCTTACTAATTCCCCTGATATCTTCATGGATCTGATAAATAGAGTCTTTAGAAACTATCTTGATCAGTTTTTGGTAGTCTTTATAGACGATATTCTTGTCTATTCAAAGAGCAAGGAAGAACATGAAGATCACTTGAGATTTATATTGAAGAACCTGAAGGATAATCTTTATGCCAAATTTACCAAGTGTGAATTTTGGCTTCAAAAAGATTCATTTATGGGTCACATAATCTCAAAAAAGGTGATATCTGTGGATCCAGCAAAAACAGAGGTGATCGAAAGATGGTCGAGACCAACAGTAGTAACTAAGATCTGAAGTTTTCTTGGTCTGGCTGGATATTATTGGTATTTTGTGAAAGATTTTTCACGAT
Organism: Viscum album; assembly: GCA_963277665.1. Lineage (NCBI taxonomy): Eukaryota > Viridiplantae > Streptophyta > Magnoliopsida > Santalales > Viscaceae > Viscum > Viscum album. The sequence goes on from OY728132.1 coordinate 1,129,309,561, forward strand.
TATCTAATCTACTCACCAGGTTGACTCGAAAAGGCGTTAAGTTCGTGTGGACCGAGTAGTATGAAGAGAATTTCAAGGAGTTGAAAATAAGGCTATCCATTGCACCTATGCTCACACTGCCTTGTAGTGGTGAATGGTTTGTGATCTGCAGTGACACATCCAAGAAGGGGTTGGGGTGTGTTCTCATGAAAAATGATATGGTGATTGCTTATGCCTCACGATAGTTGAATATCCATGAGCAAAATTACCCAACTCATGATTTGGAGCTAGCTGTAGTAATCTTTGCATTAAATATTTGGAGGCATTATCTTTATGGTGAAAGGTGTGATATTTATACTGATCATAAAAGTTTGAAGTATATTTTCACACAAAAGGAGCTGAATATGCACCAAAGAAGATGGTTGGAGTTGATTAAAGATTGTGACTGCTCAATTCATTACCACCCTGCGAAAGCGAACAAGGTGGCTGATGCATTAGGTCGACAAGACCATGCTAGCTTATCCATGATGAGGATCTCAAAAGATCCAATTTTTATGGATTTACAAAGGATGGATCTTGGAATCATTATGGAAGGGGAAAAATATTATCTTTTTCAAATTAATGTTCAACCATCTATGCATGTGAAGATTAAAGAGGCGCAGAAAGAGGATGTAGAGTTACAAAAGAAGGTGAGAAATGTTCTTGAATTCAACCTTGATTGTGATGGGATAATAAGGTTCAGGAATCGGGTTTGTATTCCTCCCATACCAGAATTAAAGAAGGAGATGCTGGATGAGGCTCATAGTTCTTCATTGTCTATTCATCCTGGAAGCACGAAGATGTATAGGGACCTGAAATAGTACTTCTGGTGGGATGGCATGAAAAGAGATGTTGATAAATATGTCTCTCAATGCTTGGTTTTTCAGCAAGTTAAAGCTAAGAGACAAAAGTATAAGGGGATGTTACAACCATTACCCATACCCAAATAGAAATGGAAAAACATCACTATGGACATTGTCACCGGACTTCCTAAAACATCCAAAGGCAATAATGCTATCTGGGTTATAGTTGATCGTCTTACGATGTCGGCACACTTCATTGCTATAAGAGAGGATTTCTCTCTTGATCAGCTTGCCAGGATATATGTAAAGGAAGTGGTAAGATTGCATGGAGTACCACTTTCCATTATATCTGATCGGGATTCGAGGATTACATCGAAGTTTTGGCGAAGTCTTCAGTATACTCTAGATACAGAGTTGAGTTTTAGCATTGTTTATCATCCTCAGACAGACGGTCAGTCTGAGAGGAAAATTCAAACTCTAGAAGATATGTTGAGAGCTTGCTCTATGGATTTCAAAGGTGATTGGGATCAACACCTACCATTGGTGGAATTTTCTTATAATAATGTCTTTCACTCCAGTATTCAGATCGCTCCTTATGAAGTTCTCTATGGAAATAAATGCAGAACTCCAACATGCTAGGATGAAGTTGGGTAAAGAAAGCTATTAGGACCTGATCTTGTTGATGAGATGGTAGAAAAGGTCCGATCTATTCAACAACACATAAGAGTAGCTCAGAGTCGACAAAAAATTCATGCCAATAATCGAAGAAAATACCTAGAGTTTGAAGTGGGTGATAAAGTGTTCTTACAAATATCTCCCTGGAAGAGAGTAATGAGATTTGGAAAGAAGGGAAAGCTGAGACCTAGGTATATCGGTCCTTTCAAAATATTGGATCGTGTTGGGAAGGTAGCTTAATGATTGGTGCTTCCACAGAATCTCTCTCAAGTTCATGATGTGTTCCATGTATCACTCCTAAGAAAGTACATACCTGGTCTTTCACATGTACTTAGCACAGAAGTTGTACCGCTGGAGCAAGATCTTTCTTATGAAGAAAGGCCGATAGAGATTCTGGATCATAGAGAAAAAGTTAGAAGAAACAAGACCACTCGCTTGGTGAAAGTTTTATGGAGGAACCACCAATTTGAAGAAGCTAAATGGGAGCTTGAGGATATGATGAGGGAGAGGTATCCTCATCTGTTTGTTACAAAGTGACGAATTTCGAGGGAGAAATTCATTTTAAGGGAGGTAGAATGTAAAACCTGAGATTATTATGAGAAATATTTTGTTTTTATGTTATATACATCATCAAATGAATCTTTCACTACACACAACACTTGATTGGCTTGCTTTACATGTAATCGCAACCTTCCTCGATAGCTTGCATTGTACGCAATACTGAGTTTCACTAAACAACGAGATGCTATATAAAATAGCCGTTATGAATAGTAATAACCACTTTTTGAAATTACATAAATTTTATATTTCAAAATGGACTTCATTTTTGGAATCAAAATATCGAAATTAGCCTATGGGGAAATTTTAGTTTTTTTCTGAAAACTTTCAATTTTTGATGAATAGTGAAACCACTAAGTGGTAGTTAAAAAACTGAATTTTGCATAAAACTTAATTTTACCGCTTCTGTGAAAGGAATTTCGAAAATCCGAGAGACACTGTTGATATCAGTAAGTAAAATTTGGTTCAATGAGATAAAAATAATTTTTGGTAAATAGTAACTTTTTACTTTTATTTACCGTGGTTAATAGTAAATAGGGTAATTAAGGGTAAAAATGATATTACTATTACCATAACACATGTCCTAATTCTATTTTATAAGTGTAATTCGACCAAAAACAACCTTATGAATATAATATGACCATTTAGGTCCACTTGGATAAGATTAGGACATTTAATATTATTTTATTTAAAGAAGAGATAAAATAGTTAAAATCAAAGTTTAATAACTAAATCATTTTTAATATAGGGATATACATAAGATAAATTTGATTATAAATATTAATTAGAAAGATAAAAATATATCCTACATAATTGTATTTTATTGTTAATTTTTAGACTTTAAATAATTTAATTTATTTATGACACAACGATGATGCAGTAATTACATTATTAAGGAAATATTAACATAATTGATGTTATAAATGCCTAAATAAATGTAATTTGAGACTTTTTATGAATTACACTAATTTTCTAGGATAATATGACATGTTAGTGTTGAATTAATTAACTTGGTTTCAACTTATCATTCTTTTATGATTTTCACAAAAATCATGTACCAAAGAGTGTCAAAATTGACATAAATAGTTTTTAAAACAAATATTATATTATTAATTTTTATTTTATTCCTAAAAATATAGGTTTCGGCCAAATTACTTAGATAAGGATATATATATTAATAATAAACAACTTCGGGTTTGTTTGGATTTTTATGGTAAGATTATTAACCATATAGTGTAAGAAAACAAAAAGACACGGTAAAAGTTAAATTATTTAACTTAGAGTTAAATCTAATTGATAAGGTTAAAATAATAACCTAAACTTGTCTAAAACCTATTGGATGAGAGGCTTTAGACCCATCCCCACTTTACCTTCGAAATAATACCCTTTGGAACCATTATAAACCGAATGTGACTTTAATATAAAATAATATTTTGAGGTTTTCCTAAGGTGCCCCTCTCCTCCCTTATAAAAGGGAACCTCCTCCCTCTCCTCCTCACACCAATTTAAGCATTAAATCTCGAAAAACCCCTTCCAAAATCTATTCTCCACTTCCCTATAATCATCCTAGATGTCCTTGTCTTCTTCAAAGACCATCTTTAGTTCTCTAAGAGGAGGTTTTGAAAAGGCGCGTCAAAAAGAGGTAATATCCTTTACTGATCTTTTTCAATTTATTTCTTCTTCAACTTCTTCTTATTTAGTTGTTTCATTATAAATTAATAACATAATTATTACTTATATACTGATATGTTATTATAAATATGAAAAAACTCTAATTCACCTTCTATCCATCCTACGGAAAAATGAGATCATCGTGTGTGTGTACGTACGGAATACCGTCTCCACGCTGTGGTGTAATCTATTTTCCACCACCACCTTACTTGGATGGGTATAAGGGTGTAATGAGTAACTATATATTATTATTTTAATGTGATATTGATTCTGAAATATTATAAATACACTTCAATACAATTCCACGATCATGGGAACGATATCATCACTCGTGCGTACGTACGGCCTACCATCTCCACGATGTGATGCGACTCGTTCTACATGATCTTCATTACATAGTAATTATATAAATGAATTGAATGAATAAATATGATATATATTACTCTAATACCATTATGGATATGAGGTATCTATAACCTAAAAAAAAGAATAAGAATTTATTCGGCAAAACACGCATAAGAACAAAAAAGCAATAAATACTCGAATAACAAGTAATAATGAAAAATTACTAATAAGAAGGTAAGAATATGACCATATATGATATCATATCAATGAGTATGATTCTGGAATAAGTCAATAACATTATTTAAATCGTCATACAGGAGCTTCAGACACGTACGAAACAAATCGGACCTAAGGTAAGGGAAAATCTCACAATCTCATTTTTATCCGAGATTGTTTATACTTTGGTATTTACTGGGGTGTATTTATCGTCCACATCCATGTTTACTCAATATGTAATATTATTCATATCCTCCTACAATTGTATAAATCCAATTTTACCCTTAGGTATGTTTTTAGTAAATGATATGAAAGGAATCTTTTGTAGTTTTTTGTACGAGGTACTTTTTGACTTTTCTGACCAAGTACGAGAAGAATTTTTTTTAACTTATACGGCGTGAATGGATTCTTAAAACAATATTTCAATGAAGATTCCTTTACAAGTTTTCAAGTTTATTTTTAATTAACTTCTTTTAGTTTAAAATTATATGACATGTTAAGAAATTAAAATGTTTTTGAAGTAGAAAGGATATTTTTCTCAAGAATGGAGTTCAAATGTTTTATCAAAATTATTTTCCATCTAAGATAATTTAGGATTCTTTTTTTATCCCTATTATTACATCGATTTGATTATGTTGTGATGGAATTATTTTTATGAAGTTTTTTACCTTATATGATTTGTTTTATGATGTCATGATGTTTTAAGAATCCCATTTTTATTACATGTGTTATGCGATGATGTACGATTTATGATTATGTGGAACACATAAGAAAGGATTCATTATGAGATGGGTGGGACCTATATCTCCCTCAAATTCATTGGGTAAAGATTTATATCTCATGAGATAGACATGGCTGGAACGGCAGGTTAAAACCGGTTCAGTGATACAGGACTAAAACGAGGAGTGAACTCGGTTCAGAAATGGACTTTGTCCACTAATATAGTCTTGAAAATGAGTCATGACTAATAAGAAATGATTCTCTATGATTATGTGTGAATGCCACAAAGTATAAAGTTTTATGTTATGATTATTGGGATTTCATTTTCACTTCTATGATTTATCCCATGTTAATATATTATGATCTCTTTTGCAGGTTAAGATTTTCAAATGTTATGATATGATTGATATTACCTTTATTTACCCTTACTGAGCATTTGAGGTCACCCTTTTGTATGTTTTCTTTTCCCCAGGTCAGGAAGAAGAATATTAATTAGGATATGCTAAAAGGGACTTTAGATATGATGAAATAAATGGGAGACACTGTAGAATATTTATGAACCAGTTGTTTATGTTTCCCAGATTCTAAAGACACTATACCTATACGGTCCTTTTGTGGTTTTTGTTATATGTTATACTAAGTATGCTTCAATTATGAATTAATAACAATGTATGTAAAGTAAGGGTCATTATACTCACGTCCCCCACATCCTCCACCACCCCGTGTCCTCTGCTGCCCCGTGGTTTTGCATCCCTCGTGGCCTCTGCCGCACCGTCGTCCCGCGGCCCACGCGTCCTCTGCCCCTCTGCAGCCCCTCGCGGTCCCTACGGCCTTCGTGCTGCCCTCACAGCCCTCATAGCCTCGTGCCACCATGCGGCCTCTGTGGCTCTCATGGCCTCATCGGACCAGGCTGGGTCACCCAGCGCAGGCCAGGCCAGACCCAGTGGGCCAAGCCGCCCATCGGGCCGGGCCCGGACCAGTTTCAACCTTATACGCTCTTTTGGCCATAACATTGGAACCATATGTCCGTTTGATGAACCATCTAAAGTGACAGAAACCTTAGAGAGAGACGGTCCTTTTGGTATACCTCACTTGAGATTTGGATAAAAGTTGGGGTACAGTCGGGTTGGATTGATCATGAATCCAACCAGGCCCTCAGGACTAAAAGACTAATAACTTACAGACCAAGCATCTGTTTGACGCACCGTCTGTTGTGTTAAGACCCCTATGACGTGGTGGTACTTTGTGATACTTATTCATGGGACTTTGTGTCAGTTGGAGTCTCAACCAGTGGATTGTGGAGTGGACCCTCCTGGAGACAAGTGATATTAGTGTGGGAATCCAGTAGCTGGCTGTGACGATGTACTAGGATCCTATGTGGGTCTGGTGACGTACTGACGATGTACTAGGATCTTGTGTGGGTATGATGATGTAATAACGATGTACTAGGATCTTGTGTGGGTCTGACGATGTACTAGGATCCTGTGTATGTTTGACGATGTACTAGGATCCTGTGTGGGTCTGACGACGTATTGACGATGTACTAGGATTCTGTGTGGGTCTAACGACGTACTGATGAGGTACTAGGATCCTATGTGGGTCTGACGATGTATTAGGATCTTGTGTGTGTCTGACGAGGTACTAGGATCGTGTGAGGGTCTAACGATGTACTACGATCCTCTGTGGGTCTAATGATGATTTAGGATCCTTTGTGGTACTTCTGTAAACAGAGTAAGATGAATTGGTAGTAACATCAAATCATCTTTATAACGACCCGAACTTTGTAATAATTTTTGTTTTGTAAATATTTTTATGATATTTTAATTTATACTCAAAAAAACTATTTCATTTAATGAAATGAGTACAATTAAAATGATATCGTTGGGTTTCAACATTTATATGATCATTGGTGAATATGACCATTGGAAACTAAACTCTTAATGTTGTGATTATTGTTTATAAATATAAGTTATATTGGTTAATACAGAAGGAAGATTTGGTGGCCTCATCCAGTACTCTCGGGCCGATCGAATCCCATCTTACAGAGCTTGGGAAGGAGGTAGCACCTTTTGGATTTGCTCTGGACCAAACCAAAAACGAACTTCATCATGTGAAGCTAGAACGGAATCACCTTCGGGAGAAGTTCAAGCTTATAGAAATCACCACTCGGGCAATGTTGGCAGAGCCGCCCAAAGATTCTATCACCTTAACACAGCTTACATTTAGGTCCTATGCTGGTGTTATAAGGGGCTATGTAATAAGAGCTTAGGTGCTTCATGTAATCCTTTGGTATAAATAAAAATTGTGACTTCTTCTTATGGTGAAGTTTGTGTTTTTTTTCAAGTGTCTAGATAAATATAGGATGTATATTATTGGTTAATTTTGGAAAAATGATATTTTAAAAATATTTATGTGAACCTTAAATAATTAATAATGTGTAATGATTGTCAAAAAATGGGTTTCTACAATTATGTTCAGTAAGAAATTTAGAGTCTAATAAGATCAACTTAATTTTTGATGAATAGTAAATTATTAAATGTAATTTTACACTTATGAATAGTAATGTGACCAAATGGATTAGTAACCTCACTTAGGAAAGTATTAATATAATTTAGACACCTTGTTTGGGTAATGTGATTCAATAAAATAGGTAAATTAGTGTTTCAGAAATTACTATTTAGGTGTTAACTTTCTCGCGAGTGAATAGTGATTTTATTTAAAAATTAAATTAAAAAAATTTAGAAAATTATTTTTATAAAATGGAGTTCATTTTTGAATTCAAAGCATCAATATTAGGTTAAGGTGAATTTTGGGGATTTTTATGAAAAAGTTGAATTTTTAGTGAATAGTGTTTTTATTTAAATATTAAATTAAAAATATTAAAAATATTATTTTCATAAAATTGAGTTCATTTTTGAACTCATAGCATCGATATTATGTTGGGGTAATTTTTTGGGATTTTTCTGAAATATTTAAATTTTCAGTGAATAGTAAAATTACAAATTTAGGTTTCGGGTGTTTAATGACGTCATTAATGATGTATTAATTATGTAATAAATATGGTATACTTATGAATATTAAGATAAGGTATGAGGTGTCCCAAGTGGCCAATACCACGGGAAAGCCCATGGTTTTTTCAATACCACCGATGAGGTGTCCCTTGGCCATTATTGATTTGTTCCCTCACTTCTCCTATAAATACCAAGCCTTTCCCTCATTCTTTTCACTCCCAAATCCTTCCCAACGAAGTTATGGTCTCATTACATCCCAAAGAGTCCTCCCAAGGTTCCCTCAAGCCTCCCAAGGTCCCGACCTTCAAACTTTCAAAGTTACTCTTCATGGTAAGGGATCCTTTCACCCTCCTCTTTTAGGTCATGACTTTCTTTATGGTGTGTCTTATATTTTCCATATATTTATGTTGAGGGTATGTTCTTATATGTTATTATTACTGTCCATTTCATGTCCAAATGATTAGATACCCTTTCTTCTCTCATCATTTTGTTTTCTGAATTTTTAAGTGACGTCGTTAGGCTGCTGAATTTCTCGTAAAAGAAACCGCATCTTCTCTTTTCTTTCATGTTTACTTTTCATGTGGTATTTCATTCAAATATCCATACCATGATCTTATTATGTACCCATACTGTATTATGAATTATTTATGAGTGGGTGACCCATGTCCCCTATCTTTTCAATGTTTTCTAAAACCATGTTATATAGCTGTTATGCTGTAGAAATTTCATCTCAAAATTTCTATCTCTTTCTCTCAAGAAATTATCTTGTTTATTTATATGAATACCCAAACCTATTTCGTTTCTATGGGTGTTCATAAATATATAAAAATGATATATTTGATTCTGGTATTGACATACATATAACTCTCACTCCCTTTCCATGGGTTATAAATGATATAATGATCTTATTTTTAAGAGCTTTTAAAACGTCACGATTTTGAAATGAAACCCATTTATTTTACTCTATATGGATTATTTATTAAATTTTGATTATGATCTATGTCGGTCACATGAAATAAAATACATATTAAGGGTGTGCCCTGCTAGCTCTACAATGCATTGGGTAACGAATTAATCTCTAGAGATGACAAGTTTCACGATACCTTGGTGAATAGCCTTGGTATTTTTTGTGACACCTTGGGGATGAAACTTGGTGATATGTTCATGAATGTCTAAATGAAATGTTATTTCAACATATTCAAGTTATGATTCATGTTATTTTTATCATGATTTTTATATTCTTTCATTGCTCATGTCTTTATGTTGTTATTCAAGTTCTTATTGATATCACAAGTAACTGATTCCTTGTTTACCCTTACTGGGCCTTCTGCTCACCCTTTACTTTAATGTATGTCTCTAGGGTATGAGATGCAGTAATTGTACATAGAATGGACCTATGATGAAGCCTTACAAGTTTATTAGAATAATATTTTATGTGGTTTTCATGTTTTATGTCCCTGATTTCCAAGACACTAGACTTTAAAGATCCTATGTTAGTAAATGTAATGCAAAGTTATGTAATGAAAAGGGTGGGATGCCACAGTTGGTATCAAAGGGGGGTTTAGTTATTTATGGAAACTAGGCTATTAAAACTTTAGAAAAATCATATAGAAAGGTTTAAATATAGGAAAACTTTCTAGTATTTTGGTGAGTATTGATTAAGTGGTTTATCAAGAAAATATATCCTTGTCTAGATACGAGCAGGTAGAGGCGGCTCTGGAACAGATGTACCTAGGAGTGAAAACTCCGACAAGGACTTTCGGGCTTGACTCGGGGTATCCTGGTACATGACAATGGGCCTTGTTGCACTCTTGGTTACAACACTCCCGGGGGGATATGTTTGGTTAATCGCAAACATTTTATGAATCATTATGAAGGAATGATAGAAAAAGTGTAATTGTTTAAGCATGAGGCCCTTTATAGTTAAAATATTTGTAAATAAAATAAGTTTCTCACTAAGGATTTATTCTTTTAGAAAATTTTGCGCAATAGGAGGAACTATGAAAATGGTGAACTCAATGGATCATGCGCTGACGGCCCTCCGATGGAAGCCAGAATGGAAACATTCATGCGAATGATGAACCAACTGACTCAAGTTATGGGAAATAACTTAAATCAAGCTGAGAGACTGATCTAACCATGAAGGGAATAACAATCTGTTGAATCCTTTATGTGTCAATGACCACCAACCTTCAGTGGATCGACCAACCCATTGATTGTTGAATAGTGGGGCAGCTCTATCGAGGAGATATTTTCTTGTGCTCCATTGTTCAGAGAAAGAGAAGGTTACCATGGCTGTTTATCACTTAGAGGGAGAAGCTAATCAGTGGTGGGAACTGATTAAAAACACAAGGCCAGGAGTAGAAGTCAAATCTATGGAATGGGAAGAGTTCATAGGAATTTTCTTCAACAAGTATTTCCCTCATTCCATGAGAACAAGAATGGAGAAGGAGTTTCTTGTGTTGAAGCAGAAGGAGAATGAATTTTTCGGAAGCAGTGAGATGAACCTCACTTAACTTTCACGATACACCTCTAGCTTTTTCATGGATACAAATGGTAAGGTTAATAGATTCTTCAGTGGACTGAGACCTCATCTGCGGAAGAATCTAGCCAACCGATATAATGATAGCTATGAGAAGATCATGCGAAGTTCGATGAAAGTCGAGCTGGAGTTTGGTGAGAAACGGTGGGCTCATAAATCCAATGATAAGAAGAGATCGATGGATCTCGGCTTAGGGAGGAACTTTGATCAAGGAAGAAGAGGAAAGAAAGTACAACTGCCCACATGTAATAAATTTGGGAAGAAGAATTTGGGGAACTACCTACTCGGGAGCGGGAAATGCTACAAGTGTGGAGGAGATGGCCATATTGCAAGGAATTGTCATAGTGAGGTGAAACCTCAACTTCCAAACACTAATGACAAGTGGAAGATGGTACAGGCCCTACTTGATTTCCAGTGCTTTAATTGTGGGCAACGTGGACACTTTTCCAATCACTGTACAAATCCGAGGGTAGTAGAGGGGAACCACCATCAGCCTCAGCAAAGTCCAAGGGAGCAAGGTCGTGCTTTTGCTATCACGACAGCTGAAGTTGAAGCTCCGAATGATGTGGTAGTAGGTACTCTATTTTTTCTCTCAAATATATAAATTACTTTGTTTGATTCTATCTCTACTCATTCCTTTATTTCCTCCATGTTTTCAAAGAATTTAGAATCAACCCCCATTTTTCTAAAAGTAGAGTTATCATTCAAGACTCCTAGTGGGACTATCCAAGCTTCTTTAGTATTTCAAAACTCTAGTATTTACTTTAGTTAGCACAATCTTATCGCAAATCTAGTAGTCATTCCCATGCTGGAAGTAGACATTATAATAGGGATGGACTGTCTCTCAAAGTATAATGCTAATATAAATTACAGAAGTAAGGAAATATCAGTTGTATTGAATGGAAAACCTAAAGTTATCTTCCAAGGAGAGATATCTCAACCTGATATTTGTCTAGAAGAACATTCTATATCCTACTTTATGGAGTTGATTGGTGAAGAAGAAGAAGGAGATGAGAGTTTAAGGATAGAAAGTGTCCCCTTCGTCTAGGAATACGTGGAATTATTTCTTAAGGAGTTACCCGGACCTCCCCCAGAAAGAGAGGTAGAGTTCTCCGTTGAACTCGTACATGGATCTCATCTGATATCAAAGACAGCATATAGGATGGAAAATGTGGAGCTTTATGAATTAAAGAAACAACTTCAAGATATTTTAGAGAAGGGTTTTATCTGGCCGAGTGTGTCTACTTGGGGAGAACTATTTCTCTTTGTGAAGAAGAAGAATGGATCGATGCGACTATGCATTGATTATAGGGAACTGAATGGGATCATAGTGAAGAACAAATACCCTCTTCCAAGAATTGATGACTTATATGACCAACTTCAAGGGGCTCAGTTTTTCTCTAAGATTGATATTCGATCTGTTTATCATCAATTGAGGGTGAAGAAAGAAGATTTTCTAAAAACTGCCTTCCAATCAAGATATGGGCATTATGAGTTTGTTGTTATTCTCTTCGGACTGATTAATGCACCTTCTATTTTTATGGATTTGGTGAATAGAGTCTTTAAGGACTACCTTGATAACTCTGTGGTTGTTTTTATTGCTGATATTAAGATATATTCCAAAATTATTGAGAAGCATGAGGATCATATAAGGGCTATTTTTAAAAATATATGGAGGGAGAGGCTTTTTAGGATGTTCAGAAAATGTGAATTTTGGTTACAACATGTTGCTTTCTTGGGGAACATTGTAACCAATGAAGGAATCATAGTTGACCCTGCAGAGGCAAAAGTTGTAGAGGAGTTGCCTCAACCTACAACAATAACAGAGATTCGAAGTTTCCTTGGGTTGGTAGGATATTATAGAAGGTTTATGAAAAAAAATTCATGAAATTCTAATCCATTAACCAAGTTAACTCGAAAAGGGGTCAAGTTCATCTGGACAACGGAGTGTGAGGAAAGTTTCCAAGACTTGAAGAGGATATTGGTTACTGCACCTATGATAACTCTACCCTCAAATGAAGATGGATTCATTATTTTTAGCGATGCATCTCTCAACGGGCTTGGGTTCATCCTCATGCAGTATGAAAAGGTCATTTATTATGCATCTCGATAGTTGAAGACTCGTGAGTATAATTATCCTACGCATGATCTGGAGCTGGATATGATCATTTTTTCTCTGAAGATATGGAGACACTTTCTTTATGGAATGAAATGTGATATATACACAGACCATCAATTTTTGAAGTATATTTTCACACAAAAGGAGTTGAACACGAGACAAAGAGGTGGTTGGAACTTCTTAAAGACTACGATTGTTCAATTCATTATCATCCCAGAAGATCAAAAAAAAAATTTGATACATTAAGCAGGAAATACCCAGTTGTTATTTCCATGATGAGGATTCAAAGAGATCCTTTTATCAATGACCTAGTGAAGATGGACATGAAAATTTTAAGGGAAGGTACATCATCAACCTTATCCCAAATGATTTCTCAACCATCATTACTAGAGAAGATCAAGAAAGCTCGGAAAGAAGATCTTTTGTTACCAGAGAAGTTTGAGGTTATAAGGGATGGAAAGTTTCCTGACTTTAATATTGATCAAGAAAGTGTACTAAAATTTCGTACAAGGCTATGTGTTCCATATTTTCCAGAAATAAAGAAGAAGTTGAAGGATGAATCTCATAGATCTACTTTCTTTATACATCCTGGAAGCACAAAAATTTATAGGGACCTTCATGATCATTTCTGGTGGGATAATATGAAAAGGGAGATTGCTGACTACACTACAAGGTTCCTAGTATGTCAGCAAGTGAAGGCAGAGTGACAACTTCCTAAATGGGTATTGCAACCACTACCCATACCAGCATGGAAGTGGGATAATATCACTATGGACTTCTTCACTGGTCTCCTGAGAACTTCCAAAAAACAATATGATATGGGTTATTGGGGACCATCTCTCCAAGACTGCCAATTTTATCTCTATTCAGGAATATTTCTCTCTTAATGAACTTACCAGGATTTACATGAAGGAAGTGGTAAGGCTTCATGGAGTTCCACTTTCTATCATATCTGATTGTGATCCAAGGTTCACATAAAAATTCTGGAGAAGTCTTGAACTTTCCCTGAGCACTGAATTGAATTTCAGTACTACTTATCACCCCAAAACTGATGGCTAATATGAAAGAACTATTCAAACACTCGAGGACATGCTGAGAACATGAACAATGAAATTTAAAGGTGGATGGGATCAACACCTCCCTTTAGTTGATTTCTCTTACAACAATAGCTTCCACTCGAGCACTCAAATGGAACCCTATGAGGCTCTATATGGGAATCAATGTAGAACTCCTACTTGTTGGGATGAATTTGGTGAGTGAAAGCTTCGTGGGACTGATCTTGTCCAAGAGATGACTGAAAAAATCCATGTCATCCAACAACACATTAAGGATTCTCAGAGTCAGCAAAAGAGTTATGTCGATAACTGTCAAAGGGACTTGGAGTTTGATGTTGGCAACAAGGTCTTTCTTTGAATTTCACATTGTAAGAGAGTCATGAGGTTTGGGATGAAAGGGAAGCTCAGCCCTAGGTACATTGGCCCCTATGAAATCCTTGATCGCATAAGAGAATTGACCTATCAGCTTGCACTTCCTCTACATCTAGCACAAGTTCATGATGTATTCCATGTATCCCTCTTGAGGAAGTATATACTTATCCCTTCACATGTACTAATCCCAGAGGTGGTGCAACTGGAACATGACCTCTCTTACAAGGAGCAGCCATTGGATATCTTGGATCATAGAGACAAGGTTTTGCGTAACAAGACTACCCACCTTGTCAAGGTGTTGTAGAGGAACCACAAATTTAAAGAAGCCACATGGGAACCAGAGGAGTATATGAGATAGAAGTACCCACACCTTTTCTCTTCTAGTACGAGTTAAAAATTTTGATGAATAAATTTCTTAAGGGGGGAAGAATATAACGACCCGAACATTGAAATGAGTATAATTAAAACGATACTGTTGGATTTCAACTTTTATATGATCATTGGTCAATATGACCGTTGGTCAATATGACCGTAGGAAACTAAGCTCTTAATGTTGAGATTATTTTTTATAAATACAATTGATCTTGGTTGATATAGAATAAAGATTTGATGGCCTCATCGAGTAGTCTCGGGCCGATAGAAGCCCATCTGATGGAGCTTGGGAAGAAGGTAGCACCTTTGGGCTTTGCTCTAGACGAAACCCAATCTGAACTTCATCATATAAAGATGGAATAGAATCTCCTTCAGGACAATTTCAATCTTATAGAAATCATCACTCGGGCAATGTTCATCCTGCCACCCCCAGATTCCATCACCATAGCACACCTTACACTTAGGTCCTATGACGGTGTTATAAGGGGCTATGTAACGAGAGCTTAGTTCTTTCATGTAATCCTTTAGTATAAATAAAAATTTTGATTTCTTCTTCTGGTGATTTTTGTGTTTTTTTCAAGTGTCTGGATAAATTTAGGTTGTATATTATTAGTGAATTTTAGAAAAAGGATATTTTAAAAATATTTATGTAAACCTTAAATAATTAATAATGTGTAATGATTTTCAAAAAATGGTCTTTTACAATTATGTTCAGTAAGAAATTTAGAGTCTAATAAGATCAACTTAATTTTTGATGAATAGTAAATTATGAATAGTAATTTTATGCTTATGAAGAGTAATGTGACCAAATGGATTAGTAACCTCACTAAAGAAAGTACTGATATAATTTAGACACCTTGTCTGGGTAATGTGATTCAATAAAATAGGTAAATAAGTGTTTTAGAAATTTTTATTTAAGTGTTACTTTTCTCGCGAGTGAATAGTGTTTTATTTAAAAATTAAATTAAAAATAATCATAAAATTATTTTTATAAAATGGAGTTCATTTTTGAATTCAGAGCATCGATTTTAAGTTAAGGTGATTTTTTAGGATTTTTATGAAAAAGTTAAATTTTTAGTGAATAGTGTTTTTATTTAAATATTAAATTAAAAATATTTAGAAAATTATTTTCATAAAATGGATTTTATTTTTGAACTCAAAGCATCGATATTAGGTTGGTGAAATTTTTGGGATTTTTCTGAAATATTTGAATTTTCTGTGAATAGTGAAATTACATATTTATGTTTTGGGTGTTTAATGAAATCATTAATGATGTAATCAATATGGTCGAATTATGAATAGTAAGATAAGGTAAGAGGTGTCCCAAGTGGCCAATACTATGGGAAAATACCATGGGCAAGCCCATGGTTTTTCCAATACCACCGATGAGGTGTCCCTTGGCCATTATTGATTTGTTCCCTCACTTCTCCTATAAATATCAAGCCTTTACCTCATTATTTTCACTCCCAAATCCATCCCAATTAGGTTCTAGTCTCATTACCTCCCAAATAGTCCTCCCAAGGTGCCCTCAATCCTCCCAAGGTCCCGACATTCAAACTTTCAAAGTTACTCTTCAAGGTAAGGGATCCTTTCACCCTCCTCTTTTAAGTCATGACTTTCTTTATGTTGTGTCTTATATTTTCCATATATTTATTTTGAGGGTATGTTCTTATATGTTCTCATTACTATCCATTTAATTTCCAAATTATTATATACCCTTTCTTCTCTCATCATTTTGTTTTCTGAATTTTTAAGTGACGCTGTTAGGCTGCTGAATTTCTCGTAAAAGAAATCGCATCTTCTCTTTTCTTTCATATTTACTTTTCATGTGGTATATCATTCAAATATCCATACCATGATCTTATTATGTACCCATATTGTATTATGAATTATTTATGAGTGGGTGACCTTTGTCCCCTCTCTTTTCAATGTTTCCTAAAACCATGTTATATAGTCGTTATGCTGCAGAAATTTCATCTCAAAATTTCTATCTCTTTCTCTCAAGAAATTAACTTGTTTATTTATGTGAATACCCAAACCTATTTCGTTTCTATGGGTGTTCATAAATATATAAAAATGATATATTTCATTCTGGTATTTATATACATATGACCCTCACTCCCTTTCCATGGGTTATAAATGATATAATGATCTTATTTTTGAGAACTTTTAAAAAGTCATGATTTTGAAATGAAACCCATTTCTTTTACTCTATATGGGTTATTTATGAAATGTTTGATTATGATCTATGTAGCTCACATGAAAGTAAAGAAATATTAAGGGTGTGCCCTGATATAACTCCAATGTATTGGGTAAAGAATTAATCTCTAGAGATGACAATTTTCACGATACATTGGTAAATAAACTTGGTAATTTTTATAACACCTTGGGGATTGACCTTGGTGATATGTTCATGAATGTCGAAATGAAATGTTGTAGCCACATATTCAAGTTATTATTCATGTTATTTTTATCATGATATGTATATTCTTCCATTTCTCATGTATTTATGTTGTTATTCAAGTTCTTATTGATATCACAAGTAATTGATTCTGTGTTTACCCTTACTGGGAGTTTTTCTCACCCTTTACTTTAATGTATGTCTCCAGGGTATGAGATGTAGTAATTGTACATAAGATGAACCTATGATTAAGCTTTAACAGTGTATTATAAGAATATGTTATGTTGTTTTCATGTTTTATGTCCCTGATTCCTAGACACTAGACTTCAAATATCCTATGTTTGTAAATGTAATACAATGTTATGTAATGAAAAAGGCAGGATGCCACAATATCTACTACTGTACCTAAGTTATACCTATTGTGAGCTGAGTCTAAACCTTGTGGTTCTTTCCTTCGTGGTACTACCTTGGTGGTATTCTTCTATGTGGTGTGCTTATGTGGTACTTACCTTTGTGGTTTTTCCTTCCTTTGTGGAACAGTTGAGCTTTGGGATTTTGAGTTGGGCCTTGTATTTCTTCATGATTGAGATGGGTTTACTTGACAACATAGGTATATGTATGGGAATATGCCTAAGTAGGGTTTTTAGTTGAATTATTTTTGTGCAGTTTATCCTTTGTGGATTTTTTGAGACTATGAGGGTCTCGGGGTCCCTACTGAGTATCGTTATACTCACCCTTTCATGGGATATGTCCACACCTCATTGTGTTTGGTGCAGACAATAGAAAATGCTGATCGAGGATGAGAGTACTTGGACTGGAGCTATCTCGGAGGTGGACGTTAGATGAGGCAAACTGTAGAGACGGTTGTTCGTGAGTTGTACCTACCCTTTAGGTAGGATCCGTGGTGGACGATCTAGGAGCTACTTTTCACCTATCAGTTGTCTTGTACTTTCTAGTTTACCTTGTACTTTATAGTAGGGATTGTATACTGGCCCTTTCTACGTGATACACTCACTCTGTTTACTATTCAGTTTACTTGAGTTCGTATCTTGTTGTGTTCTTGTTTGTGTGTGTTACAGGTTATAAAGGAAATTCCTTCTCAGTTTTAGGGAATACGCCTCCAGTGCTAGTCTCCAGCCTCTGGGCTATAGAAGGCGAGCTTGGGGTAGTCACGGCATGGTCCCTGGGGGACGGGTCATGATAGTGATTATGTAGTTATCATATTTCTGAAAAAATAAAACATGGTGGACCCCTTGACTAAAGGAATATGTCAACAAAAGCATGAGTATCTTGCAAGAGCTAAAAGACTACAGGTTGTTAGTAGTTGTCTCTAGTGAATGTTGAATTCTATTTGATTTGGTTCTCAAGAGACAACTTCTAATTACTTTATGATAACCTATTTTCATTGTTTTGAATATTTATAAACTCTTTATCACATCATAATTATTATTCTGGGTAACATAGTATGTGATAATATCCTAAGAGTAGTTGTCACATTGAATGGTCAGAGTAGTTCCCTACTATGATGAGAACCCAGAAGTTCCATAATAGTATTCTTAAATATATGTTCAATAGATGGATTAAATCATTTTAAGGACACAAATTATATAATATATCAGGGGTGGAGACTCAAAGGACTTTGAGACACCTTCTCATGTTGTACGCCATTGGTAATATCCACAGTAGGATATTATGAGAATGAGACTTTCCAATAGGAAATCCACATTTATATGTGTCATTGGATGTTTTTATCTACATATGTGTGTATTGATCCTTATACATTAAGATTATTATTAATGAGTATGACAAGTCGTGTTCTTTGATGTATTGATAAAAACTACAATGACATGTGTTTGCGGTGAGGTGGGATATGTTGGGAGCATCATGAGTAATATTGCATTAATGAATAATGCGAGAAAGGATTTTTCCCTTTTTTTCTTTAAAAAAAATTTGATATCTTAATCCCTTTGATGGAAATGATATATCCTAAATAAATACATGTCCATGGGGTTCTATAAGCAAGTTTTATTTTTGGAAATTCTAAGAAAGAGACATTGAACACATAGGTTGATTGCACCGACATGCAACCTGTTTGACTAGAGATATTGTGATAAAGGGATTATATTACATAGTAAGAATTTGTATGATGTATTATGTCATTTCATCATTAACTTGTTTCTCTATGGGTGCCTTGGAATTTTACAAGATTCTAACCTTGGACTTTAGGCTACTTCAGGTAATGCCACTGAGAAAGAGGCTAAGAGGGTCACACACTAAGTGTATCCAGAATCTTAGTGAAATAATATATTGTTACATATTATTTAACAAGGAGAATAAAAATTATTACCGCAAATGGTTTAATAATTAGTCATATTTTCATGATCGCATATATTTCTTCACTAGTTAGTAGAGAGAATATTATGTGAGTGGAATATTTAATAAATATTTATTTTATATTTAGTGAATATAATATTATTTATTTATTGGTGAATAAGGAAATGATATTTATTTAATAAATAAATATTAACTAATCAAGGCCCTATAAATATTTTGGAGGAATTGAAGGCCAAGTTTATAGGTTTGGTGAGAAATAATACATATTAAATATTATTTGAATAAATAATATTTAATTTTAATTCATGAGTTTAGCGTAAGTCAATAAATAATATTATTATTTTTATCATTTTATACATGGGGTTTTTTAGGGATTAAATAAATATTAAAGGTCACTTATGCAATTATTTATTTCTAATATTAGAGTTATATAAACCCAATTGTATTATTTTCCCAAAGAGCATCAATTCATTTGTTTTTTTGTGAACAACGAATCCAGATACTCCTCTCGAATCCCTAGAGAGCTCCCTTCTCCAAGAATTCTCCCAAGAATACAGAGTGATCTTCCTCCACCTTCCACTCTCAAGTATAGAGAGATAAAAAATAATCCTTTGGAAGTGATTCGCATGGTGATCAAAGGTGAATGGCACAAGCAATAGGATCTTCTATGTTAGAACCTGAAGATTACAACAGTGATGTTTGGAGCTTTGTGGAACACATTTAGATCACCGCTATAGGGAATCTTTAATTTAATCAAACAACACAATGATGGTATGACATAGATCCATTTTCAGATCCATCAATGAAAAAATAATTTCACGCAAGGTAATTCTTTAATTTCTTAAATTAATTATAAATAACATTTGATGATCATGTGCTTGGTTTTGGAATCTTATCCATTTTCCATATTATTTGACTCAATTTCATTGATCACGACATTCAACATCCTATAAAATCTCAAATTAATCATCGATCATGACAAAAATTAAAGTTGGGTATGGCCCATTGGACACTTCTGTTGTGCTCGAAACCTACAAAAATATAATACCCAATACTTTATTATATATTTATTTTCAAATAAATTCAATATCTTTCATTACACACAACACTGAGTTTTGATTTCATTACATTCAACAACATTTTTCTTTCATAGATTTTGTTACTCGCAAGATCGAGTTTTAACAAAAAACAATATACTACTAATATTATTATTTAATATGGTAGTCATCACCTAGCTAATGGAATATCAGGTATGAATAGGATTAACTAAATTATGAAAATATATACTTTACCCACATTTTTTAGTTATTTATTTATTATTAATAAAATTAGAATCATTTTACATAAAAAAATGTTTTATGAAAAAAAAATATTTTTCTAAAAAGAGGATTAGTCGTGCTTTATGCACATAATTTTATTTTGATTTTTAAAAATTTTAGGAAATTTATGTGAAAATATAAAATTAATTTTTCAAATCATAATACCAAAATTATCTTAGAGATAATTTCTATAATTTTTTTTAGAGGTTTCATTTTTTGATAAATAGTGAAAAATACAGAATTTTAATTGAAGTATTCCTTTTCATTTAAATAATTTATAATGATAAATTATGGTTTTAGTTGGGTTTAAAGTAAAATTAGTTAAATTATAAATCAATTTAACCAATTTGGGTCATTGGAATCATTTTCATTTTGAATTTTGATAAAAAAACTTTTCAAACTTTTGGACATTTTCACTTTTAATACTCAGTTTCTCATCATGTCTACGAGATTAATTTTATATTAAATTTTGCATATTTTGAAAATTTAATTTTTAATAATTATAATTAATAGTTTCTAATAAGGTCAAATTAATTTTTGAGAATAATTAATAGTGAATGCAGTAAAAAAATATTTATTGTGATTAAGGTAAAAATGGGTTAACTAATGGGTTAAACTGAAACGATAAGGGTAAAAATGACCTATACACAAGTATAAAAACTATTAAATGGAAATATTTTGACCATACACATATAATGTTTTATAATGGTTAATTTTTTAACTTTTTTACATATAAAAAACATGGGACCACTCAATTCATTTAAAAAATACCAAGTCCTCTCCCCCACTTATAAAAGGACACCCTTTATCCTCTCTTATTCACACCTCAAAACCTTTTTGTTTCAGCCAATACCTACCAAAATAACTTTCCAAAATCCATACCCTCATCTTAGAAGCATTATTTTAGTCAGAAACCCAACCTATAAAATTTTTAGTGCGAACCTAATGAGGATACCCGAAGAAGAGGTAATGTTCTTCAACGAGAATATTTATTTTATTTCTTTATCCAACTCCTTCAATTATTATTAAAACATGATAGTATAATAACCACATTATATTCAATATAATAGTATTTTTATAATAATGGAATGACCTTAAACAATCTCCACTTTCATCAAATTAGTTATAAGATAATCATTAATGTGTACGACAAACTACCGTCTCGTGAAATGATGTCATTCATTTTTCCATTACCACCTTTCATGGTTGGGTATGACAAATGATATAAAGTATATATATGATATTTATAACATATTTATACATATTTAGTCATTATATAATATATATATATTTACCTTACATTCCATAGTAGATATGGTAACGTCTTACGTGTGTACAACGGACTACCACCTCGCAAAGTGATGTGATTTTTCTTTTACTAAAACTTGACATGGAAGGTTATAAGGATGAAGTTAATAATTATATGTGATATAAATGAAATAATTATTATATTAATGAAATAGTTATCATTATTTAAATATAATATATATCATTTTTTTCCTTTTCACTCAGGTAAAGATGATAACATCGCTCATGTATATTTTTATTATCGCCTTCACAATGTGATGTGGATCTCTTTTTATCACCACACCACATGGATGGTATATAAGAATATATTTATTGAATTAATAAGGAATTTATGATATTTTTATCATTATATATGGATAAAATATTACTTACCTCTATTCTATAATTATCATTGAAAAATGAAAACGTTACTCATGCGTGCATACGGTCTACCGTCTCCATGATTGTAGCGTACTTCATTTTTCATAATCAAATTTAATGTTTGGTTTTAAACGTATAATTGATTTATAAATATTATAATTATTTCTTTATATTTTTAAATTAATAGTAGTATTTTTTTCACTCTTTTTCACTTAAATTAATTGATAAAATGTTTCTATGAAAATCCAACATCATTTCTCTCTTCGGTCAGAAATATATTTTCTTCCAAAACCATGTTTTCTAAAAATGTTTAAATTTTTTTAACCTCTTAAAAATGATTTGTTAAAGGATTTTTTACAAAAAAAAATTAATATAATATTTATTTAGATTTCAAAATAATTCCCTATTCCATTTTACTGAAAATATAAAAGGAATCTTCTTGTCAATTTCATAACAAGAAACTTTCTAACCTTTTTACAATGAAAAGTAAATGTTATTTTTAACTTTTAGGACATGAAAAAATTTACCCACCATAATTTGTTGAAGGTACCTTTTAAATTTTATAGGGTTACATTTAAAATAAAATGGTTTCTCAATATTTAAGAAGTTATATGTTTTTAAAAGTTATTTTCAAAGAAAAGTATTTTCATAATTTTTTTATGTTTTTTTTAAGTGATTTTCAAAATGAAAAGAATATTTTCCAAAATAATGTTTTTAAATATCCTTTTGTGCTATTTCTATTTATCAATAATAAAAACCCCTTATTCTTACTCTAATGGGTGTATGTTTTGTTGATACCATCCTTACTCTTTCTAGGAATGGTTTATGATCATATTGACCAAGGAAAGTTATGACATTAAATTCCTTGATTCATTTTTGGTTTCATTAAATTTACCTTGAATTATTCAATATCATGTGATCACTGAATATTAAATTTCCCCTAAATATCCTTAATATTTATCATGGATATTTTTATTTCTTAAACTGTATATCATTTCTGTACACCATTTTTACTTTGAAAGTTATTTTTTATCTAGGGAAATAATGATAAATATATATTCTTTGCTCAATATGGATATTTGATGATAAGACACATTGGTCATGGATTAAATCGATTATTCAAAATATAAGGAATGTTTTGGACCTACAGTGATGGGTGGAGCCCAAAATTATATAGCCCCTTGATTCTTAGTAAGTATCATGGTACAATCAAGTTAATATTGCATTAAATAGGTTTTTACCTATAGAATAAAATTTCTTATAAAATTTATTGATGAAATTAGTATCATGATGTCTAATATCATGGTGTCTAATAATTAATAATTTCCTTTGTTAACGTTTTGGTTATTATTATCAATGATATTTTCAAAATTATATTATCTATGGATGAATTTCATTATTATTTTATTGATTAAATGGAATGTGTTTTCAGCTATTTAAATTTCCATATTGATTATACCTTATATAATTTTGATAGTCAAGTTATTGATTAAATTTCATGTGTGTTCATTTATTTACCTTTCCATGATGATTATTCTCCAAGATATTTTCATATTGATATTATCTTTGGATTCACTTACTTTTTAGTTTCTTGATTAAATGACATGTGTGTTCCTTTATTTACATTTTCATATTGAATATGATTAAGGATTTATGATAGCTTTCACCGTACCTAACCCATACTGATCATTTGACCTCACCATTATTTTTTCCCTTTCCCTAGGATTCCCTGAAGTTTACAATGATTGATACGTAGGGATTTGATAGAGGGAATAAAGTTATTCTCAGAAAAAAAAATGTGTTTTAATTTATATATTCAAATGTAATATGGTACTCAAGTATGTATCTATTTTACCAAGACCTATAAAATATTCATCCATTCGGGATGCAATTCCTTATATCTTATGACAATGTAATAAAGTTGGCACTGGATCTGGGCTACTTAGGTCGAGATCACTACAATATACAATATGTGGATATCATAATCTATGGTATGCATCACATGTTTATCACAGGTTATGAAATTGGGTTTATCATACAATATGAAACCTGTTTAAGTGAATTCCCAACATTTATAACTTGAGGATCTTATATAAATAAGTTGTGGTGGGATTTTCTTAGACATTTACATTTCTGTAGAAGTTTATCCCTGTTATAGAGATAATCTACTGCAATATGTTGTAGAAATCAATTCAAATCATAAATAAATTGTGACCCAACTCATAACATGCATTATAAGATACCTCATATCATATATTTATAGTAAATAATAGTTAATAACATGAATTAACTTAATAAATTTCATCAAAAAACATATGAAAATCAAAATAGAAAATAAAAAAGCCTTTTAATTAAATTAATTTAATAGGAAATTATTTTAAGAAGATGTTTTTAGTAGAAAACGTAATTTCAGTTAAATCTTACTCTACACCATGTTGATACTAACATAAACACTATAATAGTATGTTGAAGAGTAGGGGTCACCTGCTGATTAACATGTCAAAGGCTAACTAGATAATGTAAAATGAAGGAATCACCACAATTGACTAAATATTTGAATAATATAAGATACATGAAGAGGAAAGGTACCTCATGATTCTCTAGAACCAACCCCATTCATTTTCTTCCTTTAATCCTCACTTATCCCTCCTCTGAACATGTTTAACATCTAAATTCACAATTAGTCATCAAATTATAAAAATTTAAATTAACATAAAACTCAAACGATATGGATAATTATAAGTTATATTAAAGGAAATATTAATTATGACTTGAGGTATAAAAAAGATAAATTTCTTCATCTTTATAATTTTTCATATACTAATTGGGTAGGTGAAATTAGAGAAGGAAAGATGAGTTTGTTATGACATCACAAGATACAACTCAAATTAGTTAGACCAAATTGTAGCTTCAATACCTAAGACTAGAAATCACATATTTATTGTTGATTGGATGATACAACCAAAGTTAAATTTACATGTCAAATAATCTGATGCATTATTAAAGGTTGAAATATTTTACAATAAAAAATACTTATTCAAGGTGAAAGTGGAGTGTGGTGAGCTCAACTTACAATGTTGTTCAACAGGTCACGTGTATCTTGACAAAGATCTTGGGAAATGATGTAAAAATGACCTATACAATTGTCTATGAACTATTTTATGGACATATTTTGACCATTACATCTCTAATTTTTGATAATGGTTCATTTTGGAACCTCATGACATATGAAAAACATATGATCACTCAATTCATTTCAAAAATACCAAGTGTGTCTTCTCCCCAACTTATAAAAGGACATCCCATATCCTCTATTATTCACACCTTCACACCTCTTTGGTTTAGCCCATAACTACCCAAATCACTTCCCAACTTCCATCCCCTTACCCTAGAAGCCTTATTTTGATCAAATATATAACCTAGGAAGGCTTTAGTGTGAACCTAAGAAGAGGTAATATTCTTCAACAAGAATCTTTATTTTATTTCTTTCCCTATCGAATTCAATTATTATTAAACCATGATGATATAATAACCTCAGAATCTTACATATACTGGGATGTTTTTATAATAACATCATGACCAATAACTATCTCCACTTCCATCAAATGGGTTAAAAAATCATCTTTCTAATGTACGGCGGACTACCACCTCACGAACCGATGTCATTTGTTCTTCTGTTACCACCTTTTAGGGTGGGTATGATGATATATCAAAATTATATATATTATATTTATAATATATTTATACCTATGAATTAATTATATAATATATATCTTTTTTCCTTCCATTCAATAGGATATATAATATGGTTTCTTTTTGTACGGTGGACTACCGCCTCGTGAAGTGATGTGATTCATCTTTCACTAATGCTTCACATGGATGGTGATATAGATAAATTTAATTATTATATGTGATATAAATGACATAATTATGATATTAATGATATATTTATCATTATTTCAAGATAATATATATAATTTTTCTTTCTTTCATTTTCAATCATGTAAAGATGATAACATCACTCATCTACGTACAAACTACCACCTTCACAAAGCGTTGTGGCTCTATTTTTATCCACACACCAGATGGATGATATTTATTAATATATTTAAAAAATAAATATGGTATTTATGATATTATTATTATTATTTTAGGATAAAATATTACTTACCTCCTTCCTATAATGATAATTGAAAAATGAAAACATTTCTTATGCGTACATACGGTCTATCGTCTTTCTGATCATAGCATACTCCATTTTTCACAATCAAATTTCATGATTGGTATAAAATTATAATTTCCTTATAAATATGATAATTATTTCATGTTATTTTTAAAGTAATAGTACCATTTTTTCACTCTTTGACACTTAAATTAGTTGATAAATTGCTTTTATGAAAATCCAACTTCATTTCTCTATTCGGGTGAAAATCTATCATCTTTCCAAACCATGATTTCTAAAAATGTTTTCAAAAATGTTTTTAACATCATAAAAATTATTTTTAAAGAAATTTTTACAAAATTTTTTCAAATTAATCTTAACATCATTTTCAAAAAAAATCTTGCTTGGCTTTTAGTGAAAATGTGAATGGAATCTTCTTATCATTTTCAGAATATGTCACTTTATAACCTTTTTAAATTGAAAAAGAAATTTTCTTTTTAACTTGTATAGAATGTTCCAATTTAATCACTATAATTTCTTTTAAGATTTATTTCCATTTTTATAAGGTTAATTTCCATAAATACTTAGTTTTTAAAAGTTATCTTCAAAGAAGGGGATTTTCATAATGCTATATGATTTAAAAAAAGTGAATTTAAAAATGAAAAGGATATTTTCCTCAAGAATGTTTTTAAAGAAATTTTTATGATATTTATATTCTTCAAAAACAACCCATTATTATTACTCCAATGGGTGTATGTTCTATTAATATCATCCATATTCTTTCTATGGATGGTTTATGATCATTTTGGCCAAAAAAGTATTTACATTCACTTCCTTGATTCATCTATGTAGTCATTGACATTACCTTGAATTATTCAATATCATATGATCACCAAAAATTAAATTTACCTTAAATATCCACATTATTTCTCATGGATATGTTTATTTCTTAAACCATATACCATTTCTACATAAAAAATTTATATTGAAAGTTATTTTTTTATCTGCTAAAATATTGATAAATCCATATTATTTAATAAATATGGATATTTGATGATAAATAATATTGTTCATAAATTAAATATATTATTTTATATATAAGGAATTATTTGTAGTTATAGTGATGGGTGGGTACTATCATTATTCATCCCCTTGATGCATGAATAAGTCTCATCAGACAATCAAGTTAAGCTAGCATTAAACGGGTTTTTAACTGTAGAATAAATCATCATTTGAAAGTTCTTGGTGGTAGAGGTATCATGATTCCTAATATTATGCCATCCAATAATTATTCATTGACTTCATTAATATTTCAATTATTATTATCAATGAAATTTTCACAATTATATTATCTCTAAATGCATTTCATTCTTAGTTTATTGATTAAATTTCATGTCTTTTCAGTTATTTACCATGTCATATTTATTATGCCTTATCTAATTATGATAGTAATGTTATTGATTAAATGGAATGTGTGGTAAGTTATTTACCTTTAAATATTGATTATTATCCATGAGACATTAGTATTGATATTTTCTCTGTATTCACTTCCTTTTTAGTTTATTGATTAAATGAAATGTGTTCTTAGTTTTTTACCTTGTAATATTTATTATGATTATTGATTCATGATATCATCCATTATACGTAACCCTTACTAATAATTTGATCACAACCTTATTTTTTTACTTTTCCCTAGGACTATGTAAAGTTTACTATGAGTGATACACAGGGATATGCTTGAGGGAATAATGTTATTTTCAAAAAAATGTGTTGTACTTTCTATATTTAAATGTAATATGGGACTCAAGTATGTATCAAGTTTACCAAGACTAGTATACTATTCGGTCCTTCGAGATGTGATTAATTGTATCTTATGCCAATGTAATAAAGTAGTAATAGACTCCAAACTACTAGGGTTGGGGTCACTACAATATAGGATATGAGGATATCGTAATTCGTGGTATGCATCACATTCTTATAAAAGGCTACTTAATATGGTATATCGTACAATAAAAACCCAATTTTAGTTCCATTATCATATTCATAACTTGAGGAACCTACATAAACAAGTTTTGGTGGGATTTTCTTATGCATTTACCTTTTTGTAGAAGTTCATCCCTATTATAAAGATGATCCATCCTAATATGTTGTAGAAATCAATTCAGAGAATAAATAAATAGTTACCTAACTCATAAAATGCATTATAAACAGCTCGTAGTAAGGACTTTGAGTAAATAATAGCAACAAACCTGATTTAACTCAAGAAATTTTATCAAAGAAAAATAAAAATCATAATAGGAAATAAAAATCCTTTTAATTAAATTAATTTAAAAGGAAAATAGTTTAAGAATATATTTTTTGTATAAAATGTAAATTTACTTAAATCTCACTCTACCCCATATCAATACTAACATAAAAACTGTAATAGTATGTTGGAGAGGAGGGGTAACCTGTTGATTAACATTTGAAAGGACATATGGAGGATGTAAAAGGAAGGAATCACCACAATTGTCCAAATATTTAAAAAAAATAGAAGAGACATGAATATTAGAGATTTATTTTTCTTACACATAGATAGAAGTTAAATTAAAGGAAGTAAAAGTGGTCTAACCAAATCCATGTTGCTAAAATAGATAAGCTACAAACTAAAAAATATCTACATAAAAGAGGGAATCATGGATGATTTGGGTGAGGAATGGGAATGATAAAATTAAAATAGGGGTTGTTATTTCATCCTCTTTAAGAAATATTGAAGCGCCCATTATAGTTATAAATAAAATATGCAAAATGAAATCTCTACCATTAATTTTTTTTTTTTAAAAGTTAATATTATACCTATTGAGTACCTAATGGCGGTACATAAACCATTTTGTGACCATCGGATAACCATAACTTATGCACCAACCATTCATTATAGGTGATATTAGCCTCTCCCACCCCCTTGAGACTACTGGGTACCCAATACAGGGCATCGGGTACCCTATGCTTCTCTAGTACCAAGCCCATTTATTTTCCTTCCTTTCATCCTCACTCATTCCACCTATGGCCCTATTTAACTTCTAAATTCACAATTAATAAATCTAATAATAAAAATTTAAATTAATTTAAAACTCAAATGATTTGGATCATTACAATTTATATTAACAGAACTCTTGAGTACGACATGGGTATAATAAAGATAAATCTATTCATCTGTATGGTTTTTTTAGATGTAAATTGGGCAGGATACATTGGAGAATGAATGACTAATTTATAATAGTGATTTATTCATTGAAAAAACATGTTTTATCAGGAACAACAAGAGGTAAAAAAATAATAAAATTTGAGTATGTTATGAAATCACAAGCTAAAACTCAAATTCATTGGGAAAAATCATAGCTTGGATACCTGACACTAGATATCACATATTCATTGGTTATTAGATAGAAAACCTGTTATTAATTTTTTGAATAATATGATGTAGTATTCAACTTTGAAATATATTGACATAAATATTATTTTATCAAGGTGAAGGTGGACTGTGGTGAGCTCAACTTGGAGTATGTTTCAAAAGGTCATGAATATCTTGAAAAAGCTCTTGAAAAATGATGTTCAAGTGTTTTTGGAAGTGAATTTCTCTCCCAAAATAGATTTGAGTGTATCAATAATATGTTTCCTTTTTTATTTATGTGCATTTATTGAAAATTAGGGAGAATATTTTGGAGCTTTCCTTACAGAGTGGGAGGATTCTTATTCATTATATAAGAAGTAAAAGGTGGAGAAGAGTTTTGAGTAGTTTCCTTTAGAAGAAATTTTTTGTCTGTACCCATACTAGACCACTAAAATGAACCAAAGAGAACAAAAAACATTCTATAAATACCATCATCCTCCCCTAAAAGTGAATCTTTCACCTTAATATCAGAACCCTTGGTAACAAAACAAAAAACATCCTTCCAACATCACTTTTCACCATTCTTCACCTTAAAATAACTCTAAAGACAGATTTCAAAACCAAATACCGTTTTTCTAGGTTGTGTAAGTATGTTAGTAAAAAGTACTATGGGGTCTTAGAAAAAACAATCTCTCCTATCATCAATACAATAAAAAAGATGAAGAAAGTGAAGAATAGGAAGCTACAAAACACATTTTCCAGTGTAGTGACATCATCTTCTTCCTCTGATACATCATCATAATCCTCTTTTGAAGTGGAAATGATAATAATAGTCAAGGTAGAATCAAAAATTATATTGTTAAAAAAGAGAGTAAAACAACAAAATTATTTAAATTTCAATATGACTGTAATTAACATGAAACAACATTTATAGGTACATGAATGTTTGCACAACAAGACACTAGAACTGGAATAAACTAGGTTGAATTATAAATATCTAAGACATGACATCAAGAGAAAAGATAAATGAAACTATTATGAGGATATTCTTTAGTTTCGACACTTTTGTATCCCATAAAGTAAACACTTTCATTCTTCCAGTCATAGGATAGCTTTAAATCCTTCTTAATCACTAGACCAATATTTTATCATTGTTTAATAAACCCATTTATTTTCTTCTCATCTATTTATTAATGAAATTTTTAAATTAATAGTACCATTTTTTCACTCATTGGTACATAAATTAATTGAAAAAATGTTTCTAAGAAAATTTGACTTCATTTATCTCTTCAGTCGAAAATCTACTTTCTTCTAAAATCATTTTTTCTAAAAAAGTTTTCAAAAAATGTTTTAAACCTATTAAAAATGATTTATAAGAGGAATTTTTGTAAAATATTTTCAATTTAATATTTATTTAATTTTTAAAAACAATATATCTGGATTTTACTCAACATATTAAAGGAATCATCTTGTTTTTTTCCAAATAAGGCACTTTCTAACATTTTTACAGTGAAAATGAATGTTCTTTTTATCTTGCATGGAATGTAGGGATTTATCCACTGTTATTTCATTAAATTTTTATTTTTAAGTTTATAAGGTTAGTTTTAAAAGAAAATATTTTCTCAATATTCTATAAATTATTTTTTAAGTGATTTTTTAAGTAAATTATTTTCAAAATGTTTTATGTTTTTAAAAAATGGTTTTCAAAATGAAAAGGATATTTTCCTTAATAATTATTTAAATATTTTTTTTTTGGTATTTATATTCATCAATAAAATCAACCCCTTATTCTTAATCTAATGACAGTATGATGTATTGATACCATCCTTATTATTTCTATTGATGGTTTATGATAATTTTGACCAAGGAAATTACTGACACTAACTTGATTCCTTTTTATAATCGTTAACTTTCCCCTAAATTATTCACTTTCATGTGATCATTGGACAATACATTTTCCCAAAATATCCATATTATTTATCATGGATATGTTTTTTGGTAAAACAATATATCATTTCTAAATATGATGTTTACTCTGAAATTCATTTTTTTATCTAGGTAGATATTGATAAATTCATATTCTTTACTCAATATGGATATTTGATGATAAGGCACATTGATCATGAATTAAATCGATTTTTTGATATATCAGGAATGATTTGGGATTGTAGTGAAGGGTGGGGATCAACATTATATATCCCCTTGATCCATTAGTATATCTCATGTGACAATCAAGTTGATCTAGCATTAAATAGGTTTTTACTTGTAGCTTGAATGCTC
Organism: Viscum album; assembly: GCA_963277665.1. Taxonomy (NCBI): domain Eukaryota; kingdom Viridiplantae; phylum Streptophyta; class Magnoliopsida; order Santalales; family Viscaceae; genus Viscum; species Viscum album. Next base: position 1,129,341,572 of record OY728132.1, read on the forward strand.
GAAGGCTTCATTTTTTATTGAATTTTGTTAATGTAATTTTTAATGGTTAAGGGGTAACCTTTACATAGTTTGTAGACCCAATGAAAATAGGCCTTGATACCCTGGTCATTTTTCAATCCCAATGCTCAAACACCAAATTGCAATGCCTACCCAGCTGATACAAATTTTATTCAATAGTCACCGACCTCTAATGCACTCAACAAGAAATCCCAATGCATTATTGCATGGGACTATTACCAATGGAAAATCCATACCCTCTCATTAACCCAAATTTGATACCATTATGGGTGATTGAGGTATTAACCTATAGATTAAACCATTTTGGGAATGGTCTTGAAAATAGAGGTATCATGATGCCTGAAATCATGTCATCCAATAATTAAGTAGCACCTTCTTTAAGATTTTAATTATTATTATCCATGATATTTTCAGCATGATATTATCTTTGGATGCATTTAATTCTTATTTTATTGATTGAATGACATGCATTTTCAATTATTTACCTTTCCATATTGATTATGCCTAATATAATTATGACATCCAATTTATTGATTAAATGAAATGTGTTCCCAGTTATTTACCTTTCCATATTGATTATTATATATGATATTTTCTTATTGATATTACCTCTGGACACACTTCCTTTTCATTTTATTGATTAAATGGAATGTGTGTTTAGTTATTTACTTTTCCATATTGATTATTCTTATTGATTCCTGATATATTCTATTATATATAGACCTTATTGATCATTTGAGGCCACCCTTATTTTGTTTCATTTACCTAGGAATCCATGAAGTTTAATATGACTAATATAAAAGGATATTCTAGAGGGAATAATGTTATTCTTGAAAAAAATGTGTTGTGTTTTCTTTATTCAAATATAATATGGGAGTCAATATGTATCTAGTTTACCAAGACTATTAAACTATTTGGTCCTTCTAGATTCAATTCCTTGTATCTTATGCCAATGTAAAAAAAGGCATGCACTGGATCTAGGCTATAGGGGTCATGGTCACTACAGTTGGAATCATATGAAGTTTAGTAGAAACCCTGGGAACTATATTTAGGAAAACATAGATCATAGAACATAACCTTATGATAAACCTTGAGGATAAGTAAAGGAACATCCTAACGTTTTGGTAAGGAATAGATTATGTTGTTTTTCCTTCCAATTCATCCATGTTTGGATAAAATAAGTGGATGTGTTTTTGGAATAGATGTACCTAGGGGTAATAATTCCAAAAAAAAGTATATTGAGCTTGAATCAAGTGTTACCTAGTACATGACAACATGCCTTACCTCCCACCTGGTTTGACACTCCCAAGGGATATGCTTAAGACAATTTACATTTTCTTTACAAACCATTATTAAAGATTTTAATAGATGATGACAATGATAAACCTAGTTAAAACCTAAGGTGTCTTATATTGATAATAAGGATTCATAATTTAGACATCCTAAAAATTATTATAGGTTCTTCCCACTATGATTATTATGCCAATTTTTTTTCCAAAAATATGATTAACAACATATACTTTAACCAACTCCTAGACTCACTAAAGAAGATATGGATGAATTTCACCAAGAACTCGAGTGATGGAGACTATAGTATAAATAAGGATTGATTTCCATATAAGAAAATTTGAAGGAGACACCCAGGAATGTGTCTCAATGGAACATAAAAATGATTTATGTATAGAAATGAAGTCTATAAAGAAAATAATTTTTAAGGAAAAATGAAGAGTATGATGGAATGAAATAAATCTCACCCTAGGGATCAATTAATTGTTTACTTTATTAAATGTGGAGAACCTAGGTATTATCTGAGTCAATTACCACTTCTAAAGGATAAACCCTAGACCAAGGAAGGACCTGTGTGGAAATAAAATAGATAAAGTATTTATATATTGTGGATTGTATTGAAAAACTTGGTAAAAAGTTTATTTAATAATTAACTCTATTTCAAGGATGTCCAATATATTTTTAGGGAACATTATAGTAATTATATTAACATGGTTTAGAAAATGGATAACCCACATGGTAGGGGATAACCAGTCACATACGGAAAGGCCACAGGGATTGAACCCATGACCGAATGATGAAAAGGGTTTCACACCAACCACTAGCCTACATGATGTCAGGATTAATATGTCATTGTTTTTAAACTATTTGATGAGTAAATATTAATTTTTAACCAATGGTGTTAATTTTGAGTTTTAGATATTAATTTATTATATTGGATAATGTGGTGTAACCATATTGGTTTTGGAAAATAATTAAACACAAATTAAAAGACTTTTCATTCTTTTATAGATCTTATGATCCATTATATGTGAATTTTATTACTTCCAGAATAAAAAAATCATTTTTGGATGTTCATTTTTTGGAGAAAGGGATGAATTGGAAATTGATCAAAGAACAACCAAATTATGAAATTGTTCTTATAAAATAGAAATATATTAAGTAAGTATATTTCCTTATATTCTTATAAAGTAAATTAATTCATCAACTTTAGGAAATGGAACTCTAAACAAAAAAAATTATCTTATTACATTCATATCGAATGAATCAGATAGACTTTTAAATCATCACAGATTTACGATTTTGAGGTCCTTAAATTTCCATTGATCACTTACTTTATGGTGATCAATGACCTTTATCTCTATATATAATTATGTTCACATTTCTTACATGTACGTATCTTCACTTTCCACCAACGCTCTCATATATAAAAACATAGTTATGTATTATTCCATATAACCTTCATGCTTCCATTTCTCTCTTATTAGGAGGATGTTTTATTAAACCTTTTATGATAATGGTTTTTTTAAAATAATTTTCAAATATAAAACCCTTTATTACTGAGATCAAGTTTAAATTTTGAAGATGAAATTTATTTAAGGTGGAGAGGATATAGCACCCCATGATTTTAAAAGAGGAACACTGTTTTTATAGTGTAAAAGACATGCAACACTAAGCATAAAAGGGAGAATTGTACGAGTTGGATCCCTAGAACCGAATTATAAGTACTTTATGATAACCTTTATTCGTTGTTTTGAATATTAATAACTCCTTATCACATCATGATTGTCTTCTGTGTAACATATAATGTGATAATTTCCTAGGAGTATCTTTTTCACTGAAATGTTATAGTAGTTCCCCGCTATGATGAGAAACCAAAAGTGACATGAAATTATAATTAAATATATGTTCTATGGCCAAATGAAATCATTTTAGGAACATAAATGACATAGGATATTAGGGGTGAGACTCATAGGTCTTTGAGGCACTGTCTCATGGTGTACACCCTTGGTAATATCTAGTGCAAGATATAATGAGAACGAGACCCTCTAGTAGGAAATTCACATCTATATGTGTCATTGGATGTTCTTATCTATGTATGTGTGTATTGGTCCTTATAATTTAATATTATTATTAATGGGTATTACAAGTCATGTACATTTATGTATTGATGAAAACCATGATGACATCTTTTTGTGGTGAGGTAGGATATGTTGGGTGCATCATGAGCTATATTGAATTAATGAATAATGTGAGAATGGATTTATCCCTTCTGTTCTTTAATGTAATTTGATATCTATTTATCTTTGATGGTAATTGTATATCCAAAATAAATCCATGTCCACGGTGTTTTATAGGAAAGTTCAATTTCTGTAAAGTCAAAGAAAGAGACATCAAACATATAGGTTGATGGAACTACCATGCAATGAACTTTATTAGAGATATCACAATAAAGGGATTATATTACATAGTAAAAATCCATGTGAGATATTATGTCATTGAGGAATTAAATTCTTTCTCCATGTTTTCTTTAGTGTGTTTTATACACTATCTTGAACTTTAGGCTACTTCTCCTAATTTCACTATGAAAGAGGCCTAAAGTGTCACATACTAAGTGTATCCAGAATCTGAGTTAAATAATATATTATTATTTACTATTTAACAAGTTGAATAAATAGTTTTCTCACACATGGTTTAATAATTATTCTTGTTTTCTTGATCGTATATATTCTGTTACTAGTTATTCAAGAGAATATTATTTGATGGGAATATTTAATAAATATTTATTTATTATTTAGTGAATATGATATTAATTTATTTATTTCTGAATAATGAAGTGATATTTATTTAATAAATAAATAGTAATTATTCGAGGCTTGATAAATATTTCGGAGGAATGGAAGACCATGTTTATAGGTCTGGTGAGAAATAATATATATTTAATTTTATTTGAATAAATAATATTTTTATTTTAATTCATGTGTTTAGCACATGTCAAGAAATAATAATAATATTATTATTATAGACATCGGATTCCACATGGATTAAATAAATATTAAAGGGGACTTGTGAAATTATTTATTTCTGACCCTAGTGGTATATGAACCCAAATATATTATTTTTTTCAAAGACAACCAATTAATTTGTTTTTTTGTTCACAATGAATTTGTAGAATCCTCTCAAAGCCCTAGAGAGTTCCATTCTCTAATAATTCTTCTATGAAAGGAGAGTTATCTGCCTCCACCTTCCACTATTGAGTCTAGAGAGATCAAGGAGAATCCTTTGGAAGTGATTCTTGGGGTGATCAAAGGTGAACGACGTAAGCGATAAGATCTTCTGTGCTAGCACCTGGATATTCCTATGGCAAAGTTCAAAGATTTCTAGAGCACATGTGGATCAACACTAGAGGTAATATTCCCTTAATTCCTAAAATAAAATTATGATATTATGTAGATCATTTTTCAAATACATCAATAAAGAAATAATTTCACGTATGGAAATTCTTTAATTTCTTAAATTAATTATAAATAATATATGATGAGCTTGGGTGTGGTTTGAGAATTTTACCCCTTTTCTATATTCTTTGATTCAATTCCACTGATTATTATTTTCAACATCATGTAAAATCTCTTATTAATCCTTGATCATCACAAAAAAAACAAATTTTGGCATGACCCATTGCATTCTTCCACTACGCTCAGAACCAAAAAGTGGTTTCTGAGTGGTCACATAATTATGAATACTTATTTAACTATCATTGATTGGTTTATTAAGAATTAATTAGTTTTTCAATTCAAGTTTAATCATTATTTTATATTAATTGCAATATTTTCATCTTCCTCTTCATTTCTCATAAATAAAATCAAATCAATTAATTTTATGAACATAATAAATTTGAAGATCTCATATAGAGGTGATAAGGAATCTGTCTAGATAACACAACAGTATAAGATGTGTAACCCATAGGTACATACCATGTACTAATGTTTAATGCACCAAGAATTATTTCAAAATTAATTCATACCGTATGCATTTATTACACGTGATGAATTTATTTTTACACTACTTATTGAACGGGCTAGCTATGAATACGGTGAGCCAGAGTACATGTCATGTAACTACTGTACACTATGTCTAGTCATTTAAGTCACAAATAGGACATGTATCTTCTTAGATAGCCTATTTGATTGGTGACCATGTAAATTAGAGACCACACACCATGTAGCCCATGTACACGCCATGTACTCCAATTTTTCTATGGCATAGTTACATGATGAGTCCCTAGGAATGTGTCATGGATAAAAACTAAGAAAAAATACACATCATGTAGCTCCAATATACACACCATGTACTTTTACCAAATTATTTAGAATTAAAAATTAATTTATTATACTATGCACACCTTATAAATATGTACTTGTGTGTGTTCATTAAGTTGACAGGACATGCCATGTGATGGGTTTTAATATATATAAATTTTCTATTAATTTCTGTGTAATGTTCGAGTATTCATATCATGTATGATTAATATTATAGTCATTACTCTACGTTCATTTAAGAATAACACATAATATATTAATCATGTAAATCATGTAACCATTAAGTTGATAGTACACGTCATGAAAGTGCCTGATAAGTCGTGTATGCCACATGTCGTAAGAGTAAACAGTATACAAGTATAATACATGTTGGGAAGTTCAGATAGGAACTCACCATGTTTCCTCTAAGGTAAATTTATTTACAAGATTAATTTTAAATAATTTTATTTAATTTATTTAAAGTTGTGAAGGATGGGAATCTCAAGAAAATTCATATGAGAATTAAGATAAGAGAAATTATTAATTAAAGAAGACAATTAATTGATTCGAGTGTGATTTATCTTAAATAAGAATTATTATAATTTAATGGTAATTTTGTTAAATGCATAATTTGTTTCATGTGGATGATCATGAGCATAGACCAAAACTTTTTATGTGATTTATTTTTGTTAATTTGTTATTAAATTAATATGTTATATTGCATGACATATCTCCTCTTATTATGTAACGGCCTATGTGTCCATGTTTTCTATTATATAAACCCCTTCCCCTCACCTGTGTGTGATTAAAAGAATATGTAATATATGGAGATCCCAAGTTAGAGGAGGAGGTTCAAGTTTGGAGCCAAGGTAAAACCAATACAAGAGAGATACATAGGTGTACAGGTGCAAAGATGCAACATGAACCATAAAAGGTTTGAGGTGTTTTCCCCCTTGGTCGACGGTTAGTTTTTCATCGACTAGATAAAATAACCATTAGAAAAATTTAATGATCATACCACTTTAATATTTTATTTCTTTCAAGTTTCATTGATATTTCATTATGGATGTTCTGTCATGATCAGATGAGTTAAAGAATTAACAAGCATGCAAGGTAGAATAAAAATAGATTGTTTTATGCATAAATGTTATCCAAGACATGGTTAATCACTTAATTAAATCCACTAGATATTAACAATCATGTAATAAAGAAAATAATTATAAATTTATGTATAAAATATAAAATCTCTCAATTATATATTAAGTCAGTATAGCCTTCCACTACTTTAGTTAAAATTGAATCATAGTTCAAAGTGTTTAACCAGTCAAAGTTGGGGTGCTTTCAATTATTGAAAAATTAAAACTTGATGTTTTGGGTTGAATTAAATTTGTTTTCATGAAGGGTTGACTACCAAAGTAAGGAATAGTGTAACTAAGAGGAAAGGGTTGAGAAAATCCAATTTAAGGATTTCAGGATTGGGGAATCCACTCAACAGATCAAGAAACTATGAGTTAACACAATTGGAATTTGGAATGCCTACCTAAAACCCTTCAAATTTCTTGACCACCCAAAATTGGGGTGATGAGAAGGGAAATGTGGATCATTTCCACTAGAATGTCCAAGAAACAAGATATTACAAAGCCAACAATGAGGTTTTTTGGGTTTCTATAAGATAGCGGGAGATTAATAAATATAATATTTATTTATCTGTCTAAAATTTATCAGATAAAATAGTAAAAATCTACTCATATTATTTAAAGAAATAGAAATAAAAATGAATTCAAACATATCACTGTGATCCAAACATGATAAGGATAAACTTTTAACTGACATAAATTCGCAAGAATGGAAAAGGTTCTTACACATTATCATATACCATAAAGGAAATTGAATGTTCTGGAAGAACTTATTCTTGATGCACCTATTAATGAGGCTAGTGAGGAAGAGTTATCTCTCTATGGAAAGAATTTGAATGATGCTATAGATGTTTAGTTTTTTATAATATCATCTATAACCAATGATATATTAAATAAACTTGAGTACAGGGATGCGTATAGAATGATATCTCACCTTTGGGATCTCTATCAAGAGAAGGTGAGACAACAGAGAAACATGATCTCCAATGTTATGTTTAAAACTAATCTTGGAGAGTTAGTTATAGTTGGGCCTCATGTAGTAAAGAATACTAACTACATTGAACTCTTATACATCTTAGGGATTAAAATCCAAAATGAGTTTCGCACAGATATCATACTTTCTTCACTTACTAATACCTTATCCTGTTTTATTGTTAATTAAAATTTGAGCAATAATGATATGAGTCTTTTAGAATTTCTTACTTTGATTTTCCAAGTGGATAAGGACATGGGGTGTGATAAACCCACAGTCCTTCTGGTGAATAAGAAAGTAAGAACAAGGAAAAGGGGCCTAATACTAATAACAAGTTTAAAGTTCCTGATCAACATCCTTCCAAGAAGAGGAATATCTAAAGGAACGGAAAAGGAGGTAATTTGTTTTACAAGAGTTAAGCAAGGATACTGGAAGAACAACACCCAGAAGTAAGGGGAAACTAAGGTACATTCTTTTTCAAGTGTAATATTTCAATATATACACATTGTTTATTAGATATTGCATTTGGTGCTCACATATGTATCCAAATGCATGAACCAAGTACATTTCAAAACATAGCTAGAGGAGAGGTGTATTTTCAAGCTGTCGATGATGCAAGGATGGCTACTCTAGCCATTGGAGACTACCGCTTTTCATTAACAATGAGAATGATATTGGTTTTAAGGGATTGTTACTATATATAAAATGTTACCAAGAACATAATTTCTATGTCAGGCCTAGATGAATATGGTTTTATTTTCATGTTTTTGAATAAAATTTATTTCTTTCATATAAGACAATAGATGTTTTGGTATGGAGTATTTAAATAATGGTCTTTATGTATTAAATTATGAAAACCATGTATTGAAAATACATAACAAATCATGTTCACATGACTCATATAACACCTAGATATGGAATTAACATCTTTTTCATGTAAATGATAAGAATTTGAAAAGCACTTTCAAGATGGTTATTTAGAATCTTTTGAGATAAAACAACTTGAAAGATTTCCTTCTTGTTTACAAGGAAAAAAGACCAAAGTTCCATCTTGTAGAAAGGGGGAGAGGTCCATAGATATTCTAGGATTGGTACACATAGATGTGTGTGAACCATTTCCAATAGATTATAGAGGGGGGTATACATACTTCATAAGTTTTAATGATGACTTGAGTGGGTATGGATATATCTAATTAATGAGGTATAAGTATGATTCCATTGAGAAATTCAAAGAATTCGAGAAAGTAGTAGATATTAAACATGGAATGAAGATAAAGAATATGTGATCAGAACAAGGTGGTTAATATATTAAACAAGTGTTCATTTAATTTTTATAGGAGTTTGGGATTTTATCCCTACTCACTCCACCTTACACACTATAGTGGAACTGTGTTAGTGAAAGGAGGAACTGAACATTGTTATACATGGTATGGTCGATGATCGGCCATGCATATCTTCCATTATCCTTTCGATGATATGCATTAAAAAAAACAAAATACAACTAAACTGAGTACCAACTAAAGTGGAAAATGGAATTCCTTTTAAGTTATGGAGTGGAAAGAAACCTGTTTTGTTGCATGCATTTGTATGGGGTTGTGAGGAATTTTTGAAGGTATTCTCATGAAATGAATTGTAACTTAGGGGCATAATGTGCATCTTTATAGGGTATCCCAAGGAAACAAATAGATACTACCTATAAAATCCCTCATACAAGAAAGTTATTGCCACCAGACAAGCCGTATTTCTTGAGATGGAGCACATCCTCAAAAAGGATTGTGGGAGAGAGATTGACTTCGATAAAGTTGATTCTCAAGATACACCAATTTTGTAAGAGGAATAGATTCCATGGTTCCCCATGTAAGAAATAGTTCCTAAAACACAAGTACTACATAAGAGCATAAAAGAGGTAAGAGGACCAAAGAGATATAGTTTCCTATTCACTGAATATGGTGACTCATTATTAGTTGACAATGGTGAACCTCTATCTTATAAATAGGTAGTATAGATCTTAGAATCCATAATATGGAAAGAATACATGAATTCTGAAATGGATTCCATATATTAGAACCAAGTTTGTGTTCTGGTCGATGGATGTAAATCCTATAGGGTGAATATTAGTATTCAAGAGAAATCTAAACATGGAAAGTAAGGTAAATACATATTAACTAAGGTAAGTGGATAAAAGGTTTAAACAACATCAATTAATTTAATACGATGAAATATTTTCACCATTTACCATTTTTAAATCCATTAGAATTATACTTTCTATAGTATCTTATTATGACTATGAAATTTGGTAGATGGATTCACTATTTCAAAATAGACCTTTAACAGTGCTAAAACTGGACATTATCAGCACTAAAGAAGCACTAACTACCAGAGTGAGATTAAAAGCCCTAGTCTTTTATTAGAACTTTTATAATTATAGATAAAGGGATACTTTATTAGATCTTATAAAAGCACTGATAAAGACCTTCATTATCAGTGATTGTATAATCACTAATAAAGATACATGTTGTGGTGTGTTGTAATAACACAATACATCAATAGTGCAGTGTGCTGTAACAGCACACCACAACACCAAAAACAACAATAAATCATAAAAATAAAGTACCAATACATAATTTAAATGAAATAAAATTTAAAACAAAAATACAAGTAAAAACACTATATTATATACATTTTAAACATTGGTTTATACAATTACATAAGTAAAAAATATTACATACATTCAAAAACATTAGTGTTCCTTTGTATTTTATCCTACCCCTTGATCGAGAAAATAGTACACCTGTATAAGAAAAAATTATTATTTCATTAATAATATAAAGAAATATATTAAAAGAAAGTGTTAATTTGAAAATAAAATTTGAGTCATACCAGGAACAATGTGTATCAGATTGAGGTGAGGTTGATTCTTGAACATTACATTATTTCTTTTTTTTCTTAAAGAATTGTCTCTATGAAAATTAACTAAATAAGTATAAGATAAAATGACAAGTAAATTAACTATGTAATATATTATTTAATTAAGAGAAAACAAACAAGGATCATTTTCTCAAATTTGGCGATGTAATGCAAGTTTTAAACTATAATTACACTTGTATATTGAAAATATGCACTTAGAGTTATACTGGTCACACCATGTGTCAAATTGAGGTGAGGATAATTCCTACATGTCTCAAATTACTAAAAGATCATTTTCTTAAAGTATCAAAATAATCTGAATGTGTTTTCTCAACTTTGAGTACATTGCTTGTCTATTTTACTAAAATGTCATTTTGAACTGGAAACATGCACTTTGACTCATACCAGTCACATCATGTGTTGGTTTGACATGATACAAATTCTTACATGTTACAAATGACTTATGAATCATTTTCCTGAATTATCAATACAAACATAGCATATTTTCTTAGTTTTCAAAGAGTGAAACTTTTGAACTAAAATGTCGATTTTAAATTGATAATGGACACATTGAGTTATACTGGGAACATCATGTATAATATTGAGGAGTGATTGATTTCTAAACATCAAAAATGACTTATGGATCATTTTTCTAATTTATAAAAACAATTTGAAAGTGTTTTATCTATTTTGAGTAGCTTATTTGTCCTTTTTACTAAAATTGATTTCAATTTTAGATAAAAAGATGCACATTGAGTCATACCATTTACACTGTACGTTGGATTGAGGTCATGTTGATTCCTACACATCACAAATTACTTATGGATCATTTTCCTAAAGTATCAAAACAATTGAAATGTGTTTTCTCATCTTTGAGTAGTAAATTTGTCCTTTTTTGGTGTCTAAATATGTTCCCTAAGAAGATTTGAAGAAGAAACTACCAATTTGAAGAAAATCTAAGCTCAAACGGCCCAAAAATTCACCAAAGGGGTCTGTCTCACGAAGCTCCTTCATAAAGATTCCCTGCCATCATGAATTCTAGAGGCACTGAAAGAACTCCCAGAAGTGCAAGGCCCTCCATGACCACATGAGTGTCCTTGATGGACAACTCCATGAGTTTTATAGAGCCCCACCAATTCGCGGCACCTTTTTCATTCATGGTACATCTCTGAGAATCATTAGTCCCCTTCGCCTATAAATATCCATCCCATTCTACTTCAAATGAATGGTTACCCTGACCATTCAACTTCCAACCTCCCATTTCATGAAGCACTTGAACACTACAAACTAGAGAGAAAATGGATCACCCAAGGTATTAGTGCATTGTGATACTCCCTTTCCTCTATTCATATTTACCCCCATTTAAGTTGGGGATACCCTTTGCAAGGTTACATTCCCTCCATGATTGAAGGAGGCCCTTTAGGTTAATAAAGACCTCATGGAGCACCTATCCTTCATGAATCACTCCCGTTCCGGCTCTTGACTCTATGCTAAGGAAAATCCACCATTCTTCACAAATTTATTTCCTTTGTGAATCCCCTATCTTTCGTGAAGTACCCAAACTGCGCGAAGCACCACTTATCAAGGCCCCTTGCTTCTCAAGGCCCTCTTCTGTGCGGCCCTTCTGGCTTATACATAGTTATTTCTAGGTCCCTCATGTTGTGTCCTTTGTTTCGGCATCCGACCTATTGCTTTTCTATATAGGTATGATAATGGCTATTTCTTTTCCACATATCAATTTTAACCTGGACCCCACTATCGACCACTCCTATGCACCACTCCCATTTTGAATTTTTGATTCCTTCCCTCTCCCAAGTGTTTGCAATCATCTGTTATGTAAGTAAAAGGGTTGATGTGTGTTTCCTCCCTATCCATGTTGTGGGACCTAAAACTACCCATATCCATCATCCTCAATACATTATGTTAAACTATAGTCTCACCCTATTCAATGCACATGGGGTGCTTCTTCTCAGTCATTATCCATGCCCACTCATCTCCATGGGAGTGAGATATTTCTCACGTGTAATTAGATCTTCCTCACATGGAATTATATACACCCCACATGGAATGAGATCCTCCTTGGGTAGATTCCATGTGTAAGCCCCACACTATGTCCCATGTGCACACCATCAGTGAAACATTAGTTAGGTTTATTACTTCCTCTTGTTTATCACACTGATAATGACTCATGTGTGCTTATAGGTTAGTTTTAAGATCCCGATTTTTGGGAAGGTACATTCTTGTAGTGTTTTGGTTGAATACCTTATTTTTAGCTTTTTAAAATGTTTCCCGAATGTATGAGGGGCCTTGGGGGTGTTCCAGGGGATCAGGGCACGGAAGAAGGGAAAACTGGGCAAGACAGGCCAGGGCGCACGGCCTGCGCACGTCTTGGACAAACCGTGCGGCCTGCCCAAGAACCATGCGGCCCTTCCTCCTCTGGATAGTGGAGAGCGCACGGTTTGCACGCGGTTTTTCAAACTGTGTGGCTAAACCGTGAAACCCCTCCTCCTATGGAGAGCAGCGAGCACACGGTTTGCGCACGGTTTGTTAAACCGTGCGGCTAAACCGTGTGGCCACTTAAAGTTGGAAAAAATTACAAGTTTTCGACTCCGGGCTTTAAAACCCCACTCAAGATTTCCTCTCATTTCCTCCCCCTAAACCCTAGGGTTGAACCATTCCAACCCAACCTTCCAAGAAGTGTTTCTCCTTTGATCCTTGTCCGTTTTGGATGTCGTTGGTTGCGGATCGAGGCTTCGGGTAAGTCTAATCCTCTCCACCTCTCTCTTCTTCGGATTAGGGCTTGTGGTTTCTCCCATTTACATCCGGATCTCTAAAAACCCTTTTGTTTCCGATGTAACCTAGGTTGGGGTTTCAAGGGATGCTTGAATTTGGATCTAAGGCCATGGTTATGGGTGTGTTCATCATCGGATTCTAGGTAGGTGGTCTACAAGTGATATCCCTTGGCTATTTGGGTGTTTGTGCATGTTTACTTGTGTTCTTGTTTTCCCATGGTTATGTTTTGGATAACCTCGGCATGTTTGGTGATAATGGTGTTTTAAATGGAAAATGGGAACCCTCTCAATCACCATGGGATGCGTTGAGTTGACTTGACCTAATTTAGAGCCATCCATGGGATGTGCTGGCTTTCCCGGGTTTGGGGATTGATATTAAACAAGAGACCTTGTTGTAATGAATTGTAGAGCCCTTGATTATTATGATGACATGATTGGCTGAACTTGAAATATAAGTTAGGTGACGCACCTAGACTTGGTAATAACCAGAGGGTTATTTGAAATGGGAAGAATGGTTGATTCATGGAAATGATGAACGGGTTAAATGGGTTAATGTGTAAATTGATTGAAGACCATAATGGGATAGATTATGGGTCTAGGATGAAATGCTTAGTGAGATAGGTATAACACATGGGAATTGGGAAAATGGTTAAATTATATGAAATGGTAATGTGTTAATGGGTTAAGGCATGATGTGGTTTCCCATGTGGGTTGTTGTGAATGATGTTTGCCGATGGGCAACGGTTGGATGGTTGATGGTTACTTATATATAAGCATGTTCACATGGCTTGGTAGTGTGGGGTATGACTTGAGGATCTACGCCCATGGGTCGAGAGAAGATTGAGGCTCCGAACTCCACCCAAAATGCACGGGTTAGGAATGGGGACTGATGATCTATTCTCCTAACGGTTGCATCCACCCAGACTAAGGCTTCGAGGTGAGGTTATGGTTGCTATGAGGGAGTTAGTCCTAGTGAGATAGGATAACGATGTGTCACCCTCATGCATGTGATTGTTGGCCTTAGACCCATGTAACATAATGAATGTGATTAACCCATGGAAGTGTGGTGAAATGGTTAGTGATGATAATTGGTAATAAATGAATGATAATGGAAATGGCAATGGCTTTGACCATGTACTTGTTAATGGCACCTTAGCTAATTATTTGGCAATTATCATTCATATTCCTTATGCATGCACTACCGGTACACACTGGATATTTTGTAGACACCATTGGTGGTGGCCTACTGAGTTGTACTCACACCCTACTTGGGCCGCCGATGGGTACCCGAGAAGACATCATGTTTTCAGGTCAGGAGAATGGAAGGGGTCCTTGCTAGATAGTGAGTGGAATTGGTAGCACTTGGTGGAGGATCCGGGCATGGAGTCGGGACCATTTGGAGATTTTTTCCTTGTCTTTATTTTGGTCTTTTTTCACTTGTAATATGACATGGCATATTTACTATTGGAAATGTTTGATATGCATATTCCTTGTTTGTTGGTTATTGTTTTAGCTATTTGGTTATTCTGTTGTGGATTACTCTGATATATATATAGGGGTATAGTCTCCCCATTTGACTATATAGACCCCCGCTGCAGCCTTTGGCGTATGGGGAGGTGCGCTTAAGGTCATGTAACCACCCGGGTCGGAGCACCGGTTTAGTGGCTTCCGGGTCGGGGAAGTTACAAAGTGGTATCATAGGAGGTATTTCTTCTCCTTCTCTAAGGTCTTGTTATTTGGGATTGGTAGCTAAGGGTTAAGATGTGTCAGGCCTTGGTAACGAGCTCGTGCTTGGGAGTAGCTAACCCAGGTATGGGGGAAAATCCAAGTCACCCTGGGTGGGAATTGATGTTATTGGTTGTGTGTTATTACAGTTGATGATATTTCACCATTGGGTGATGCACATGTGGTTTGATGTGACTGTTTTATGATATTTGTCTCATGGCCTTAATGGCACAAGGATTTGCATTCATGCATCATTGTAGGCACCTAAGGAGATAGGTGACATGCATTGTTTAGGCACACGCACAGGGTTGGTGTGTGAGGTAGGAAAGTAGGATGCAGCATGCATTTTATGAAACCAAGAAATAATAAGATGAATGAAATAACACAAGTGGGTAAGGAAGAATGAAACAAGTGGGTAAATTATGTTAATAAAATAATAGGGTTTGAAACAAAATGGAAAATTTTGTTGGGTTAGTGTATGAAAATGGGTTCTGATAAATTGCAAGGGTTGATTCGGTGTCCAAAAGAAAAAGGGTGCATAATGATGGTAAAAATGTTAATAAAATTTTTCCTAATGAAAGGTATAAATGTGTTAAAATGATGATTTTAACATGTTGTAAAATGGGAAATGTACCTAAGAGGAAAGGATTGTGTTGGTAAAAGAATTGTGATTGAGTAGGTTGGTTACCCCATGTTGTCCATGACCATGGTAGGTATGGTAGGGGTGGTGTTCTAAGTGTGATGATGATTGTTGGGGTAAAGAGTGAGGAATGGTTGTTTAAGGATTGATCATGGGAGTATCCTTGGTGTTGTCGGTTATACCCTTTTATGCATGGGTTAGGGCAGTGAGAGTGACCTAGTAGAGATTTTGGGTTTGGATTGTGAGGCCTTTTTGGTCATTCTATGGCCTAGGTGGTGTGTTTAGGGAGCTGGAATCATTCAACCTTCAAGGTGACCTATGAGAGAGGTTAGACAAGACATTTATTGCTTTTGGGTGTGTGTCACACATGTGGATGTTTTGGACCTTGAAAGTGGGACATAGAGTGTTGTGTGGTGTAGTTTTGTGACGTAAGGATAAGTGGGAAGGTTGATGGTCTAATTGTGCTTGGTTCTTTCATAAGGGCACCCTAGTGTTTGTGATAAATGGTAAGGTTTGTTTTGATGGTTGTATCACATGAATGATTGACTCCACTGTTTGAGTGTGGATTAATGGAGGTCTAATGTGTGTTTAAATACTTTCGCTCGATGGTGACACCTGAGGTAAGGGTGGTCATGTGGCTGAACTTGTGGGTATAAATGGTTTGGTTGTGGATTTATGTCAATTTACACTCCGTTGGGGGAGCGGGTTGAGGATATCAAGTAGTGCAAGGGGTGTGCCTTGGAAGTTAGTGGGTATCGTTTTCTGTGAGACTTGTTCATTCTCGAGATTTCAGGATTTAACCTAATCTTGGGAATGGATTGGTTGGTGCTGTATCTGGAACACGTAGACTGTTATCGTCACAGGGTATCGTTCAGGTCGCTTGAGGATGACGTTGATGTCCACCGTGGTGAATGGGATATTCAAGCAGGTTGAGAAGGACCGTTTAGTCAGAAGTTGAGTGGAATCATAGCTCGAGTGGCATGTCTCATGCTTTATGACAATGAAAGAGGGGAACAGATTGTTTTCCTCCTGTGGTGGATTGGTTTCAGGATGTGTTTCCTGAGGATTTCTCAGGGTTACCACCTGAGAGGGATGTTGAGTTCACAATCGAGTTATTGTCGGGAGCGGAGCCAGTTTATATTCTGCCATCCGAATGGCACCAGCAGAACTCCAGGAACTAAAGGTTCAGCTAGAGGAGTTGGAGCATGAGGGGTTTATTCGTCCTAGTACGTCTCCTTGGGGATCTCTTGTGCTTTTTGCAAAGAAGGTTGATGGGTCGTTGAGGTTGTGTGTTGACTATCAAAAGTTCAACCAGAAGACGATGAAGAATCGGTACCCTTTTCTTAGAATTGATGACCTATTTGATCAATTGAGGGTTGTGTCGGTGTTTTCTAAGATTGATCTGAGGTCGGGTTATCACCAGCTGAGGGTGAGGTCTTCCGACATACCGCGGACAGTTTTCCGGAGTCGGTACAAGTTTTTTGAGTTTCTGGTAATGCCTTTCAGCTTGACCAATGCACCGGTGGTGTTTATGGCTTTGATGAACTAGATCTTTCATCCCTATCAAGATTGGTTTGTGGTCTTCTTTTTTGACGATATCTTAGTGTACTCGAAAACTCACGACGATCATGCCCAACATCTTGACATCATCTTGGGTAAACTAAGAGAGCATCATCTATACGCCAAGCTATCCAAGTGTCAATTCTGGATAGGTGAGGTGAATTTTCTGGGTCACATTATCTTGGAAGTAGGTGTATTAGTGGATCCAGAGAAATTGTAGGCAGTAGTATCTTGGGAGCAGCCCAAGAGTGTTTCTGATGTTTAGAGTTTTCTGGGTTTGGTCGGGTATTACCGAAGGTTCATTCAGGATTTCTCTCGCTTGGCAGCACCACTTTCGGGCTTGACCAGGAAAGGAATCAAGTTAGAATGGTCTGAGGCTTGTGAAAATTCTGTCCAAGAGTTGAAGCAGCGGCTGACGACCGCACCTATCTTGATCTTACCTGAGCCGGGTAAGAAGTACACCGTGTTTTGTGATGCGTCCAGAATCAGACTTGGGGCTGTGTTGATGCAAGATGAGCAGGTGGTGGCTTACGGGTCAAGGCAGTTGAGACCCCATGAGTGGAATTATCCCACTCATGAACTTGAGTTGGATGCATTAGTGTACGCCTTGAAGTGCTGGAGGCACTATCTGTTGGGAGAACAATTTACCATATTTACCGATCATAAGAGTTTAAAGTACATCTTCTCCCAGTGGGATCTGAATATTCGGAAGTGAAGGTGGGTTGAATACCTCCAGTCTTTTGACTTTGAGTTGGTGGACACACCGGAAAAAAAAAAAGTTTCGTTAATGCTCTGAGTAGGAAGGTTCATAATCAGATGGTTTAGGGGTCCAACACCGAGTGGAAGGTGATGGCTTTGTTTGCAGAGATGCACCTGGAGGTGAAGGAGGAGAATGGTCAGATCACTATTTCTTCCTTAATGATGGAGTCGACACTCCTGAGTTAAGTTAAGGAAAGTTATCTTGATGATCCTGAGTGTTTTTCCATGAAAGAAAAGCTTAAAGGTGGGGAGCTACATTTTGGCTGGGTCATCGGCGTTGATGATGTTGTTTGTGTTTGTGATCGTGTGGTTGTGCCAAAGTGTGTTCAGGAAGTGTTTATGCGTGAATTCCATGCATCGAAGTGGGCAGTTCATCTTGGTTTGACCAAGATGTATCGTGATCTCCGAAGGCAGTTTTGGTGGCCCAGAATGAAGAAGGAAGTTGTGGGCTTTGTGGCGCGGTGTCTTACCTGTCAGCAGGTGAAGGCTGTGTGGTTTGTTGCATCCATTTCCCATTACAGAATGGAAGTGGGATGATGTAATAATGGATTTTGTCGTGGGTCTTCTGAGGATTCCACGGAAGAATGATGCAGTATGTATAGTTTTGGATCGGTAAACGAAAGTGGCTCATTTTTTACCGATTCAAGAGACCTTTATAGTTGACCAGTTGGGTGAGATGTATGTTGGAGAAATAGTGTGTTTGCATGGTGTGTCGTGGACCATAGTTTCAGACCGAGATCTACATTCCACATTGTGTTTCTTGAAAGGGTTACAGAAGGCACTTGGTACACAGGTGTTTTTGAGTACGGCTTTCCACCCGCAGATAGACGGCCAGTTGGAGTGTACGATCCAAGTGTTGGAAGACATGTTAAGAGCTTGTGTCTTGGACTTTAGTGGTTCATAGGAGAGACAATTACCGTTGGTTGAGTTTTCCTACAACAACAGCTTTCAGGCTACTATCCAGATGGCACCGTTTGAGGAACTTTATGGGAGACCGTGTAGATCTCCATTGTGTTGGTTAGAGGAAGGTGAATCTGAGTTTTTGTTGCCAAGTCTCATGCAGGAGACTTCATAGAAAGTTCAGTTGATCAGGAAGTGAATGGATACGACTCAGATTAGGAAGAAGTCATATGAAGATCGGAGGAGTAGACCTCTCAAGTTTGGGGTGGGTGATAAATTGTTCCTTCAGGTGTCGCCAAGGTTGGGTCACCGACGGATTCGGAAGCAAGGTAAGTTGACGCCCAGGTATGTGGGACCTTTTGAGATTGTGGAAAGGATCGGACTAGTGGCATACAGATTGGATCTTTCATAGCGGTATGGTGGGATGCATGATGTGTTTCATGTGTCACAGCTTCGACGGTATCACCCAGACCCATCTCACATGGTTGATGTTGAGGATGTGGAGCTTGAGGCTGATGCGTCCTTTGAGAAGCATCTAGTTCATGTGGTGGATCATAGTGAGAAGCTCTTGCGAGGAAAGGTTGTGCCATTAGTGTGAGTACTATGGAAGCATGGGAAAGTTTAGGAAGAAACATGGTAGAGTTAATCGGATATGCGGGCCCAGTGGCCCGAACGTTTCTCTTCGGTGGAGCAATGAGGTCTGGGAGCTCAGCTCGAGGACGAGCCATTATAAGGTGGGGAGGTTGTATGATCCTGGTTTTTGGTAAGGTACGTTCTTGTTGTGTTTTGGTTGAATACCTTGTTTTTTGGATTTTTAAAATGTTTCCCGAAGGTATGAGAGGCCTTGGGGGTGTTCCGGGGGATCGGGGAATGGAAGAAGGGAAAATGGGTAATAAAGGCCAGGGGCATGGCCTGCGCACGGCCAGGACAAACTGTACGGCCTGCCCAAGAACCGTGCAGCCCTTCCTCCTCCGGATAGTGGAGAGCGCATGGTTTGCGCATGGTTTGTCAAACTGTGCAGCTAAACTGTTCAACCCCTCCTCCTCCGGACAGTAGAGAGCTCACGGTTTGTGCACGGTTTGTTAAACTGTGCGGCTAAACCGTGTGGCCACTTAAAGATGGTAAAAATTACAAGTTTTACACTCCAGGCTTTAAAACCCCACTCGGGATTTCCTCTCATTTCCTCCCCCTCAACCCTAAGGACGAACCATTCTGGCCCAAGCTTCTAATAAGTGTTTCTCCTTCGATCCTTGGTCGTTTTGGACGTCGTTGGTTGCAGATTGAGGATCCGGGTAAGTCTAATCCTCTTCACATATCTCATCTTCATATTAGGGCTTGTGGTTTCTCCCATTTACATTCGGATCTCTAAAAACCCTTTTTTTCTGGTGGAACCTAGGTTGGGGTTTCAAGGGATTCTTGAATTCGGATCTAAGGCCATGGTTATGGGTGCGTTTATCATCGGATTCAAGGTAGGAGGTCTAAAAGTGATATCCCTTGGTTATTTGGGTGTTTTTTCATGTTTACTTGTGTTCTTGTTTTACCTTGGTTATGTTTTGGATAACCTTAGCATGTTTGGTGATAATGGTGTTTTAAATTGAAAATGGGAACCCTCGTGATCCCCGTGGGATGCGTTGAGTTGACTTGATCTAATTTAGGTCCATCCATGGGATGTGCTGGCTTTCCCGGGTTTGGGGATTGATATTAAAAAAGCGAACTCATTGTAATGAATTGTAGAGCCCTTGATTAGTATGATGACATGATTGGATGAACTTGAAATAGAAGTTAGTTGATTCACCTAGACTTGGTAATAACCGGAGGGTTATTTTAAATGGGAAGAATGGTTGATTCATGGAAATGATGAATGGCTTAAATGGGTTAATGTGTAAATTGATTTAAGACCATAATGGGATAGATTATGGGTCTAGGATGAAATGATTAGTGAGATAAGCATAACACATGGTAATTGGGTAAATGGTTAAATGGTGTGAAATGGTAATGTGTTAATGGGTTAAGGCATGATGTGGTTTCCCATGTGGGTTGTTGTGAATGATGTTTGTCGATGGGCAATGGTTGGATGGTTGATGGTTACTTCTATATAAGCATGTTCACATGGCTTTGTAGTGTGGGGTATGACTTGAGGATCTATGCCCACAGGTTGAGTGAAGACTCAGGCTTCGAAATCCACCCTAAATGCATGGGTTAAGAATGGGGACTGATGATATATTCTCCTAACGGTTGCATCCACCCAGACTAAGGCTTCGAGGAGAGGTTATGGTTTCTATGAGGGAGTTAGTCCTAGTGAGATAGGATAATGATGTGTCCCTCTCATGCATGTGATTGTTGGACTTAGACCCATGTAACATAATGAATGTGATTAACCCATGGAAGTGTGGTGAAATGATTAGTGATGATAATTGGTAATAAATTAATGATAATGGAAATGGCAATGGCTTTGACCTTAAACTTGTTAATGGAACCTTATCTAATTATTTGGCAATTATCATTCATATTCCTTATGCATGCACTACCGGTTCACACTAGATATTTTGTAGACACCGTTGGTGGTGGCCTACTAAGTTGTACTCACACCCTGCTCGGGCCGTCGTTGGGTACCCGAGAAGACTTCATGTTTGCAGGTCAGGAGAAGGGCAAGGGTTCTTGCTAGATAGTGAGTGGCATGGGTAGCACTTGGTGGAGGATTCGGACATGGAGTCGGGACCATTTGGTGATTTTGGCCTTGTCTTTATTTTGGGATTTTGTTAACTTTTGCACTTGTAGTATGACATGGCATATTTACTGTTGGAAATGTTTGATATACATATTCCTTGTTTGTTGGTTATTGTTTCCGCTATTTGGTTATTCTGTTGTGTCTTACTCTGATATGTATAGGGGGTATAGTCTCCCCACTTGGCAACATAGAACCCCGCTGCTAGTTGGTAGCCTTTGGCGTACGGGGAGGCACGCTCAAGGTCATGTAACCACCCAACTCGAAGCACCGGTTTAGTGGCTTCTGGGTCGAGGACGTTACATTAGTAGTGAACATGGCTCCACCCCCATCTCAACTACATGGGTTTTGATCCCTCTCTTTTAAAAAAGGTACATAGGAAGACTCTCTGATGTTCAATCCCAAACATCAGTAAAATATGATTCTCCACTCCTATGTGTGAAGCTATGGGATCTCAGAATATCCCCTCCATCCATTCCCATCCTGGTCTTTCCCTCAAGTCATCATGTCTTGGGAGGATCATTCCCTATCCTGGAGGTCAAATTTCCTTTGGGTCCACCTAAGCTACTAACCATGCATAAGCCCAGGACCATGTATCTAGTCCTCCTCTCTAGGTATAAGCCCCAATTACCCCCCCCCCACACCCCATATTAACTACATGGGTTTTGATCTCTATCATCTAAAAAATGTATGTAGGAAGACTCCCTGAGGTTAAATCCAATCCATTGGTAAACTTTGGGGGCCCCTCCTAGGGGTCAAACTCTTGGATCTCTACATTCTCCCTCCATCCATTCTCATCCTGGTCTTTCCATCAAGTCACCATGTCTCGGGAGTATCATTCCCCATCATAGAGGTTACATCTCCTTCGAGCCCACCCAGAAAACTAACCATGCGTAATACCCACACCATGCATCTAGGACTCCTCTCTAGGTATAAACCTCAATTCCACCCATTAGAACTATGAGAACTTTGATTACTAACTAATTGGGATGTGTAGGAAACCTTCTTGAGGATCAATCCCAACACCCCCAACACAACTCATCCATTCCATCAATTTCATTCACTTCATCCACATCCATCCTGATTCTTATCTGAGCTTCCACATCCCGATAAAATAATTCCATCCACCTGATCCTCCTAAGCCCTCATCCATGTCACTGCTGCTCCTAGAAGCACCAGAGTATCTTCTATGTGTAAGTCCCAAACCTCATTCCATAACTATGAGGACTTTGATTCCCAACCAATTGGGATATGTAGGAAACCTCCCTGAGGTTCAATCCCAACTTCCACTACATCACCTCATCCTTTTCTGAATGAGATCATGTAATCCATTTGAGTTATTCCTACACATAAGCTCTATCCATATCATCATTTCTTCTAGTAGCATTAGGGAATCTAACCATGCATAAGACCCACACCATTCATCATACACCCAAGAGAAATATTCTTTCAAAGGACTTCTTCCATATGTAATCCCAACACTAACTCCCATGTGTGCACCTTCCATGACACGTCAGTTAGGTATAATGCTTCCTCTTGTTTCTCACACCAATCATGACTCATGTGGTCTTAGAGGTTAGTAGTTACCACGACACCATACCCTCTCGAACTACATGGGTGTTGATCCCCATATTCTAAATAGTGTATGTAGGAAGACTCCACAAGGTTCAATCCCAACCAATGGTAAACCTTGGTTCCCCCTCCTAGGGGTACATGTTTCTGATCCATCTTCAGTGATTTCAAGATAATACTTCATTGTACAAAACCTTCCTTTTATGGTACACACCACATAGGATCCTCCCTCACTAGGAATTCTGATCCATCCCTCATTAAAACTTTAATGTCTTCCCTCCTAGGGATGCATCTCCTTGGGTCTTCCCCTACTGGGCGTTCTGATCAGTCCACTCTATCTTTATAAGATGTTTAACTCACAACCAAATACTGATACCCCATACTAAACATGGAATGCCTAATGGAAACATCATAAGAAATCCCTATAGCATAAGATACTCAGTGATCTATGTGGTATGCCTTAGGTTCCACACTTTTGAGAAGCCCTCATATGAAGAAGAATACAGGTGACCAATGTTCAGCATCGAGACATGCCACTGATTCCCAATGTGACTAATCTCCTAACCAAATGTTGCTTCCCTGACTTTACCCCTTAGAATTTTTAGAAAGAAGCAGTGTAATTAACCAGTGTCCACCAAGAGATGACACTGGGAATAAGTTTCACATATAACGTATTAATCTATGAGGGATACCCAGACTAGGCGACGAATTATAAGGAGCAATCCATGGAAGGAGGAACTGACATCCCATCATCTTGTTTCGATCAAGGAGAAAATATCTCTAAGAAAGTGATGAAATCCAACCACCTTTGGAAAGAGGTAATGTAATGAAATAATTCATATGATGTGGAAACATGATGCACATTCCCTAATAGAATAGTCAGAAAGAACCATACAACCCAAGCTATATAACTCTAAACTCTATGAAACTACCATGATGTTATTTCTTGAGAGAAAATAACTTATGGAATAAGTCATCAACCATACCGAACTATTTATGGCTTGATTCCAATCCTTATGGGATACGTTTTGATACCCAAACACTTTTCCTTTAGGTCCAACCAAAATATTTCCCTACATTTGAGTCTGTTTATCTTTTTCATTACCACATAAAGTTAAACTATATGGAATTATAAAACTATTTGTGGATTTATTCATATATTTGTGGGATACATAGTGATGCCCATACACTTTGTCTTTTTTCTTAGCTATAAAATCCTTAAATCCTTTAACCCCTTATCCATGATCATGTTACAAGATCTATGACCCTAAACTGTATTCAGTTCATTTAAGGTATCTATTCAATATGTGGCCTCTTCTAGCCCTCGTTCCCATCAAGTTTTATCTCGCGTTCATCACATGTATACCATTTAAATGAGAGTTTCTCTTTATATTCCAAGCATCATGAATTTAAACTGTATGTAGGTCTCATTCAGGATGTGTTTTGTGGCATTGTCCCTCCTAGGTTCTTATTCATGTTGAGTTTTCCACAACACCACATTTCATGTGACCATTTGAGATGCCATCCTCCATGGTTAAAGTTCTATGACCTAAAAATAAGAGTTAACGTCCAAAACACAAGTCACTAAACTATGATCCAAACCTAAAAAAGTTTAGGATTCCCCATGATAATTGGGGGATGTTTCAACCTCCTCACTAGAGAGTATTCCCCCCACCAGTGTTGGTCTCCTACCATGTTGTGTTCAAGTACTATGTGTTGATTTATTCACATCCTTATGGGATACATATCGAATCTTGAAAAAAAATTATTTAGGCCCATCCATAAGTTCATTAATCCTTTTTGGACCTTTGGAATCTATTCTTATTAAGGTGTGAATGGAATAAGTGATCCTCTTTGGATTCATTCACATCGGGTTTTCCACCCGTGTTTTGTATGCATACCCTAAGACCATAAATATTTCAGTCCACTAAGTGGAACAACTCTAAACTATTTGCCTTAGTTCAAGCTACATGACTTTAAACTATAATCCATTATCCATGCAATAATACCTTTAACAATTCACACACCTGGGTCTAAATCCCCCTCCCTAATATGCTCATTCCACACTTCATGTCCTTCTAGGTTTAGGATTTCCATCATCCTTCAAATCTAGATGGAACTTCTAATGTGGATGATCTCATGCTGCTTCAACTCACCTCTCATCCTAGTCCAATGCCCTAATAGATCTTTGGTAGTAAATTGTGAATCATGTGTTTCAAACTTGGTCAACAGTCGATATCACATTTTTTTCTCCCCATTCATACTTGGTACGATAATGTTCCTTGTGCTTCAAACATGGTCAATAGTCAACCCTTACTCACCAGTCACCCCTTCATCCAAACCTTGAAAGTCTCAACTTAGCTCATTCTCATTATATCATATCATGGTGGTATTTCATCCTTGGTGTCACTCTTAACGTGCACTCCCACATATTAGGTAAACCCCTAGTACCATTCCTTGGTTCCTATACCGAGCATGGATCATATAGTCTTAAGAGTTTTTTGTGGTGCGTTCAAGTATGGTTGAGCTACACATGGGGTCCTAGTTTGAACTCTATGACTTTAAACTAAAAACCCCAAAGGGAAAGTGTGGTGTGATGTCAGGTCTTCTATGGTCTTATTCACTTCAGTTTTATCACCCCACTCCACTACATATACCCACTTTTAGGAAGCCTATTTATCATGTATTCTTTGATATTTGTATGATTCACAAGCCTCCTTTGGATCATTCATGTTGGTTAATTTCCTCTATTCCATAAAAAAATTCTAGAAATGTACATTTCATAGTCTATACAATAAAAATTTGAGCGGTTTTCCTAGGTCTAGGAATTAATACCTTAAACTATATGCAATTTCCTGATCACATGATGTGAAAATGTACCATGAATCGTCCTCACTCTATGATGTTAAACTACGTATTAATCATACTCACTTGAATGAAGTGAAACTAAAAATAATCCTAGACCTCCCTCGATAGGTCTTCTCCCCTGATGTCAGTCATCTACCACATTGTTCACATCTTCTACTGTCACTCAGCATCTGAGACGATGCTCCCCTAGAAGGTAGGTTTGATCTTTGTTCAGACAAGTTCTATCACACCATTTTGTTCTAAGGCATGGTGGTGTAACCCCAAGAGTGTTGTAAGACATTATAACATTCCATTACTCCACTCCCATGCCTTTCATGCCTCTTATTCAGATCCTCATCATCTTTCATGTCTAAAGGGCCCCCCTAGCAGAATGGTGTCTGGCAAAGGATCACCTAGAATCATGGGACAACATTACTAAAGACATCGAACGACAATTTGAGATAGGTCTCATGTTATGAACATGGTCAGTGGATGACTATTTTTTTCCTCATTTTATGTTAAGAAATATGGATGTTGTGTTTCGAACATGGTCAATATTTATACTATATCATGACACCACTCCCATTGTGTTCCAAATCTTGGTTTTCATGATTCACACTTATCACCCCCACTTTGTTTGGATAGATTCCAAATCTCCTAATGTTATTATATTTATGCACTAGAGCACACTAAGAAAGGAAAGTTGTCTTCTCTAAGGTCCCTATTCTCCAGCTAGAGCCTATCTCATCCCAAAGGCTCTTAGTGGTCAGTCAAAAATAGAATACCTTGAGTCATTGTTGATTATTCAACACTCTCATACAAAGTGAATAATTGTGTGGTCTTACCTTGTTTCTCATATTGGTTACGACCCACATGACTATAAGGATTGGTCATTAGTTATTCTAAAAACATGATTGAGATGCAATAATTAAAATCAAGAAAGAATGTTTCCATGAATGCAGTTCAAAGAAAGTAGATAATCAAAAATAGCTTCATGAAATGAGAGCTCTGGAAAAGGTATTCACAGAGATCTAGTATGGATTGGGAGGCCCTCACAAACTATTTAGAGGTTCATGGATGACTAAGATTCATGGTGATGGACCGAGCTTCAAAGCAGCCTCCACATACGCATGCATCATGAATATTTCCCATCATGAACCTACTTCGAGATCAAGCATGTTTTCAATGATTTACCCTCATAATATGACCCTCTTTTTCTCATCGGTTCCCATTCTATGGGGGGTCATTTTTTAGCACCAAAATACATACCCTAGGAAGAGTTGAAGAAGGAATGACCAGTTTGAAGTGAATCCAAGCTCAAAAGGCCCAAAAATCCACCAAAGGGGTTGGTCTCACAAATATTCTTTGTATATATTCCCTTCCATCACAAATTAACAAGGCTCTGACAGAACTCCTACAAGTACAACACCCACCGCTAATGTACAATCTTCTTTGGAAAATGTATCTATTAGTCTGATAGATCCTCTCCCATTTTTGGTACCTTTTTCCATTGCGGTGCGCCTCTGAGTATCACAAGACCCCTTTGCCTATAAATATCCATCCCATTCTTCTTCAAACGGTTGGTTACCTTGACCATTAAACATATAATCTCCCATTTCATGAAGTACTTCATCACCACAAAACAGAGAGAAAATAAATCATCCAAGGTATTATAGCATTTAAATTCACCCTTTCCTTTGCTCCTATTTACCCCCACATAAGTTGGGGATCCCCTATATGAGGTTCTATACCCTCCACAATGGAAGAAGGCCCTTTAGGTTACTAAAGACTTTGTAGAGAACCTATCATTCACAAATAACTCCTTTTATAGCTCTTGAATATAAGAAAAGATAGAGTCACCATGATTCACAGATCTCCTTCCTTTTCAATTTTCCTATCCTTCAAGAAGCACTC
Organism: Viscum album; assembly: GCA_963277665.1. Lineage (NCBI taxonomy): Eukaryota > Viridiplantae > Streptophyta > Magnoliopsida > Santalales > Viscaceae > Viscum > Viscum album. The sequence continues at coordinate 1,129,369,625 of OY728132.1, forward strand.
AAGCTTCTCGAAACACCCCTCAGTAAGGCCCCTTGCTTCATGAGACCCTCTTCTACATGGCCCTCCAGGATTATACATAGTGATTTCTTAGTCCCTTATAAAATTTCCTTTTTTTGTGGTTCCCTACCTATAAATTTTCCGCATAGGTATGCTATTAGATATTGATTTTACACACATCTACGCTAACATCGAATCCACTATCAAGCACTCCTCCACACCAATCTCGTGGAGAATTAAAGATGACTCCCCTTTCCCAAGTGTTGGAAAGAATCAGTTATGTAAGTCCAAGGGGAGAGTAGTGATCCCTCCCCATCCATGCTGCAGGATATAAAAATTCCCAACTCCATCATCCTCAGTACACGACCTTGAACTATAGTCTCACCTTGTTCCATGCATATGGGGTGTTCTGTCTCGAGCATTCTCCACACCCACTCATCTCCATGGGAGTGAGATCTTCTTCACATGAAAGTAGATCTTCCTCGCATGGAATTAAAGCCTCCAAACATGGAATGAGATCCTCCTTGGGTATCTTCAATGCGTAATCCCCACATTATCTCTTGTGCGCACGTATTTCACGACACGTTAGTCATGTTTACTTCTTCCTCTTGCTTCTCACACCGAGCATGAATCATGTTGGATTAGAGGTTAGTAGTGGCCATGAATCCACCCCCATCCAAAAAATGTGAGTTTTGATCCCTATATTCTAAACATGGTATATAGGAATCCTAATTGATGTTCAATCCCAACCATCAATAAAATTTTTCCTCCTCCTAGGGGTTCCCCTCTCATATATTGGCATCTGACCTCCATCCATTCCAATCCCGGTCTTTCCCTCAAATCACCATGTCTCGAAAGAATCTTTCCCCAACCTAAAGGTCACATCTCTTCTAGGTCTACCCGAATAACTAACCATTCATAATCTCCACACCATGCATCTGGGCCTCCTATCAAGATATAATCGCTAATTCCCCCCATCCAAACTACATGGGTTTTTATCCCTATCGTCTAAACAAGGTATGTAGGAAGCCTCCCTAAGGTTAAATACCAACCATTGGTAAACTTTAATGACACCTCCTAGGGGAACACCTCTTGAATATCATCATAATCCCTCTATCCATTCCCATCATGGACTTTCTCTTGATTTACCATGTCTTGGGAGATCATTCCCCGTCCGGGAGGTCACATCTCCTTCAGGTCCACCTAAGAAGCTAAACATGCGTAATCGCCGCACCATGCATCTGGGCCTCCTCTCCAGCTAAAATCCCAAATTACCCCACCCCATAAATACTACATGGACTTTTATTCCCAAAAAATTGGATTTGTAGGAAACCTACTCGAGGTTCAATCCCAACACCCCAAAAAAAACAATCCATCCCATCCATTTCATCCACTTAATCCACATCCATCCTAATTCTTATCTGGGCCTCCACATCCCAATAAAATCATTACATCCACATGGGCCTCCTAGGACCTCATACATGTCATTGATACTCCTAGAAGCACCCAGGTATCTTTTATGTATAATCCCTAGTACCGATTCCAGAACGTCCACCTTTTTCTGGTGAGATCATATCATCCATTTGGTTCATTCCCACATGTAATCCACATCCATGTCATCGCTGATTTTATAATAATCTAGATAGATAACCATGAACAATCCTCACACCATTCATCATCCACCCAAGATAAATCCTCTTGCGAAGGAAAACTTCCATGCATAATCCCCACACAATCTCCCATGCGCACACCTTCCGCGACATGTCAGTTAGTCTATTTTTTCCTCTTGTTTCTCACCACGAGCATAACTCATGTGGTATTAGAGGTTTTTAGTGACCATGACTCTATACACTCTCAAACTACATGGGGTTTTATCCCTATCTTCTAAACAAGTTATATAGGAAGCTTCCACGAGTTTCAATCCCAACCACTGGTAAACATTGGTACCCCCTCTTAGGCGTACATATTCCTGATCCATCCTCAGTGGTGTCCATATCGACCTTAATGGTGTGATACCTTCCCTTTATGGGACACACCACCCGGGATATTACCTCATTGGGAATTCTAATCCATCCATTGGTAAACCTTTCAGGTTTTCCCTCTTAGGGATGTATCTCCTCATGTATTCCCCTACTAGGCATTCTGATCGGTCCACCATTTCTCTTCAAGATGTTAAACTCACAACCAGATACTGCTACCCCATGTTAAACATGGTATGCCTAAGGAAAACCTAAAAAACATCCTCTGGAATAATATAATCCATTATTGATGAGGGATTCCTTAGGTTCCACGCCATTGAGAAGCCCTCCTATGAGGAAGAATATAGGTAACCAATGTTCCAATGTACAGACATGACACTGATGCCCAACATGACTACTCTGGTGACTGAAGGATTATACCTAGACATGAACCCTTGGAATTTCTAGACAGAAGTACTATAATTAACCAACATCCACCAAGAAATGGCACCAAGAATGAGTTTCATGAACAATGCCTTAATCTATGAAGGTGACCCGGACTAGGAAACAAATTCCAAAGAGGAATCTACGGAAGGAGGAACCAACATTCCATCATTCTATTTCGATCAAGGAGCATACATCACTAAGAAAGTGGTGAAAGTTTACTTCCTTTATAAATTGGTAATTTGGGGCAACAATTCATGCATCGTGGTAACACAATGTGCGCGCGTAGGTGGAAGTGTCAGAAACATCCTTTTTACTAAAATTGATGTCAATTTTAAATAAAAAGATACACTTGGAGTCATAACAATCACTCAATGGATCAGATTGAGGTGTGACTGATTCTTATATGTACCAAATGACTTATATATCATTTTACTAAATTATCAAAATAATCTGAATGTGTTTTCTTATTTTTGAGTAGGTCAGTTGTCCTTTTTACTAAAATTGATGTCAATTTTAAATAAAAAGATGAACTTGGATTCATACCAGTCACACTGTTTGTCATATTTAAGTACGGATGATTATTACATGTCTCAAATGAATTATGGATCGGTTTCCTAAAGAATCAAAATAATATGAATTTTTTTACTCTATTTTGAGTATGTTACTTGTTTTTTTACTAAAATATCATTTTTAAATGGAAACATGCACTTTGACTCATACCAATCACATCATATATCGGTTTGATGTGATCCTTATTCCTACATGCCAAAATTTTCTTAAGAATATTTTTTCTAAATTATCAATAAAATCTAAGCGTGTTTGCTCAGTTTTCAATGAGTGGCATTTTTTGAACTAAAGTGTCAATTTTAAAATGATAATGGACACATTGAGTCGTAATAGGTACATAGTTTATCATATTGAGGTATGTATGATTCCTACATGTCAAAAATGACTTATAGATCATTTTCATAAATAATCAAAATAATAAAAAATCAGTTTTCTTTGTTTTAAGTAGGCCAGTTTTCCTTTTTACTAAAATTTGATGTCAATTTTAAATAAAAAGATGCACTTTGAGTCATACCTGTCACACCGTGAATCGGATTGAGGTGTGTATAATTCCAACACATATATAATGACTTATGGATAATTTTTATAAAGTATAAAAACAATTTGAATGTGTTTACCCTCTTTTGAGTACGTCATATATTTTTTTGTACTAAAATGTCATTTAAAACTTTAAACACACACTTTGACTCATATCGATCACATCCAGAATCATTTTTAAATGAGAATAATTCATATAAGTCATAAATAAATTATTAATTGATTTCATAAATTATCGATAAAATTTGAGCTTGTTTTCTTGATTTTCAGTGAGGGGCATTTTTTGAACTAAATTGTCAATTTTAAATTGATAATAGACGCATTGATTCATATCGGTCACATCATGTATCAGATTAAGGTGAGGATAATTCCTACATGCGAAAAATGACTTATGGATTATTTTTATAAATTTTCCAATTAATACAAATGTTTTTTCTCATTTTTGTGTATATCACTTTTCTTTTTTACAAAAATGTTATTTTTAAATTGAAACACACACTTTGAATTAAAAAACCACATAGTATATTGGTTTGAAATGAGACTGATTTCTACACATCATAAATCATTTATGAATTGATTTCATAAATTTTTCAAGAAAATACGAGCATGTTTGGTCAGTTTTTAATGAGTGAAACTTTTTAAAAATATCGATTTTAAACTAATAACAGACACTTTGAGCCATATGAACACATTATGTATCGGATTTATGTGTGGATGATTCCTACACATAAAAAATGACTTATGGATAATTTTCTTTAACTATATAAAAAAATAATCTGTTTACTCAGTTTTTTGTATATTAGTTTTCTTTTTTATTAGAATTGATGTCAATTTTTTAATAAAAAAAGAAGTACTTGGAGTCATACCGGTCACACTACGTGTCAAATTGAAGTGAGCCTAATTTCTACAAATCCTAAAGTCTCAAAAAAATTCTAACTACCAATGTTACCATGATTTCCATTGTATTTCATTTTCTAACTTCCAAAACTACTTATTGACTATGTGTTTTTTGCTTAAAAACTTTTCTCTTTGTTGAAATCCAAAATAGAAAAGGAAGCTCGTGTTCCCATTATATCATGAGAAGTCACCACAATAGGAACATGAAATTCTTATACTCTTCTATCTTTAAAATATGAGAATGGTTTTTCATATAAGAACATAGAGTTAGTATGCAGTGTTGGTAGTTCTACAATGAAAGTCATTGGAAATAGAAATCTTGGTAACATTAGCAGAAAGAACCATTTTATCTATTTTGTGGCTTGTTGTAGATATTTTAAAGAAAAATATGACTTCCAAAAAGATCTGTGAAAAAAATAAATAATAATTAGATAAAAATGATAAGGAATTTAACTTACAAATAGTATATAATATGAAGTAAAAATTTATTAAGTAGTATGAATCCACCTTTTCATGATGTTTGTATGCATTTTTTTGCATCTCCTTATTTTCATTATCTCAATTCCAAGATTGAAGTCCAATATCTCATGATCATGAGCTTCTTCAAAAAAACCACCCTGACTCAAACAAAAGAATCCACCTATATAATAAAAAAATTATTATATGAGTGATAATAAAAAGAAATAAATTAAACATAAATGTGAAACAATAGATTAAATATATGGACAGTAATTTTACTATGAAAACATCAAGATTGCCTCTATAATTGAGTAGTGGAGGGAACTTGAAGGAAAGTGATAAATTAAAACACTGTAGGGGTGAAAAGGTTTTGAGGGATAGGAAGTATATGGTTGTTTTGGTGTAGGAAGACATGAAATATAAATAGAACACCCCAACTCAAACAAAATAATCCACCTATATATGAAAAAAATTCTTAGGTGATTGATACTAAAAAAATAAATTAAATATAAATATGAAAAAATACATTAATTATATGGAAAGAAATGTGATAATGACTATTCGGGCATGAAGCTAATGAGGATGACAATTATACTACATTGTGTTCTCTAAAAGTGGTAATGTTTCCCATTTGTTGGAATTACACCCTTGGAAATAGTTATTAACTCATGGAATATTAAAGGTGATATTTTGGGGGCATTAACATTCATGTATGTGATTTAAGGGGTCTCATCGGGGATATGTGCTTGGAATATAGGGGGTTTTTTGTGTGGGGGTGTTGTGGTAGTGTGGAGTGTGCTATCCATGGGAGGGGCATTTGACTAGTTGGGTATTAGTTGTTAGGGGAAACATTGTACTTTTATACTATTAGTTTTGTATGGGTTATAGTTGGAAATAGTTTGTTAGTATGTTAGGGATTACAACTGGCAGTAGGTTGTTATTTTGTTAGGGGTTATAAGTAGGAGTGATTTGGGATGGGTTGGGGGATGATTCATTTGATTGTTCTCTCGTTGGACGGTAGGGAGGTGCCGACTTTGGGAAGCTGCTGCCAGGATCTACTAGGGAGTGCTCTTCTTCGGTAGGGATTCTTCTACATCAATCTTCTTTTTCGACCTTCTCTCACACCCACTATAATCAATGATTCTTCTGATGTTAGTAGAAAATATAGTCTTTTCCTAATCTCTCTCTCATTTTCCTAACAACACATTATGATATATGAATCTTTGCAGCATCTATGAATTATATATTTATAAGAGAAATCTCACTTTTAATACTTTCAATCCTCTAACAAAGACTATTCCTAACTCTACTTTAATGAGCCATCAAGACTTTCTTAAATCCTCTAAATAAATGAAAATATAATATAGGCAATTAAATAGTAATAAGAAACCCAAATATGATAAACAAGAATAATAAACTATCATTCAACCAACTAGAAGATATACTTGTGTAATATATATTTGTATGATATATATTTGTGTATTTTATAATATATATTCATTTATTTATTTTTATTTGTGTAATATATGTCATTAGTTGTATAATATATATTTTTATTTTATATATTTTTGTAATATAATATATATTTTCATTTATATAATATATATATTTGTATAAAATATTTGTATGATATATAAATATATAATATATAACATATATTTATTTACATATAAATATAGTGTATATATATATAACAAATTTGTATTTTTTAATTGTATACATATAAATTTTTGAAATATATTTTTATAACATATTTTTATAATATATATTTTTATAATATAGTTATATAATATATTTATATAGTATATTTTCATAATATATTGGTATAATATAAATGAATAATATATATTTGTATAGTATAATATATATTTCTATTTATATAATATATATATATTCACATAATGTATTTTTATAATATATATCTATATCATTTATTTATTTATTTATTTTTAAAATATACATGTGTGTGTGTGTGTCTATATATAAAAAATTCTCTATTTCACACCTCTATCCAAAACCATAGAACCCTGAGTAATTTACTAATTTTTATTTGGGAACCATGATCCAAATCCAACTTCATCCAGCTGACAAAGAGACATTATGTTCATCCATAAACTTGGTATGTTTTTAACTCATTCTATGTTCAAGTAAAATTCATATGAAATATCACCTTTAATAATACCCTTCCCTATAATCTGAAGATCTTTATCATCGACTATATGGACATTTCTGAAAAAAATGATATAAATAATAATCCATACATCCCTTATTCCTTATAGTGTGGATTGAAGTATCATGATTAATGATCCATGATTCCATTTGAATTTTTAGACTCAATAATAAATAGTTACTTCTTTTAGTGGGGTTGGGGTGGGCAGGTTGCATAGAATCAGCAAGGGGTGAGGGTGGGGAAGTGTAAGGAACGATAGCCTTATCTCCTTTCAAATAAACATCCTCAATAAACATTATTGGCCACAAGGATATGTCGTTGGTAAAGGAAGAATGATGATAAAAAAATACAAATACATCTCTCCAAACAATCAATTAATGAGTGAGGAGGATGAGGAGAAAATAAGATACCTTGGATTGATGCTTTGAGTTGTCAAAGAGAAAGTATAGATATCAAAAACCAAGAAAACATTTGATCCTTGGATTCATTAGACCCTTGAATCATTTGATCCTTGTATTTGAAACTTGAAATTGTTTGATCCTTCATTCAAATGTTGATTTGAGATTCAATTCACTGAGGAGTATCACTGGTAGAGGGTGGCTTTAATAGAAAGCTTTGGATATCATGATGAGTTCACAACTAGTTAGGGTTAATTTAAATAGATCAGGATACTTTTACCAGCACTTCCAAAAAAGCACTTATAAAGATCGATCTTTATCACCACTAAAAAATCATTGATAAAATTCATCTTTATCGGTGCAAAAGTTTTAGCACTCATAAATAAGCCTTTTATCAGTACTAATTAATCTAGCACTGATAAAGGATTTATAATTATAATTATAAATAAAAAATTTTGTAAATATATTTATATAATTATTTATATATATATATAATAAATATATATAAATATAAATATAGTAAATATATTCTTTATTTAAATATATTTATTATAATATTATTATTCTTTAAATATATAATTATTTATTTATAATTATATAAATAATTTTAAAAAAATAATATTTATATCATTATATATAATTATATAATTATATATATATAATAAATATATATAAATATAAATATAGTAAATATATTCATTATTTAAATAAATTTATTATAATTTAATAATTATTTATTTGAAACTATATAAATACTTTTTCAAAAAATAATTATTATTTATTTATAATTTTAAATATATAAATGTATAAAACTAGTAAATATAAATTTATAAATATATATTTTTTACAAATATATTTTTAACATTATTAATGAATATTTAATCTTAAGTGTATGCATGTTACAAATGAGTGAAATTGAATAATTTGAAATGAGTTCACTTTAACAATATTGAAAAATTGGATAAGTTTGATTAATTAAATATTAATTATCAAAAAAATGGATATATATTTAAATAAATATGAATTCATATTGAAGATATTAAAACATAGTAAATAAATATATATAAAATAAATAAGAGAAATTTTTTAAATTCCCCAAAAAATATTTGTTTGTTTGCATTGTATATAAAAATACATTAATTATGTATATGTGAAATCAATATATCATACCTTTGATCTATTTTAAATGTAAAAATCAAACGACATTCAATTATATCTATTACTCAATGCAATTAGCCAGTATTTTTAAAACATATTAATTTTTAATTACAAAATAATATTCACTAAATATATTACTATTTAATGTAAAGCATAAATTTGTTGTATCATATAAATCATATTTATATACATTCATATATATATCTATATATTCAATATATACTTTTTATTAATATTATCAATAATTATTTAATTAAATAATGATTAATATTTTCATCAATTTTCTTATTTTTAAATTTTATTTATTTTATTTTCATTTTATATATATCTATATATTTAATATATACTATTTATTAGTATTTATATTTTATATATAGTATAATCAATTTATTCATTTTCCTTAATAATTATTTAATTAATAAAAAATTTAATATTTTTTTAATAAACACAATTTTATTTTTTAGTTATTTCATTATTTCATTTTATTCGGACTTTTATCAGTACTAAAAAAGAACTGATAAATGATCCCTTTATGGGTGCTAAAAATAAATCACTGATAAAGGGTTGCCTTTAACAGCGCTAAAAATAAAGTGTTGATAAAGGGTACACTCTATCTATGCTAAAAATAAAGCACTGATAAAGGGTACCCTTTATCATTGATAAAAAAAGCATTGGTAAGGGGTGCCTTTTTAGCATTTTTTTCTAACGCTGATAAAAGGTACCCTTTTATCAGTGCTTATTTTAGCACTGATAAAGGTTCCCATTATCCGAGCATTTTTCTAGTGCTGTTAGAGGCCTCTTTTGTTGTAGTGATGTCAAAACATCTTTCCTTAATGGGAACCTAGAGGAAGATGTCAACATGATTCAACCATAAGATTCTATGACTCCAGGTGATGCCAAAAATATTTTCAAGTTTCAGAGATCCATTTATGGATTGAAGTAAGCATTTGGGTCATGGAACATTTGATTCAATGAAGCAATAAAAGAATTTTATTTCATTTGGAATGAATGTGGGCCATATATTTACAAGAGGTTTACTTGGAATGCATTCTCTATCCAAGTAGTTTATTTTGATGAAATATTACTTATTGGAAATGACATACCATTCCTACAGTCTCCTAATGAATGGTTAATCAAGTGTTTCTCCATGATGGACTTATGTGAGGAAGCCAATATTCTATGGTTCAATATCATTCATGATAGATCTAATAGGATTCTTGGACTAAGTCAAAGTATATACATTGTCTAGATATTAAATAGATTTAGTATGGAACAATCCATGAGGGGATTGGCTCCAGTGCCACATGGTATACATCTTTCAAAGAAAATGTATCATCAGACACAAATGGAGAAAGAGATAATGAGTAAGATATTATATTATTTGATTATAGGATCAATCATGTATGTAATTTTATATACTAGAATTGATGTTTCCTATGAATTGATCATGGTAGGCAGATATCAAATAGATCTAAGAGAACACAGTAGTATAACAAGTATTTATCATATTGGAGTTTTCACATCGGTTATTCATTACCCCTGTAAAAAATCCATTTATCTTTTATTATCACATTATTTATTATATAATATATGTGATAAATGAGTTAATTATATGTTTCATGTTGGTTAAATAATAACAGACGTTAAAAAACTGGGTACATTGCTTTGTCATGTCAGTTATATAATAATCGATGTGATAAAGAAAGTTACTCACTTTATCACATCAGTTATCATCTATCCGATTTGAAAATCCGATTTTTAATGTCGGTTAAAATATAATCAATGTTATATATCATTTAAAATTTTATGAATCATTGGATTAAATCATTTTAGTGTTATTATCTCTCATGATAACCAAATTGTTTCTCTTTCTCAGAAACCCTAACCTTCATTTCTTCAAACCAGTAGACTCAAATCTCATATTTCTATCTTCATAGATCCTTAGGTTTCATCACACTCATTGTTTCACATTTTATCCTCTCGACTCTCAAGTAACCCTCACACAATGATCCTTTCTTTCAGTCATTCAATGGGGTAGAATCCCTAACTTTAATTTTTTTTCTATTCCGTGTACTCAAATATTGAAATACCATCTTCTTAAACCCTTAGATTTCATCTACCTCATCATTTCACATTTGAATATAGATCTTCTCATCCCAAATCAGGAATTACCAATCTTCATGTACCTTAGTTATGCATTGATTTAAATGAAAAAGTGTGTGGATAGAACATTATCTAAATATTATGGTGTTTCAATTAAATGGAAATCCATTTTCACTAAATTGTTTCATTGATATTTATAGTGCATCCCATATTAAATTTATGCATTGAATCTCAAAATGTTTCTTATTTGGTTGATTTTTGTGAATAATTCATTGTTTATGCATACAATACCATGTATATGGATAAATTTTAATTAGTGTTATGAACTTATCTGAGACTTAGTAATCTTAAAATGTAATATATACATATATTACTATGTCTATATAGTTCAATATACAATATCATATATGTAGTGTATATTCATATCAACACTTTTATTTTGATGTGAGCATATTATTACCTTGAAAATCATATATTAAATATACAGTCTGCATATTATGAGTTACTATTAATATAATATTCACAATATTGGTGAATACACCATAGGAACTATCAATTGGTTGATTTACATATCTATGTTATTTTCTGATAGATATATTTTCATGGAAATACACATGCATCACATGGTATTCACACTGAAATCATTTTTCTCCACATAAATTTGGATTTTTATTGTATCAAATTAATTAGATTGTAATATTTAAAATGTGGGTTATTAGTGTGTTAAATTCAAATAAAACAGGTTTTCATAGAATACATAGTACATAATTTTCATTATAGAATTTTCATAATACACTCGACATAAATAATATATAATATTAATTATGTATATATATGTACCATATTAAAAATTCATCATTGTATTGTTTTAACTATATAATAAAATTATATTATAGTATAAATTAATGTTTCAAATAATATTTTTTGGATTTTTCATGAATTGTTTTCAGAAAACTCGATGATAAAGATACTAATCAAAATGTAAAATGTGCACTTAATTTGGGTTCTAGTTAAAAATATTTAATTTCATGTTTCATCTAATTTTATTCAGAATAAAATAAAAAATGAGAGAATGATTTAAATATATTTTATTTTTTAAATTACTTCCATTCATTTCTTTATTAATATTCACCAATTATATTTAAACTTATATTAAATTATTGTTTATAATTTGTAATTATACTTTTCAAATACACATATATTTGTTTTATATTTCAAAATTGAGTTACTTTAAAATTATGTAATATTTTATATAAATTTAAACTTGGTTTATCTTGATAAGATATATATTTTTGATATTTTTAATAGATAATAATGAGTGGAATTTGGATTACAACACTTCTAATAACTGATAAATATGAGGAAGGTTTTGATTCCTTTTTGGAATTTTCTAAATGAAGTGTTCCAAACAATGACATGTTTTTATGTCCTTGCCTAAAATTTTTAAACATGAAGAAGTTGAAAAGCATAGATATCAAAGATCATTTATTTTTTTATGGTTTTAATCCGAGTTATAGCCCTTGGATTTGGAATGGTGAAACTAGGTAGAATTTTGGATCTCTTAATGATGATGTTTTGCAAGATGATAAGTCTAATAAAATTGAATAAATGATTCACGGTATTTAAATTGAGACAATTGAGATAGAATCAACAATTGAGCATCTATATAGAAATGTGTAAAAACCATTGTATCTAGGTTGTATGAAATTTATGGTTTTTTAAAAGGTGTTAAGATTGATTAACATGATGGTGAAACATTTATGGAGTGATAAGAGTTTTATAGATTTTATATGATTTTTTAAAGATATTGTTCCTAAAGACAATGATCTTTCAGATTCACATTTTAAAGTGAAGATAATCCGCCCAATGGGATTAGGGTACAAAAAATTACATGAATTTCTGAATGACTATGTTCTATATAGAAAGGTGTACAATTTTTTTTACGGTGTATTAAATATGGGATTCCAATGTATAAGTTAAAAGAAAAATCACCCTATGATTTTGTTGTTACAAAGACCCCTACCAAGGCATTTTTTGTATCTTCCTATAATTACTTATTTGAAATGTTTATCTAAAAATTAACATGATGAAAAAAGGTTAAGTTGGAATTCAGATGAGAAAATATGTGATGGAAAATTATGGCATCTAGGTAATTGTTCATTGTGGAAGAAAATTGATCATTGGTTTCCTACATTCATAAATGAAGTTAGAAATATCATACTCAGACTATGCGTGGATGGAATGAATCCATATCAAAGCTTTAGTAGCACATATAGTTCATGGCCTATTTTATTGGTAATTTATAGCTTATCTCCTAAATTTTGTATGAAGATAAAATATTTCATGTTTAGTTTAATGATCTCTGGACCATAACATCTTGGAAATGATATTAATATTTTCTTATCACCATTAATTGGTGATTTGAAACTATTATGGGAGGAAGGTATAATGGCGAATTATTCTTATAAAATGGAATATTTTTAACTAAATGCAATGATTATGTTCACTATTAATGACTTCCAAGCATATGGAAATTTTTCTGGATACAATGTTAAGTAGTGTAAAGCTTTTCCTTTTTGTGAACAACCAACGTCACATTATCAACTGCATCATGGGAGAAAAATAGTATAAACGGTTCATAAAAAACATTTTTCTATGAATCACTCTTAGAGAATATTAAAAAAGGCATTAAATGGATCACATGAATTTTATATTAATCCAGAAACTTTATCCACTGATCAGTATTTTGGTAGGGTTCAAAACATTGACGTGACATTTGAAATGACAAATAAATCTGGTAATGATAGAAATATTTAGAAGAAATGTTCAATGTTTCTTGAGCTACCATATTGGATATATCATGAGGTCAAACATGAAATTGATTTCATGCATGTGGAATAGAATATATGTGATATCTTGATTGGATCATTATTAGATATTAAATGAAATAATAAATATGGGTTGAATACAAGATTGGACTTACTCTTAATGGGAATACATTTAGAGTTAGCTCCCACTCTTGATGGAAGGCAAACATTCCTACCCCAGGATTTTCATACATTATACAATAGTGATAAAATTAGATTTTTTCAATGTCTTCATGTTATCAAAGTGCCACAGGGTTATACTAAAAATGTAAAAAAATCGTCTTTAAAATATTTGAATATGATTGGTATGAAATCTCATGATTATCACATCATGATTCAACAAATCATACCAGTTGCATTGCATGAAATATTTCTGATCTATGACAGAATGACTATCATGAAGATATATTATTTTTTCTATTAAATTTTTAATAAGGTTATTAATCTGAATGCTTTGAACACTTTGGAGAACGAATTAGTTTCTATACATTGTCAATTAGAAATGTATTTTCCTTCATCTTTTTTTGATGTCATGGTGCATTTAATTGATCACTTGGTGTGAGAAATAAAGCATTATAGACCTATATATCTAAGTTATATTTATCCTTTTGAAAGTTATATGAATATATTTAAAGGGTATGTTAATAATTCATATCAAACTGAAGCCACCTTTGTTGAAGAGTATATTTCTGAGGAGGTTGCAGAGTTTTTTACACGCTATTTGTCTAAAGTGGAGCACATCAATTTTCCTAAATCTCATCTTGAACAAGTTAATTATGAGGGAAATGGTTTTGGTGGATTTAAATTCAAATCATTGAAAGGTGAATAGATAAAGAATTTATATTTATACTTAATGAATAACATAGATAATACTCATCACTATATAAAATTTCATATTAATGTGTTGAAACAATGTTATCCCAAAAATAAAGATATGTGTATTTTGAATGAGCATAACAAAACCTTATTTCCATGGTTTAAATATACCATGCTTGGTAGATTAGATGCATTGGAATCATTGAGATGGTTAGTGGGTGATCCAAGTTTAAATTTGATAACATGGTCTGATTATGACATTAATGGCTATACATTTCATATGAAAGATCCGGAAAATATAAGTATGGTTTAGAATAGTAGTGTATTGGTGTTCGCATAAGCAATGCATTTTTCAAGTGTCAAAGACAAAAACCCAATAACCTTATCAAATGCATATTATCCAGTCATTGAAGAAATATGGTAGGTTTATTACATTAAATTTCAAGTTCCATTGTTTAACTGCAAATGATTTATCAATAAAAATAGGGTCAAACATAATGAACTTGAAATTATAGTAGTTGATCTGAATAAATTGGAATGCACTGTTAATTCTTTTATCATTAAAACACATGAAAAAAATCTATGTTCCTGATCAATCTGATATGCAGTGTTCTATTATTTTACAAGGAAAAATAGTATGTTAGTCATGATAAACTTGATTAAGATACTGATTTATGTGATATCCATACTTCCATGGAAATATTGATAGGTAATATTTATGAGCACATCATAGGCATGGTTTGTGCCATACAAAACAATCATGAAGAAGTAATTTGGGGAAACAATCCTTTAGTAAATTATTAATATTACTGGTAACATATGTTTATTTATGGTTTAGTTTTTAAAATTTCATAAATTGTTATATATTTAAATATTATTTTATTTATTAAAACACATATTATAATTAATAATTTAAATTATTTTTTATATTAGTTTAGTTTTGTTTAGTTTACTATGTTTACCCTTAAATAACATATCTATTAATTAATTTTTTTAAAAACCAATTATATTAAATTTATTATGTTAAATAAAAAAATTGTGTATAAGAGTATTTTAAAAAAACATTTTAGGGTAAAAATGATTTATCAGGTTGGAGACTTTTTACTATTCACACGCCATTTTTTGGATTTGTTTTCATTCATTATCTCATTAATATTGTTACCATTTTAGTTAACTATAACAAATATGAATAAAAAAATTTACATTTATTTTAATTTGTGTTTAATAATTGTTCATTTTTTTATTTACATTTTTATGTAATAGCTGGATTTTTATATTTGTGTACTAATTGTTTATTGATTTGATTTGTAGGACAATGTCATATCAATCATCTAATCTAACACATAATTCTAGAGATGATCGTACTCATACCTATGGGAATGAATGTACACACACTCCAGTTGATGACCCTCCTCAACTTTTTTTACATGAGACATCTACTTTTGTGGGGGGGGGAAGAGTTTGAGGGTTGCTAAATGTGGCACCACACCTTTACCAAAATTGTCAGCATCTTACAGCTGAGATAAAAAGATACTAATAAAATTTCATGATAATGATATTCTAAGAGGACAAAATTCGAAATAAAAATAAAGGATTTTTTAGCAGTACAGGATAAATGCAAAGTTAGTGTTTTGTTTGATGATTGGTGAAGTGTTGACAAAGTGACAATATCTCACTTGTGGGAGACCATTTTGGTAAGATATTTTTTTATTATTTTACTTATTTTCAATGATTTATAGTAATATATGTTTTCCCCTTTCTTATCCGATGATATATGATATACCTAATACTAGAGGATTCATGAGGAAATGTTTATCATTGGTTGCAAGGAGATGTAGGGATTTTTAATCATCCCTCACATCACATTTCATTTTGGGTATAAATAAATAATCTATGTGATATATATCCATTTATAGATGAAGATACACGGAAGAAATTTGTCGAAAGTAGACAATGAGAAGCATTTTTGGTATGTGCAGTGTTACCTTTTGGAAGTTTTTTTTATATTAATGACCATATTAATGATTTATTTATTATTAATTATTAATTTAAAGCAATCAAGGAGAACTCATTAAAAGATCCAATCTATAAATATATACCCTCATATATTATCTGGGTGAGGGTATACATTCTTAGAAGAATAAATGATAGCAGAAAAACTTCAAAATCTGATAGCTAAGTCTTCAGGGTCTGTAGAGGTTGCCCATCCTCCCCTACTAGATGTGAAAAATTGAACAGGGTTCAGATGAGAAAAAAAGGAAAATATTTTATGGAAGAGTTGAGGGTTATATCTGAGAGGAATATAAGATGTTTCCTTATTTATTTTTTTAATTTAAATCAAATATTTATATATTATGATTCATTACTGATTTTTTCAAATATTCCATAAATGATTCACTTGAGGATTAGAGCACATAGGGGGCCCTTATGGATGAGGGTTGGAAGGATATTTTAGATACAAAATTGGGAAATTCCAAACACCCGGGTCATGTATGAGGATACCCAGCTGGTGTATCAGTAAAAAAAGCCTTTCCACGATCTTCAGATTCATCAATGGAGGATTTTTATAAAAAATAAAATCTTTGGAAGATGAAGTTTTGGATATTCATGTGACGATGGATGATAGGATCATAGATTTGGTACAGTTGATGTTTGAAAATGTGGAAAGAGAGTTTTAGACTATTGATCCCACTCCACCTCTACCAGCAACTCCCACTCCACCACCTCTGCCTGCAGACCCCACTCCTTCTTATCCTACTCCTATATCCCCTCCTCCACACCTTCCCTATTATTTTCAGTTATATGTTGATGATCCCCAACATCATATTTTTTCATATGGGATGATATTTTATATTAGAGACGTTATTAATCATCAATAGATATATATAGAGCATCATATGGTCACTGTGCAAGATATCATAAATAGATCAACATGAGTAAATTTACATATAGATAAGGTGAGTATAGTTGGACAATGTATCGACCAGTTTTTAGTTTTTCCATCTAGACTGTTTCGACATATTATCAGTTTTTTAAAATTTTAAAGTTTATATATTTATATATTTTTTTATAGGAATACTTTAAAGGTAAAAAAATATTTTATAGACAACCACAAATACAAATTGCTATGACTTCAGATATAAATTCTAGTAGTATTGATAGATTGTCAACATATTCAAATTTGTTGTTGGATGTTTATCAGATTCCAATTAATGCTAGTGTTTGTGGGCATTAATTGGCTATAGAAATTTTGAAAAATGATATCATGGTGTTTGTAACATGTGATCAGTTAGGCATCAACACGATGCATGTTTTTTCCAAGAAAGTCTTAACAGAAATATTTCCTTGTGTTTAATATATTGAAAATTTATACTTATTTTTTTTGTATTAGGTATATTTTTTAAATATTTAAGGAGCATGATAAGACAGATGTATATGGATATATGGACCCATAGTTTATTTCACCTATAGTTACGATAATGACTATAGAATAAATAATAGTTTATATTACTGAATTCAAAATAATGTAATTATTCATTACTGGATGTTTCCTTATCATCAAGAGCATGAAACATATATCTCAGAAAGTGTTATATATCTCTTAACATAATAAACACTAAAATTAAATTTTCCTTTATATCAGTGGTCATTAAATGTTATGTGTTTTTTGTCTAAGAGAGAAGGCACTTTACTGGCTATGCTCTATCCATGGTGAAGTGAAAAAAAAAATTAAGAATGTATTGGACACGTAAGTTTTAATTTTTTTAATAAGATTTTATATTAAAATGACTTTTAAATTTATTTTATTCATATTATTTTCAAAAGGGTGTGGAATTTCTTTCTAGAGACCACAAAAAAGAAGAGAACCAAGATCAAATATATAAAATAAAAGCTCAATTTTTATTTAAAATTAGTAACTTTTATATATATTACATAATAATATTATTTTGAATTGAAAAAATATTTTAAATAGAATTTTAATAAAAAAGAAGGCATAAATGAATGTGGATATTATGTTTTAAGATTTATGTATGAAATAATTTAAACTAGGGTAGTTACAAAGTTTCATTCGGTTATATTTGTTTATAAACATTTTCTTAATAGTTAATTCTTTTTATTCATAATATATGTTAAATGGATTACTTTTTATTTATATATTTTTGATAACCCTAAGCCTTATAGTGAATAGAAGATGAGAGACTTGAAAATTTAAAGGGAAAATCCTTTTATAGGTGTGATTGGATTTTAATTTATTTGTAATATATATTGTAATCTTGAAATTTTTAATTGTAAATATGTTTTTGTGGTTGTTCTATTACTATTTCTATTTATTTTCTACTTGGTTTATGATTTATTTATACTGGTTTTTATTCCTATTTTCTCTTCTTTCTTTCCATGGAGAGAAGTATTAAAAAGAAAATTATTAAAAAAACCAATCAAATAATTAATTTACAACAACAGTCTTATTAAAAAATGTTAAAAACTTATTTACAATGTCACCTATAATAGCGTCGTGTACTAAGACACATTAAAAGGCAAAAAACAATGTAAAATGCCATTTTCTATACTAGTGACAACATTGGTCTGTTATTAAGGATTTCATCAAGTATATAAGAATAACTAATGATATATTTCTAGTGTATGGAGGAGATGAGGATCTAGTCATCATTGGTTATATTGAATCTAGTTTTCAAACAGATTAGAATGATCTGAAGTCACAGTCACAATATGTTTTCTATATCAACAGAGGAGTTGTGAGCTAGAAGAGTTCAAAGTAGGATGTTTTCCATAATTTTAATATAGAGTCCGAGTATATAACTTATTTTTATGTATCCAAGGATATCATTTGGATAAAAAAAACTTTTTCTATGAGATTGATTTGGTTCATATTAGTAAATACCCTATCACATTGTATTGTGATAATAATTTAGTGGTGGACCTTGAAAAAGAGTTGAGGTTACACCAATGGACAAGGAACATACTCTGGAAGTATCAACTCTTGAGTTATTTTTATCAAAGGGGTGAAGATGAAATAATTAGATTTCCCACAAAAGAAAACCATATGGACTCCTTGAATAAAGGATTATATCAATAGAAGAATGAGTATCATGGGAGAGCTTGCAGACTGAAGGTTGTTAATAGTTGGATTTAGTGTAAGTGGGAGTTTATTGGAGTTGGTGCTTAAGAACTAACTTATAAGTACTTTATAATAACTTGTATAGTTTTTTTTAATATTAATAAACTCTTTATCTCATCATGATTGTTTTTTTGTGTAACATAGTATTCAATAATGTCCTAAGAGTAGATTTCATACTGAAAGGTCATAGCAATTCCCTGCTATGATGAGAACCCAGAAGTGCCACAATAGTATTCTTAAATATATGTTCAATGGCTGGATGAAATAATTTTAGGGACACAAATAGTGTAGTCTATTAGGGTGTATACTCATAGGAATTTGAGGCACCTTTTCATGGTGTACACCTGTTGTAATATCCATAGTAGGATATTATGATAACGATACCCGCTAGTAGAAAATCCACATTTATATGTCATTGGATGTTCCTATTTAAAAAAATGTATATTGATGCTTAGACTTTGATTTTATTATTAATGAGTACTAAAAGTTGTGTATTTTTATTTATTGATAAAAATCATTATGAAATATGTTCACGGAGAGGTAGGATACGTTGGGTGAGTCACGAGTAATATTACATTAACGAATAATGTGATAAAGGATTTATCCCATTTATTATTTAATATAAGTTGATATCTCGATCCCTTTGATATAAATGATATAGCCTAAATAAATCCATGGCCATGGTGTTTTATAGGCAAGTTCAATTTTCACAAAGTCTAAGAAAGAGACATCGAACACATAGTTTGATGAAACCAACATGCAACCTGCTTGACTAGAGTGATTGTGATAAAGGGATTATATTACATAGTAAGAATCTGTATGAGTTATTATTTCATTGAGTTAGTAACTTCTTTATTAATTTATTATAGAATAATGCAATGATATTTATTTAGTAAATAAATTTACATTATTCAAGTCCCAATAAATATTCTATAGGAATTGCAGACCATGTTTATAGGTTTGGTGATAAATAATATATATTAAATATTATTTGAATAAATAATATTTATTTTTAATTAATTATTTTAGTTCATGTTAAGAAATATTATTATTATTATTATTATTATTATTATTATTATTATTATTATTATTATTATAGACATGGGGTTCCGTAGGGATTAAATAAATATTAAAGGTCACTTTTTCAATTATTTATTTCAAACCCTAGCAGTATATAAACCCAATTATATTATTTTTCCAAAGAGATCCAATTTATTTATTTTTTTGTGCACAATAAATATGTAGAATCTTCTCAAATACCTATAGATAACACTTCTCCAAGAACCCTCCCCAGAATAGAGAATGATCTTTCTCTACCTTTCACTATCAATTCTAGGGAGATCAAAGAGAATCCTTTGGAAGAGATTATTGGGGTGATCAAAGTTGAATAATGCAAGTAATAAGATATGCCACACTAGCACCCAAAGATTAAAACAGTGACATTCATAGATATTTGGACAAGTATGGATCATCGCTGGAGGGAATATTCCCTTAATTCCTCTAACACAATGATGTTACAGCATAGATCTATTGTTGGATCTATTAAAGAAAAAATAATTTCACCCAAGGTAATTATTTAATTTCTTAACTTAATTATAAACAATATGTGATGAACATGAACTTGGTTATTGAATATTATCTATTATCTATATTCCTTGATTTAATTTCATTGATCATGGCATTCAATGTCCTATAAAATCTTTGATTAATCATAGATCATGACCAAAAGAAATGTTGTGAATAACCCATCACACGCTTCTATTGCACAAGAAAACTACAAATATTACACCTAGAGACTTTATGATATATTTAATTTTAAATAAATTCAATATATTAAATTAAATGGAACACTGATTTTGGATTAAATTACATGAACAATGAGTTTCTTTGATAGCTTGCATTACCCGCAAGATCGAGTTTTACCAAACAATAATATACTATTAATATTGTTTTTTTAATATGATAATTATCGCTTAGATGTTGGAATGGAGGGTATGAATAGGATTAACTAAAATATGAAATTATATAATTTACACACATTTATTATATATCTATTGATTAGTAATAAAATGATAATCATTTAAAAGAAAACTAATTATTTTTTAGAAAAAATAATATTTTTATAAAAAGAGGATTAGTTGTGCTTTATGAAAATAATTTAAATTTAATATTTAACAATTTTATAAATTTTATTTGAAAAAATAAAATTCATTTTTGAAATCAAAATACTAAAATTGTCTTAGGGTGAATTTCTATAATTTTTCTGAGAAGTTTCATTTTTTGATGAAGATTGAAAAATACTGAATTATAATTGAAAGTTGCATTTGCGTTTAAATAATTTATAATTTTAAATTATAGTTTGAATTGGTTTTAAAGTAAAATTACTTCAATTATATATCAACTTGAACAATTTCATTTTAATTATTTTATTTTTGAATTTAGATAAAAAAACATTGTAAACATTTGAACATTTTCACTTTAAAAACTTGATTTCTCATCATGTCTATGGGATTAATTTTAAATTAAACTATGTCTCTTTTATAAATTTAATTTGAGAAAATTAATTTCATATTTTGAATCATCATAATTTATAATTTATAATAAGGTAAAATTAATATTTTAGAAAAATTAATAGTGAATGCAATAAAAATTAATTATTGTGGTTGAGGTAAAAATATATTTACTAAGAGAGTTAAACAAAAATGATATGGGTAAAAATGACTTATAAACTAGTATAAAAACTATTGTATTGACATATTTTTACCATTACACCTATAAGGATCGATAATAGTCCATTTTGGAACCTTGTGACATATGAAAAACAAGGGAGCACTCAATTCATTTTAAAAATACCAAGTGTGTCCTCTCCCCCCTTATGAAATGCCACCCCCTATCCTCTCTTTTCACACCATCAAAGCTCTTTGTTTTTTACAATTCCTACGAAAATGACTTCCCAAAACCACTACCCTCATCTTATAATCCTTATATTGGTCAAAAATCCAACCTAAGATGGGTTTAGTGCAAACCTAAAGAGGATACCCAAAGAAGAGGTAAAGTTCTCAAAAGGACATCTTTATTTTATTTCTTTTCCCAACTCCTTAAATTATTATTAAACCATGATGATAAAAAAACCTCAATATATTCCATATATTTGGTTATTGTTATAATAATTTTGTGACCTACAACTATATCCACTTCCATCAAATGGGTTACAAAATTAGCATTCGTGTGTACGGTGAACTACCGTCTCGCGAACCGATGCCATTCATTCTTCCATAACCAACTTTCATGGCTGGGTATGATGAAGGATATAAAGTATATATATGATATTTATAACATATTTATACCTCTAGAGTCCTTATATAATATTTATCTTTTTACCTTCCATTCTGTAGGAGATACGATAACGGCGCTTGTGTGTATAGTGGGCTGTCGCCTCATAAAGCGACGTGGTTCATCTTTCACTAATGATTCACATTTAAGGTGATAAGGATAAATTTTACTATTATATGTGATATAAATTAAATAATAATGATATTAATTAAATTTTTATTATTCTTTAAATATAATATATATCATTTTATTTCATTCCTTTTCACTCTTATAAAGATGATAACTCCGCTCGTGTATGAGTGGACTACCACCTTCACGAAACGATGTGGCTCTATTTCTACCACCACACCACATGGATGATATATATGAATATATTTAAAGAATTAATATGGTATTTATGATATTTTTATCATTATTTAAGGGTAAAATATTACTTACCTAACTTTCATAGTGATCATTGAAAAATGAAAATGTTATTCATGCATAAAAATGATCTATCATCTCTATGATCGTAGTGTACTTCATTTTTAATAATCAAAATTAATGATTAGTTTTAAAAGTATAATTTATGTGAAAATTTGATAATTATTTCATGATATTTTAAAATTAATTGTACCATTTTTCTACTCTTTTACACTTAAATTAATCGATAAAATGTTTATAAAAAATTCAGACTCCATTTTTAACTTCAATATGAAATATGTTTTCTTCCAAAACCATGTTTTATAAAAATGTTTTAAAAAATGATTTTAAACTATTCAAAATTATTTATTAAATTAATTTTCACTAAATTTATTCAAAGTAATCTCTATTTAATTTTCAAACCAATGCTTGTTTGGCTTTTACCGAATATGTGAAGGGAATATTCTTATCATTTTCTAAACAATACACCTTCTATCCTTTCTACAATGCAAAATAAATGTTATTTTTATCTTGTATGACATGTATGGATTTAAAAACCATCATTTCATTAAATATTCCTTTGAATGTTTATAGGTTACTTTTAAAATAAAATTTTTTTCTAATTTTCTAGAAATTATTAGTTTTTAAAAGTGATTTTCAATGAAAAGGATTTTCAAAATGTTTTATGTTTTAAAAAAATTATTTTCAAAATAAAAAGGATATTTTCCTCAATAATGTTATTAAATATCCTATTATGGTATTTCTATTCATCAATTACAATGACCCCTTATTCTTACTCCAATGGGTGTATATCATATTGATACCATCCTTATTATTTCTATGGATGGTTTATGATCATTTTGGCCAAGGAAAGTACTAATATTCACTTCCTTGATTCTTTTTTGTGGTCATTAACTTTCCCTTGAATTATTCAACATCAAGTGATCACTAGAAATTAAATTTTCCCTAAATATAAAAATAATTTATCATGGATATGTTTATTTATTAAACCATAAATAATTTCTACATGTTGTGTTTACTTTGAAAGTTATTTGTTTATTTGGGGAAATATTGATAAATCTATATACTTTATTTAATACAGATATTTTATGATATGGCACATTGGTCATGAATTAAATCGATTATTCGAAATACAAGTAATTCTTTGTAATTTTAGTCATGATTGGGGCCTAACATTATATATCCCCTCGATTCACTAGTAAGTATCATGAAACAATCAAGTTGAGCTAGCATTAAATGGGTTTTTACCAGTATATTAAATCTTCTTATGAATGTTATTGATGGTAGAGGTATCATGATTCCTGATATCATGGTATATAATAATTAATCATCATTTTAATTAGGATTTTAATTATTATTATCAATGATATTTTCACAATTATATTATCTATGGATGCATTTTATTCTTATTTTATTGATTAAATGGAATATGTCTTCAGTTATTTACATTATCGTATTGATTATTCCTGATCTAATTATGATAGTAAAGTTATTGTTTAAATGTAATGTGTGGTAAGTTATTTACCTTTTCATATTGATTATTATCCATGAGATTTTCATATTGATATTATCTCTATATGCACTTATTTTTTAGTTTATTGATTAAATTACATGTGTGTTTAGTTATTTACCTTACCATATTGATTTTTGTTACTGATTCACAGTATATTTTTTTGTACCTAACCCTTAATAATAATTTTACCTCACCCTTATTTTGTTTCCTTTCCCTGGGATTCCATTAAGTTTTCTATGGCTGATACACAGGGATATGCTAGAGGGGATAATGTTATTCTAAAAAAATGTGTTGTAATTTCTATATTAAAATGTAATATGTGACTCAAGTGCGTATCTTGTTTACCAAGAATACTAAAATATTTGGTCCTTTAGGATTCGATTCCTTGTATCTTATGCCAATGTAATAAATCAAATACTTGTTAAGGGCTACTGAGGTTGGGGTCACTAAAATATATGATATGAGGATATCTTAATTTGTGGTATGCATCAAATGTTTATAACAGGCTATGACATAGGGTATATTGTATAATAAGAAACCCATTTTAGTGAATTTAAAACATTTATAACTTGAGTAACCTACGTAAACAAGTTTTGGTTGGATTTTCTTATTCATCTACCTTTTTGTAGAATTTCATCCTTATTATATAGATAACCCACTCCAATATGTTGTAGAAATCAATTTAGGGAATAAATAAATAGTGACCCGACTCATAACATGAATGATAAATAGATCATAGCATAGATTTAGAGTAAAAAATAGTGAAAACATGATTTAACACAATAAATTTCATCAAAGAACAAATGAAAATCATAAGAGGAAAAAATCCTTTTAATTAAAATGAATTTAAAAGGAAAATAGTTTAAGAAGACATTTTTAGTAGAAAACATAATTTTAGTTAATTCTCACTCTACCCCATGTCAATAATAACATAAAAATTGTAATATTATGTTGTAGAGTAAGGTTCGTCTGCTAATTAAAATTTTAAAGACCATCCGAAGGAATTAACAAGAAGGAATTTCCAAAATTGACTAAATCTTTCAAGAATTGATGATACATGAAGATTGGGGATTTATTTTTCTTACATAGAGATAGAAGTAGAAATTAGAGAAAGGAAAATTGGTCTAACAATATACATGTTTCTAAAATAACTGAGCTAATTCCTATGAATGAACTAACTAAAAGAGGTAAGCATGGATTTTTTAGGGGAGCAAACGGAATGGGAAAATGTGTAGAGGGGTTTTTGGGTTATCCTCTTCAAGAAATATCAAAGACCTCCTTTTAGTTATAAATAAAATTAAAAAATGAAATATTTTCCCTTAGTTTTTTTTAAAGAAAATCAACATTATACCTACCAAGTACCTGATGTGGATGCATCTTCCATTTAGTGACCATCATATATCTATTTATTATGCACCAAAAAATTTTTATGGGTGACAATAGCTTTTCTAACCCCCTATAGACTACTTGGTATGCAATATAGGGACATTTGTTACCCAATGCTTCTATGGAACCAACCCCCTTCATTTTACTTCCTTTAATACTCACTCATTCCTCCTTCGATTGTGTTTAACTTCTAAATTCGTAATTAATTAATCAAATAATAACAATTTATATTAACTTAAAACTCAAACGATATGGATCATTACATGTTATATTAAAGGAAATCTTGAGTATGAATTGAGGTATAACAAAGATAAATATATATAGATTTATGGCTTTTCATATACTAATTGGGTAGGAGAAATTGGATAATTAATGTTTAGTATGTTATTACATCACAAGGTACAAATCAAATTAGTTAGACAAAATCGTAGCTTGAAGACCTGAGACTATAAATTACATATTCATTGGTGGTTGGATGTGGAAACCAAAGTGTAATTAAATTTTAAAATAATACAATTCAATATTTAAGTTTTAAATATATTGATAACAAAAATTATTTCATCAAGGTGAAAGTGTAGTTTGGTGATATCAACTTGGAGTATGTTTCAATAGGTCACATGTATCTTGACAAAGATCTTGGGAAATGATGTAAAAATGACCAATAAACTTGTATAAAAACTATTTTATGTATATATTTTGACCACTCTACCACTAATGTACTATAATGGTCCCTTTTTAAACCTTTTTACATATTAAAAACATGGGATCCCTCATTTCATTTCAAAAATACCAAGTGTGTCATCTCCCCCACTTTTAAAAGGACACCCCCTATCCTCTCTTATTCATGCCTTCACACCTCTTTGGATCAGTAAATCCCTACCCAAATTAATTCTCAACTTCCCTCCACTTATTTTGTTCAAAACTACAACCTTGTAATGATTTAGTGCTAACCTAAGGAGTATACCTGAATAATAGGTAATGTTCATCAATGAGTTTCTTTATTTTATTTATTTATCTACCTCCTTCAATTATTATTAAACCATGATGATATAATAAACTCAATATCTTCCATATACTAGGATGTTTTTCTAATAATTTTGTGACCTACAACCATCTCCACTTCCATCAAATGGGTTACGAAATCATCGTTCATTTGTACGGAGGACTACCGCCTTACAAACTGATGTCATTCATTCTTCCATTACCACCTTTCACAGTTGGGTATAATTATGGATATAAAGTATATATATATATATGATATTTATAACATAGTTATATCTCTTGAGTTTTTATATCATATATGTGTTTTTACATTCCATTCCATAGAAGATACGATAACGTTTCTCGTTTGTACGGTGGACGACCACCTCACAAAACGATGTGATTCATCTTTCACTAATGCTTCGAATGGAAGGTGATAAGAATAGATTTAATGATTTAATGTGATATACATGACATAATTGTGATATTAATGACATATTCATCCTGAAAAAAACATAATATATATCATTTTATTTCTTTCATTTTCACTCACGTAAAGATGATAAATTCACTCATGTACGTGTGGACTACCACCTTCACAAAGCTAAGCGGCTATCTTTTTATCACCACAGCACATGGATAATAAATATAAATATATTTAAAGGATAAATATGGTATTTATGATATAATTATCATTCTTTAAGGATAAAATTTTACTTACCTTCTTTCTATAATGATCATTCAAAAATGAAAATGTTACTCATGCGTACGTACGGTCTACCGTCTTCATGATAGTAGCATACTTCATTTTTCATAACAAATTTTCATGATTGGTGTTAAAAGTCTAATTTATGTATAAATATGATAAATATTTCATGATATTTGTAAAGTAATAATACCATTTTTCCACTCTTTGGAACTTAAATTAATTGATAAAATGTTTCTAAGAAAATCCAACTTCATTTCTCTCTTCAGTCAGAAATTGGTTTTATTCCAAAACCATGTTTTATAAAAATGTTTTCAAAAATGGTTTTAATAACTTTAGAATTATTTATTAAAGTCATTTTTATAAAAAAAAATCAGACAAGATTTATGTCATTTCAAAAAAAAATCCTATTTTATTTTTACCAAAAATGTAAAAGGAATCTTCTTATCATTTCCTGAATCGGGAAATTTATAACCTTTTTACAATGAAAAAGAAATGTTATTTGTTAAATTGTATAACATGAACAGATTTACCCACCATCATTTCTTTGAATATTCCATTTCAAGTTTATAAGGTTACTTTAAAAGAAAATTTTTCCCCAATATTTAGGAAATTCTTAGTTTTTAAAAGTGATTTTTGAAAAAGGATTTTTAGAATGTTTTATGTTTTTAAAAAAGTGATTTTCAAAATGAAAAGATTATTTTCCTCAATAATGTTTTTAAATATATTTTTATTATATTTCTATTCACCAACAACAACAAATCCTAATTCTTACTCCAATTGGTGTAAGTTGTATTGATACCATCCTGATTCTTTCTATGAATGGTTTATAATCATTTTGACTAAGGAAAATACTAACATTCACTTCCTTGTTTAATTTTTTTAGACATTATATTTCCCTTGAATTATTAGATATCATGTGATCACTCGAAATTAAATTTCTCCTAAACATCCATATTATTTATCATGGATATGTTTTTTGATTAAATCATATATCATTTCTACATATGGTGATTAGTTTGAAAGTTATTTATTAATATGAGGAAATATTCATAAATATATAATCTTTACTCAATATATATATTTGATGATAAGTAACATTGGTCATGAATTAAATTGATTATTTGATATAAAAGGAATGATCTTGACTTTGAGTGGTGGGTGGGGCCCAGAATTATATATCCCTATGACGCGTCAGTAAGTCTCATGATATAATCAAGTTAAGTTAGAATTAAATGGGTTTTTAACTCTAGAATAAATAATATTGTGATAGTTCTTGGTGGTATAGGTATCATGATGACAAAGATCATGGCATCCACTAATTGATCATTACCTTCAATAATATTTTATTTATTATTATCAATGATATTTTCACAATTATATTATCTCTAGATGCATTTCATTCTTAGTTTATTGACTAAACGGATTATGTTTTCAGTTATTTACCTTTCCATATTTATTATTCCTTATCTAATAATGATATTCAAGTTATTAATTAAATAAAATGTATGGTCAGTTATTTAGCTTTTCATATTGATTATTATCCATGAGATTTTCTAATTGATATTATCTTTGGATGTACTTCCTTTTCAATTTTTTGATTAAATGACATGTGTGTTCAGTTATTTATATTATCATATTTATTATGCGTATTGATTCATAAAATATTATAATGTAACGAACTCTTACTGATCATTTGAGCTCACACTTTTTTTTCCTTTCCCCAGGACTCCATGAAGATTACTATGACCAATACGCAGGGATATGCTAGAGGGAATAATATTATTCTCAAAAAAAATTGTTGTTATTTATATATTAAAATATAATATGGTACTAAAGTATAAATCTAGTTTACCAAGTCTAATAAACTATTTGTTCCTTCAGAATGTGATTCCTTATATCTTATGCAATGTAACAAAGCAGGAACTGGCACCGAGCTACTGGGGTCAAAGTCACAACAATATAAGATATGAGGATATTATAATTTGTTGTATGCATAAAATTCTTATCATAGGATACAATATATGGTATATCATAAAATATGAAACCCATTTTAGTGAATTTAAAACATTTATAGCTTGAGGAACCTATATAAACAAGTTGTGGTGGCCTTTTCTTATAAATTTACCTTTTTATAGAAGGACATCCATGTTTTAGAGATAATCCACTATAATATGTTTTAGAAATAAATTCAAAGCATAAATAAAAAGTTAACTAACTTATAATATAGAGACCCATAAGCTTGACGTACATGAACGTTACATTACTTTAGCGGAATAATTAATACATAACAAAAACATACACACAAGGACCATAATAGTTTAGTGTCTTTGGAAACTCGGGATATAATCTTCTGATTGTGGTGAAAGATATTCAACATCTCCCATAAAGATCTTCCCCTTTTGTTTTATTACCTAAAACCTTTCTTTAAATACTAGGGGAAAGAAAACATATAAAGGGTGAGATCAAATGCTCAGTAAGGGTAAGCATGGAGAAAATAAATCATATACATTTGAACTTAAAAACATGAACATAATGTTTAAACATCAAGATTTTGAGCAATAACATAAAACATGGCAGTACGTAAGGTATAGATCATAAAGAAACATTAATCTTGATAAAATAGCATGGGAATAAACCATGTAATTGTGGAAACCATTAAGCACATGTTATGATTTCCATAGTAGCCAAGGAATCGCTGCCAAGACCATTTTAGTGGACAAAGTACCTTTCTGAATCGAGTTCACTCCTCGTTCCAGTCCTGTAACACTGAACCGGATTAACTTACCATTCTATTCATATCTATCACATGAGATATAAATATTTACCCAATGAATTGGAGGGAGATATAGGTCCCACCCATATCATAATTAAATCATTCTTACTTGTGCCGCAAAATAAACATACATCATTCATAATAACCCAATGAATAAAATGGGTGTCATAAAAATCATCCCATCATCACATAATCTATATAAAAGAAATGGATATCATTTCATAATAAGAAAATTGAAACCATGTAAATCATTGAGACATTATATTTGAAATATACACATATGAAATAATGTCATCTTAGATGGAAAATGGTTTTGATAAAACACTTTAAATGAATTATTGATGAAAATAACCTTTCTTCTTCAAAATCATTTTATTTTCACAAAATGTCATGCAATTTTAAAAGAAAGGGGTTTTGTTGAAAATAATCATGCAATATTATAGAGGAAGATTAATGAAAAAGAGGCGTTATGAAACCGTAAAAATCCGTTCACGTCGTATAAGTTAAAAAAAAACATTCTCCTCATACTTTTGTCGGAAAAGTAAAAAAGATCATCGTGTGGTAAAAAAAGTAAGATTCCTTTCATAACATGTGGTAAATTCCAAAAATGGGTAAAAAGGACTTTAAACATACATGAAAACATTTTTAGAAAATAGGGACATTTATGATAACAATAAGCCCAGTAAATACTTACGAATAAATAATCTCGGATAAGAATGAGATTGGAATAGTTATCTCTTACCTTATGTCCGATATGATTCATATGTATCCAAACCTCCTGTATAATGATTTAAATAATGTCATTTACTTATTAAAGAATCATATTCATTGTTATGATATCATATATGGTTCACTTATGACTTTATATTACCCATTCTTTTGTAAAATCCATGCTAAAGTAGCATTTTGTGTAAAATCGTTTCATTTATCATATACGTTTGGACTTATTGTTCATGTCAGTTTTTAAATAGTAACCCTGTGTTTTCATCAAAAATTGAATGTTTTCAGAAAAATACCCAAAATTCACCCTAGGCTAATTTCGATATTCTAAATCCAAAAATGAAGTCCATTTTGAAAGATAAAATTTATAAAATTTCAAAAAATGGTTATTACTATTCATAACGGCTAGTTTATATATTATTTTAATAATATATCGTTGTTTAGTGAAACCTAGTATTGCGTACTACACACGCTATCAAGGAAGGTCGTGATTGCGTGTAATGCAAGACAATTCAGGGCTACATGTAGTACAAGCTCTCTTTGGTGTTGCATATAACATAATAAAAACTTATTTCATTTATTCATTAAACAAAATCTATACTTAATGTTTGCGTAGAATAATTTCTACAAAACAAACTTGAAATTGTGTGTAACACTTGCCAAGAATAGTGTTGCATATACTACAAGCTAATACGGTGTTTCATATAGTACAAACTAATCTTGGTGTATAATAGAAGACATAAAAGAAATTAAAAAGAATATGTCTCATAAAATATCAGGGTGTTACATATAACATGCAAGATAAACAGACCATAGCATGGATTTATAGTAAATAATAGTAAACAACTTGATTTATCTCAAGAAATTTCATAAAATAAAAAATGAAAATCAAAACATAAAATAAAAAACCTTTTAATTAAATTAATTTAAAAGGAATATAGTTTAAGATGATATTTTTAGTAGAAAACTCAATTTTAGTTAAATATCACTCTACCCCATGTTGATACTAACATAAAGTACAATTCATAATATTAATGTATTGGTGTTCGTAGAAGAAATGAATTTTTTGAGTTCAAAATACAGAAACCCAATCTCCATACCAAATGCATATTATGGAATCATTGAAGAAATATGGTGGGTTGATTATATTAAATTTCAAGTTCTAGTGTTTAACTGAAAATTGTTTATCTGTAAAAACAGTGTTACACATGATGAATTTGAAATGACAGAAATTAGTCTGAATAAATTGGAATACACAGTAGTTCCTTTTTTCATGAAAACATACACAAAAAAATTCTATGTTCTTAATCAATATGATATCTAGTGGTCTATTCTTTTACAATAAAAAAATTGTATTTTGGTGATGATAAACTCTACAAAGATTCTTATTTATATGAGATCCCTCCTTCTCTAGAATGATTAACAAATAATAATGGTGAACACATCTTAGACATGGTTTGTACCATATTTAACAATCATGAAAAATGGATTTGGGAAAACAATACTTTAGTACATTCCTAATATTATATATAACACATGTTTATTTATGGGTTACTTTTTTATATTTCATAAATTTTTAGAGATTTTAACTTTATTTTCTTTTTTAAAATGCATATTATGATCAATAAGTTAAATTGTTTGATTATAGTACTTTATTTTTGTTTATTTTACCATGTTTAACCTTATGTAACATATCTATTAATTGATTTTGTTGGAAACCTATTATTTTAAATTTAATATATTTAATAAAAAAATATTTTATAAGAGAATATTCAAAAAAACTCTTTTTGGTGTAAAAATGATTGACCAGGTTGGAAAATTTATACTATTCACACACCATTTTTTGAATTATTTTCATTCATTTATGTCATTTCATCTCTAATTAATATTTTTATCAATTTAGTTAACTATAAAAAATATGAATAAAAATGAGTTAAGTTTACTTAAATTTACTTTTTATTTGATAATTGTTCATTTTTTATTTACATTTGTATGTAATAGTTGGATTTTAATATTTGTGTACTAATTATTTATTTATTTAATTTATAGGATAGTGAAAGATCAATCATCTGATCTACTACATACTTCTGGAGATGATCGTACTCACAACTACGGGAAGGGACGTACACATGCTCTTGTTGATGATCCTTTTCATCCTTTTAAACATGAGACATATACTTCCACAGGGGAAAAGAGTTCTAGGG
The DNA here is from genome assembly GCA_963277665.1 of Viscum album. NCBI lineage: Eukaryota > Viridiplantae > Streptophyta > Magnoliopsida > Santalales > Viscaceae > Viscum > Viscum album. Next base: position 1,129,403,178 of record OY728132.1, read on the forward strand.
TCTCTAAATTTTGCACCACACATTTACCAAAATTATCAATTTATTATAGCTAGGACTAGAGGATACTATTTGACTTTGATGATAATGATATTCTAAGAGGTCTGAATTCAAAAAAATTCTGGACTTCTATAGCAATGCAGGCTAAAATCAAAGTTAATATTTTGTTTGATGATTGGAAAAGTGTTGAAAAAGTGATAATATCTCACTTGTGGGAGACCATTTTGGTAATCTAATTTTTTATTATTTTACTTATCTTGAAATTTTTTTAGAAATATATGGTTCCCCCTTCTTATCAGATGACATATGATATACCTTATATTGGAGGCGTTTGGAGGAAATGTTTATCATTGGCTTCTAAGAGATGGAGGAATTTTAAATCATCCCTCATATCATATTTAATTTTTTGTGATGGACAACATCATAATCCATGTGATATATATCCATTTATAGATGAAGATACGTGGAAGAAATTTGTTGAAATTTGACGATAAGAATCATTTTTTGTAAGTGCAATATTACCTTTTAGATTTTTTTTTATATTAAAGGCCATGTTAGTAATTTATTTCTTCATAACTATTAATTTATTGTAATTGAGGAGATCTAATTAGGATATACAATCTAGAAACGTATACCCTCATATGTTATCTCAATGATGGTATACATTATTTAAAGAAAAAATTATAGCAGAAAAAATTAAAAATATGATAGATAGGTCTTCAAGGTCTGTAGACGTTTACAATCCTATACCCACTAAACATGAAAAAGTTAAGAGAGATCAAATGAGAAAAAATAGACAATATCTTACAAAATAGTTGAGGGTTATAGTTATGAGTATTGTAAGATGTTTACTTTATTTATTTATTTTAGTTAAACATATTCATTATATATTGGGATTCATTACATATTATTTCAAATATTACATGAAGGATTATCTTGAGGAGAATATCAAACATAGGGCCTTTATAGATGAGGTTAGGAAGGATATTTTAGCTAAAAAATTGAGATATATGTTCGGTACAATTGATTTTTACAGACATGCAAAGAGAGTTTTAGACTAATGATCCCACTCCACCTCTTCTATCAGCTCCCACTCCTCCACCTTCACCTGTAGACTCAAATCCTTCTTATCCTACTCCTAAAAACCCTCCACCATATCTTCCCTATTATTTTTATTTATTTTTTGATGATCCCCAACATCATATTACTGGATATGGGATGATATTCTATTTTAGATATATTATTCATCATCAACACATAGATATAGAGAACAATAGGGTCACTATAAAGGATATTATAGATAGAACAATAGGAGTACCATTACCTACATATGAGGTGAGTATAGTTGGACAAAGTATCTACCACTTTTTATTTTTTCCATATAGACTTATTTGACATATTATTATAGAGGTATGTGTATATTTTATCTTTTATTTCATTTTGGTATTAAATTTTTTTTAGAATTTTAAAGTTTATATATTTATATATTTTTTACAAAAGTAAATTAAAGGTAAATAAATACTATACAGATAAAAAAAATTGTTATGACTTTAGATACAAATTCTTGTAGTCTGGATAGATTGTCAACATATTCAAATTTGTTATTGGAAGTTTATGAGATTCCAATTGAAGCTGATGTTTGTGGGCATGCAATGACTATGGTGCTTTTGAAAAATGATATCATGGAGATTATAACATGATATCAGTTGGGAATCAACATGATGCAAGTTTTTTCCATGTAAGTCTTAACATAAATATTTCCTTACATTTAATTTATTGATTATTTATACTTATTTTTATTTTTTATTTGGTATGTTTTTACAATATATAATGAGAATGAAAATATAGATGTATATGGATTTATGGACCTGTAATTTATTTTACCTAGAGTGATGACAATGACTGAATTAGACAGAACAATTTATATTTCTGAAGGATTTCAAAAGAATGCAATTATTCAGTGCTGGATGTTTCCTTATCTTCAAGAGTATAAAACATATATCTCAAAAATTGTTATATATATCTTAACATAATAACCACTACCATTAAAATTTATTTTATATTAGTGTTCATTAGATGCTAGGTTTTTTTCTAAGGGAGAAGGCACTTCATTAGCTATTCTCTATCCATGGTGAAGTGTGATAAAATTTTAAGAATGTATTGGACATGTAAGTTTGAATTTTTTTTTAATAATTTTTTTATAGTATAATGACTTTTAAATTTATTTCATTCATATTATTTTCAAACAGGGCATGAAATTTCTTTCAAGAGACCACAAAAAAGAAGAGCGCTAAGAAAAAATGCGTAAAAGAAAAGGTGAATTTTTTTTTAAAATTAGAAACTTTTGAATATAATACCTAATAATGTTATTTTAAAATCAAAAATTATTTTCAATAGAATTTTTATAAATAATAATGTGTAAAGTAATTTGGATATTATGTTTCTATATTTATGTATTAAATAATTTCAACTGGGATAGTTATGATGTTCTAGTAGGTTACATTTTCTTATAAACTTTTCCTTAATATTTCATTCCTTTTATTCAGAATAAATGATAAATACATTACTTTTTATTTTTATATTTTTGATGAACCTCAACCTTATATTTCATAGGAGATGAGACACTTTCAAATGAAATAAGGAAATAATTTTATAGGTGTGATTGGATTTTAGTTTATTTGTAATTTAAATTGTAATCTTTAAATTTATAATTATAAATGTGTTTTTATGGTTGTTATGTTTTTATTTATTCTTGTTTTATACTAGTTTTATGCTTGGTTTATTCTGGTTTTTATACTTGTTTTCTCTTCTTGTCTACTTGGGAGAGGATAATTTAAAAGAAAATTATTAAAAAATGTTACAATAATTAATTTATAATCTTGGTTTTATTAGAAAACATTAAAAATTATTTAAAATGTCACCTATAATAACATAGAATACTAAGAAATGTTAAAAATAAAAAATCTGATGTGAAAACCCATTTTTTACACTAGTGATAAAATCATTCTACTGTTAAGGCTTTCCTAAAGTAACTAAAAAGAAATAATGATATGTTCCTAGTGTATGGAGGCGATGAGGATCTAGTCATCAAGGGTTATACTGATGATAGTTTTTAAAAAGATTAGAATGATCTGAATTCATAGTTAGTAAATGTTTTTTATCCCAACAGAGGAGATGTGAGCTGGAAGAGTTCAAAGCAGCCAGTTGTCAATGATTTTACAGCAAAGTCTGAGTATATAGCATCTTATAATTCAACCAAGGAAGTTTTTTGGATACAAAACTTTGTTTAGGATATTGATGTGGTACCTAGTAGTAAATACCTTATCCTGTTTTATTGTGATAATACTACAGTCGTGGCTCTTGAAAAAGATCCAAGGTCACACCAAATAACAAGGAACATACACCAAAAGTATCACCTCTTAAAGGATTATTATCAAAGGGGTGAAGTTATTGTAAGAATATTTCTCAAAAAAATAAAAGATATAGGACCCCTTAACTAAAGGAATATCTCCACAGAAGCATGATTATCATGTGAGAGCTAGTGGACTGAAGGTTGTTAGTATTTGGATATAGTGAAACTGGGAGTCTATTGGAGTTGGTTCCCAAGAAACAACATCTATGTACTTTAAGATAACATGTATTCATTTTTTTAATATTAATAAACTGCTTATCACATCATGATTTTTCTTCTGCATAACATAGTATGTGATAATTTTCTAAGAGCAGATGTCGCAATGAAAGTTCATAGCAGTTCCTCACTATGATGAGAACCCAGAAGTTCCATGATAGTATTCTTAAATATATGTTCAGAGGATAGATGAAATAATTTGAGGGACACAAATGATATAGTCTATCAGGGGTGGATACTCATAGAACTTTGAGCCACCTTCTCATGGTGTACACCCTTGGTAATATATAGAGTATGATATTTTTAGAATGAGACATGCTAGTAGAAAATCCACATTTACAAGTGTCATTGGATGTTTCTATTTTCATATGTGTTTATTGATCCTTAAATTATAATATTATTATTAATGAGTATTACAAGTCAGATACTTTGATTTATTGATAAAAATCATGATGACATATATTCACAGAGAGGTAGGATATGTTGGGTGCATCACAAGTAATATTACATTAATGAATAATGAAAGAATGGATTTTTCCATTTTTTTTCTTTAATAGAAGTTAATATCTAAATCCCTTTAGTGGAAATGATATTTCCTAACTAAATCCATAGACATGGTGTTCTATAGGCAATTTCATTTTTTTAAAGTCTGATAAAAAGACTTTGAACACATAGGTTGATGGCACCAACATGTAACCTTCTTGACTATAGATGTCATGATAAAGGGATTATATTACTTAGTAAGCATCAGTATGAGGTATTATGTCATTACAACATTAAATTATTTCCCTATGGGTGTCTTGTAGTGTTACTAGATACTAACCTTGGACTTTAGACTGCTTCACCTAATGCCACTGAGAAAGAGGCCTAGAGGGTGACATACTAGGTTTATCCAGAATCTCAATTAAACTATATATAATTATTTATTATTTCCCCAGATGAATAAAAATTATTCCCACACATGGTTTAATAATTATTAATGTTTGATTGATACCATATATTTCATCACTAGTTATTCTAAAGAATATTATGTGAGCAGAATATTTAATAAATATTTATTTTCTTTATAGTGAATGTAATATTTATTTATTTATTATCGAATAATGCAATGATATTTATTTAATAAATAAATACTCATTATTCAAGGGATGATAAATATTGTGGAGGAATGGCGGGCCAAGTTTATAAGTCTGATGAGAAATAATATATATTGAATATTATTTGAATAAATAATATTAAATTTTAATTCATGAGTTTAGCGCATATCAAGAAATAATAATATTATTATTATTATTATTATAGACATGGGGTTCTGTGGTGATTAAATAAATATTAAAGGAAACTTCTAAAATTATTTATTTATAACCCTAGTGTTATGTAAACCCAATTATATTAGTTTTACAAAGATATCCAATTCATTTGTTTTTTTGTGAACAATGAATTTGGAAAATCCTCTCGAAGCCCTAGAGAGATCCCTTCTCCAAGAATTCTCCTAGGAACGGAGAGCAATATTCCTCCACCTTCCACTCTTAAGTCTAAAGAGATCATAGAGAATCCTTTGGAAGTGATTCTTAGGGCAATTAAAGGTGAATGGAACAAGCAATAGGATCTTCCATGCTAGCACATGGACATTCCAATGGTGATGTTCAGAGATTTTTGTAACACGTATGGATCACCACTAGATGGAATCTACCCTTCATTCCTAGAACTCAATGATTTTATGACATAGATCTATTTCCAGATCCATCAATGGAAAAATAATTTCACCCAAGCTAATTCTTTAATTGCTTAACATAATTATAAATAATGTGTGATTATCATACACTTGGTTCCAGCATATTATCCCTTTTTTGTATTCCTTGATTAAATTTCATTTATCATGACATTAAACTTCCTATAAAATCTCAGATTAATCATCTATCATGAAAAAAATAAAAGTTGGGATCGACCCATCACATGCTTTTGCTGCACCCAAAACCTACAAATTTAGCACCCGAATACTTTATGATAGATTTAATTTTAAATAAATTGAATAGCTTGAATTATATGAAAAACTGAGTTTAGATTTTTTTTACATGCAATAATGAGTTTCTTTGATATATTTCATTGTCCACAAGACTGAGTTTTAGCAAACACCAATATAATATTAATATTATTATTTAATATGATAGTTATCAGCTAGATGTTCGAATGGAGAATATGAATAGGATTAACTAACCTATGAAAATATATATTTTACACACATTTATTAGTTATCTATTGATTAGTAGTAAAATGAGAATCATTTAAAAGAAAGTCAAATGTTTTCTAAAAAACAATATTTTTTTAAAAAGAGGATTAGTCATGATTTATACATATAATTTAATTTTAATTTGTACACTTTTAGAAAATTTAATTAAAGAAAATAAAATTCATTTTTGAAATCTGAATACCAAAATTTTTTTAAGGCAAATTTCTGGAATTTTACTGAGAAGTTTTATTTTTTGATTAATAGTGAAAAATACTGAATTCTAATTGAAAACCGCCTTTTCATTTAAATAATTTATAATTTTAAATTATAGTTTAAATTGGTTTTAAAGTAAATTTAGTTCAATTATATATTAATTTAACCAATTTGGTTCATTGTAATCATTTTAATTTTTAATTTAGATAAAAAAACTTTTGTAAATTTTTGAACATTTTCACTTTAAAAACACGCTTACTCATCATGTCTATGGGATTAATTTTAAATTAAATTTTGCATATTTTTGGAATTTAAATCACCATAATTTATAATTTATAAAAATTAAAAATTAATTTTTGAGCAAAATTAATAGTGAATATAGTAAAAATTAATTATTTTGGTTAAGGTAAAAATGGGTTTACTAGGGGTTAAAATAAAAAGGTATTGGTAAAAATGACTTGTAAACTTGTATAAAAAATATTGGATGGAAATATTTTTACCACACCACCTCTAAGGATTATTAATGGTATATTTTTTAACCTTGTGACATATGAAATATATGGGAGCACTCAATTCATTTCAAAAATATCAAGGGTGTACTCTCCCCCACTTATAAAAGGCCACCCCATATCCTCATTTCTTCACACTTTCACACCTATTTGTTTTGGTTAATACCTACCCAAATAAATTCCCAAAATCCCTCCCATCATACGAAAAGACTTATTTTTGTCAAAAAACAAGCCTATGGAGGGTTTAGTTTAAACCTAATGAGGATACCCGAAGAAAAGTCAATGTTATTCAACGAACATATTTATACTATTTCTTTCTTTACCTCCTTAAATTATCATTAAACCATGATCATATAATAACATAATTATCTTCTATATACTAGGATGTTGTTATAATAATTTAGTGACCTATAACTATCTCCACTTCCATCAAATGGGTTATAAAATTAATGTTCGTGTGTATAGCGGACTACCATCTCACAAACTGATGTCATTTCTTCTTCCATTAGAAACTTTAATGGTTGGGTATGATGAAGGATAAAAAGTATATATATGATATTTATAACATATTAATACATATGGAGTCATTATATCATATATATATATATATATATATTTACCTTCTATTTCATAGGGGATACGATAACGTCTCTCTTGTGTATGGTGGACTATTGCCTCACGAAGAAATGTGATTCGTCTTTCACTAAGGCTTCACATTTAAGGTGATAAGGATAATGTTAATGTTTATATGGTATATAAAGGACATAATTATAATATTAATGATATATTTATAATTATTTAAAGATAATATATATCATTTTCTTTCTTTCCTTTTCACTCACATAAATATGATAACGTCGCTCGTGTATGTGTGGACTACCACCTTCACAAAGCGATGTGGATCTATTTTTATCACCACACCACATGAATGATATATATGAAAATATTTAAATAAATAATATGGTGTTTATTATATTTTTATCATTATTTAAGGTTAAAATATTACTTACCTCTTTTCCAAAAATATCATTGAAAAACGAAAATGTTACTCATGTGTATGTACGGTCTACCATCTCCTTGATCATAGTGTACATAATTTTTCATAATGGAAATTCATTATTAGTTTTAAATTTATAATTGATGTAAAAATATGATAATTATTTCATGATATTTTTAAAGTAATAGTACATATTTTCCAGTCTTTTTCACTTAAATTAATTGATAAAATGTTTCTAAGAAAATCTATCTTCATTTCTATATTCGGTATGAAATCTATTTTATTCCCAAACCATGTTTTCTAAAAATGTTTCAAAAAATGTTTTTAACCACTTAAAAATTATTTCTTAAAGTAATTTTTACAAAATGTTTTAAAAGTAATATCTATGAAATTTTCAAAACAATTCCCATTTGGCTTTTACTGAAAATGTGAAAGGAATCTTCTTATCATTTTCTGAACAAGGAACCTTCTAACATTTTTTCAATGAAAAATAAATGTTATTTTTATCTTGTATGACATGTATGGATTTAACCACCATAATTTATTTAAAGATTCCTTATAAGTTTTATAAGTTTTATTAAAAAAAATGTTTTCTTAATTTTTGAAATATTATTAGTTATTAAAAGTGATTTTCAAATAAAATGATTTTCATAATATTTTATGATTTTAAAAAAAGTTATTTTCAAAATGAAAAGGATATGTTCTTCAAGAATGTTTTTAGATATATTTTTATGGTATTTATATTCATCAATGACAAAAATCCCTCATTCTTGCTCCAATAGGTGTATATTATATTGATATTGTCCATATTCATTCTATGGAGAGTTTATGATAATTTTGACCAAGGAAAGTACTAACATTAACTTCCTTGATTCATTTATGCAGTCATTAACTTTCCATTTAATTATTCAATATCATGTGATCAGTGGAAATTAAATTTCCCCTAAATATCCATATTATTTATAATGGATATGTTTATTTCTTAAACCATATATCATTTCTACATACATTGTTTACTTTTAATGTTATTTGTTTACCTATCGAAATATTGATAAATCTATATCCATTACTCAATATTGATAATTGATGATAAGGGACATTATTCATGAATTTAATCTATTATTCGAAATATGTGGAATTCTTTGGAATTGAGGTTATGGGTGGGGCCCAATATTATATATTCCCTCGATGTATCAACATGTCTCGTGAGACAATCAAGTTAAGCTAGAATTAAAAGGTTATTTACATATAGATTAAACCATCTTGTGAAAGTTCTTGATGGTAAATCTATCATGATGCTTGAGATCATGGCATCCAATTATTAATCATTACCTTCATTTAGATTTCAATCATTGTTATCAATGATATTTTCACAATTATATTATCTTTGGATGCATTTTATTCTTAGTTTATTGCTTAAATGGAATGTGTATTCTATTATTTAACTTATCATAATGATTATGAATTATTTAAATATAAAAATCATGTTATTTATTAAATAGCATGTGTGTTCAGTTATTTACCTTTTCATATTGATTATTATCCATGAGATGTTCATATTGATATTATCTCTGGATGAACTTCCTTTTTATTTTATTGATTAAATGACATGTGTGTCAGTTATTTAAATTGTCATACTAATTGGATTATTGATTCATGATAGCTTTAATTGTACCTAACCCTTACTAATCATTTAACCTCACCCTTATTTTTTTCTTTTCCCCAAGATTCCATGAAGTTTACTATGATTGACGCACAGGGATATGCCAGACCGGATATTGTTATTCTTGAAAAAAATGTGTTATAATTTATATATTCAAATGTAATATGGGACTCCGGTATGTATCTAGTTTGTCAAGACTACTAAACAATTTGTCCTTCAGGATATGTTTCCATGTATCGTATGCCAATGTAATAAAGCAGGCACCGACTTTAGGCCACTAGGGTCAGGGCCACTATAATATAAGATATGAGGATATCTTAATTTTTGGTATGCATCACATGATTATCACAAGATACAACATTGGGTATATAATACAATATGAAACCCATTTTAGTGCATTACTAATAATTATAACTCTAGGAACTTTTATAAACAATTTGTGGTGGTATTGTCTTATGAATTTAACTTTTTCTAGAAGTTAACCCCTATTATAGATATAATCCACTACAATATGTTGTAGAAATCAATATATAGAATAAATAAATAGTGACATAAATCATAACATGCAAGATAAATAGCTCATAACATGGATTTAGAGTAAATAATAGTGAAAAATAGAATTCAACTCAATAAATTTCATCAAAGAACAAATGAAATTCATAACAGGAAATAAAAATCCTTTTAATTAAAATTAATTTAAAAGGAAAATAGTTTAAGAAGATATTTTTAGTAGAAAACATAATTTCAGTTAAATATCTCTCAACCCCATGTTAGTACTAACATAAATATTATAATGGTATATTTTAGAGGAGGGGTATCCTACAGATTAATATGAGAAATTCTATCTGAAGAAAGTAAAAGGAACGATTCACCATAATTGACTAAATATTTAAAGAATAGAAGAGACATGAAGATTGAGGATTTATTTTTCTTACACGGAGATAGAAGTAGAAATTAGAGGAATGAAAAATGGTTTAACCATATACATGTTGCTAAAATAGTTGATTTAATTCCTATGAAAGATCTAACTAAATAGGGAAGCATGGATTATTTGGGGGAGGAAAGGGAATGAGAAAATAAGTAGAGGGGTTGTTGGGTCATCCTATTCAAGAAATATCAAATCCCCCTTTTATTTATAAATAAAATAAAAATAATGACATATTTTCCATTAATTTATTTCCGAAAAATATACATCATACCTATTGAGTGCCTGATGTGGGTACATCATCCATTCGGTGACCATTGTATATCTGATGCTTATGCACCAACCATTAATTATGGGTAACAGTAGCCTCTCCCACCCCCTCGAGACTACTGGGTATACAATACAGGGCCATCAGGTACCCCATGATTCTCTATAACCAACCCCATTCATTTTCCTTCCTTTTATCCTCACTCATTCCTCCCCCAATTTTTTTTAAATTCTAAATTCAAAATTAATTGATCAAATAATAAAAATTAAAATTAACATAAAACTCAAATGATATGGATCACTACATGTTATATTAAAGGAACTATTGAGTATTACATGAGGTATAATAAAGTTAAATCTATTTATATTTATGGTTTTTCATATACCAATTGGTTAGGTGAAATTGGATAATGAAATTTGAGTATTTTATGACATCTCAAGCTAGAACTCAAATTAGTTGGACAAAATCGTAGCTTGAATACGTGAGACTCAAAATCACATATTCATTGGTGATTGGATGTGAAAACTAAAGTATAATTAATCTATAAAATAATATTATGTAGTATTCAATGTTGAAATAGTTTTATATTAAAAATTATTTCAACATGGTGAAATTGGAATGTGGTGATCTCAACATGGAGTATGTTTCAACAGGTCACACGTATCTTGACAAATCTCTTGAAAAATGATGTAAAGATTACAAATAAACTTGTCTAAAAACTATTTTATGGACATATGATGACCATTACACCTATATGGATCTATAATAGTCCATTTTTAACATTGTTACATATGAAAAATGTCGGAGCACTCAATTTATTTCAAAAATACCAAGTGTGTCCTTTCCCCTGCTTATAAAAGGACACCCCCTATCCTCTCTTCTTCAAACATTTAAACCTCTTTGGTTCAGACAAGACCTACCCAAATCACTTCCCAACTTACCTCCCCTAATCTTAGAATCCATATTTTGGTAAAAAAAATCCAACCTAGGAAGGATTTAGTCTGAACCTAAGGAGGATACCTGAAGAAGAGGTAATGTTCTTCAACAGGTATCTTTATTTTATTTGTTTCTCCACCTCATTAGATAATTATTAAAACATGATGATATAATAAACTAAGTATATTCCATATACTCTAATTTTTTCCTAATAATTTTATGACCTACCACCATCTCCACTTCTATCAAATTAGTTATGAAATTATCATTTTTGTGTACGGTGAACTACCACATCACGAACCGATGTCATTCGTTCTTCCATTACCACCTTTAATGGTTGGTTATGATAGTGGATATAAAGTATATATATGATATTAATAAAATATTTATATCTTTGGAGTATTTATATCATATATATCTTTTTTACCTTCCATTCCATAGGAGATACGATAATGTCGCTCATGTGTACAGGGACTACCACCTCATGAAATGATGTAATTTGTATTTCACTAATGCTTCACATGGAAGGTGATAAGGATAAATTTAATAATAATATGTTATATAAATTATATAATTATGATATTCATGAAATAATTATCATTCTTTAAAGATAATATATATCAATTTTTTTATTTTCTATTCCCACATGTAAATATGATAACATCGCTCGTGTACGTGTGGACTATCGCCATCACGAAGTGATGTGGTTGTCTTTTAATCACCACACCACATGTATGATATATATTAATATATTAAAAGTATTAATATCATATTTATGATATTATTATCATTATTGAAGGATAAAATATTACTTACCTCCTTTTTATAACAATCATTGAAAAATGAAAATGTTACTCATGCGTACGTACAGTCTACCGTCTCCATGATCATTCTGTACCACATTTTTCATAATAAACATTCGTGATTGGTTTTCAAATTATAATTGATGTGTAAATATGATAATTATTTCATAATATTTTTAAAGTAATAGTACAAATTTTTGACTCTTTGGAACTTAAATTAATTGATAAAATGTTTCTAAGAAAATGAGACTTCATTTCTCTCATTGGTCGGAAATTTCTTTTCCTCCAAAACAATGTTTTTTAAAAAAAATAAAAAATGGTTTTAACATCTTCAAATTGATTTTTTAAAGTCATTTTTACAAAACAAATATTCATTTAATTTTAAAAAAAAATGATTGTTTTTCTTTTACCGAAAATGTAAAAGGCATCTTCTTGTCATTTTCTAAACATGACACTTTCTAACCTTTTTCACTGAAAAATAAATGTTCCTTTTATATTTAATGACATGAACGAATTTACACACCATTTTTTCCTTGAATCTTCCTTCATAAGTTTATGAGGTTAATTTTAAAATTAAATTTTTTCCCAATATTCAGAAAATTATCAGTTTTTAAAAGTTATTTTCAATGAAAAGAATTTTCATAATGTTTTATGTTTTTTAACAAGTGATTTTCAATATTAAAAATATATTTTACTCAATAATGTTTTTAAATATATTTTTACGGTGTTTCTATTCATCAATGACAGCAATGCCTCATTCTTACTCCAATGGGTGTATGTTGTATTGATACCATCCATATTCTTTATATGGATGGTTTTGAATCATTTTGACCAAGTAAAATATTGACTTTGACTACCTTGATTCATTTTTAATTCATTAAATTTTCCTTTAATTACTCAATACCATGTGATTATTTGAAATTAAATTTCCCATAAATATCCATATTATTTATCATGGATATGTTTATTTTTTAAAGTGTTTATCATTTCTACATACGGTGTTTTTTTTAAGTAATTTGTTTATCTGGTGAAATATTGATAAATTTGTATTATTTACTAAATACTTATATTTGATGAAAATGAATTTTAGTCATGAATTAAATTGATTATTCGATATATGAGGAATGCTTTAGGATTTCAGTGATGGGTGATTCCCAGCATTTTATAGTCCATCGATGCATTAGTAAGTCTCATGAGATAATCAAGTTAAACTAACATTAAATGGGTTTTTAATTTTATATTAGAACATCTTGTCAAAGTCCTTGATGGTAGAGGTACAGGAAAGCAGACTTGCTCAAGAGACTCATGATGGAAGACTCGCAGAAGAGACTCACAAAAGTGAACTTGCGAAATCAGAATCATAGAAGAGACTCATGAAAGTAGACTCGTGAAAGCAAGCCCATGAAATCAGACTCATATAAGGGACTCGAAAAAACAAACTCATGGAATAGACCCACATAAGGGACTCATGAAAATAGACTTGATGAAGCAGACTCGCGGAAGGGATTTGTGCAAGGGGTTATGCGCCAGGGTCTTTCACAAAGGTATCACACTAGAATACTGCACATGGATATGTGTTCTTACATTTCCCATGTGAAAAGTATCATTGTAATATATGAATTGTGGATGATAATAATAAGATAGTGGATCTTCACCATTTGACAATAAAGTACAAGGAGGTTATTCACTAAAACATTCAAAGTGGTGAAAGGAAGACATGTAATCACATGAAGATCATTCCGAAGTGTAGGTAATTGTTGTCTCTATATTAAATATAAGTATGTTCTAGTTATCCAGGAAATGGAAGTGTTGAATCCTGGTGTCTTCATAGAAGTTAATGAGAAATCCAAAAAGATCTTCAACAGAGCATTTACATACAATTAAGGATGCCTTAATTAGTAATAATGAAGGGACCTAGACATCCATAAACTATGTGGTACATAAAATTCCATAAACTATGAGTGGATCCTTTCCAGATTAGTGAGAAAAGGAATAGGAACACAGTAATCCTTTCCACCAGTAGTGATCCATCGAAAGAGACATATAGAGTGACCCTTGGGAAAGAAGTAATCTAACCCTAAACCTTGTAAAGGTAGTGAGTGTAGGTATATATGTGATCTAGATCGAACACCATTATTAGCAGTGAGCCTTAGTGAATTTGGTATAATAGGAACATTGTCGTTGTATTCTCCTTGGATGTAGTCCAGTGATGGTGAACCAAGTAAATATCTCAATGTCCTTGTGCTTTCTTTATTGATTTACTTTCAATGTATTATCATAAGATAAAATTGGAAAGGATATGATCAAAATTAACATTAAATAGAATTAGAATTTTCCCTTATAATAAATATTTAAATATTGATTGGGGTAGGAAGATTTTTTAAAAGAATATATATACCCTAATTCCCCCCTCTTAGGGTACCCAGACCCCTTTTGGACCAAAAAAATGGTATCAGAGTATAAGTTACCTTTGTTAATTTGTTTTCTCTAAAAATGTTTACTCTACTATTGGAATTGAAGTTTTAATTTTCTCTTACCTTGTAGTTCCATGGAAAAGAGAAGAACTAAAAAGAAAAAGAAAAATTTAGGTGTTATTCCTCGGTGTGGAAGTGACTTTGGAAATATTTTGATTTAGTTGGAGGAAACCAACAATGTACTAAATAAATACCTGGATGAATTAGACAAAGAAATTAATCTCTCATTCAATGACATTATAGGAATTAGGGATGAACCCAATGTTCCTAGTGATTTTGGTCCTATTGATTATGAGGAAACATTAATAAGACCAAAAGTGAATGTTATCCATGTAACAATGGAATTGAATCATAAACTAGAAGAAGAAATTAAATCTAAATTTACCTAGATCCAAGCTTAAGAAATCAAAGTCAATAAGTTGAGAGGGGTAAATAAAATACTTCTTGTTGTGGCCACAGATCTAAGGAATAATAATGATTCCCAGGCTTAAGAACTGAAAAATATGTCTAAAAATATAGAAAAACTCAAATATGGTTACAAGAGAAAGAATATGAACTCAAAAGAAATTCAGAATCTCGAATCCAGAAATGATGATCTTTCTGCACAGTTATCTAAACTATTTTAGGAGAAGTAGATGCTAGAATAAAAGAATGTATGTTGTAATGATTCTATTTCTCAGATGAATTCTATGTTAAAAAGAGAAATCTAAAATGATGGATAATCTCTCCCAAGAATTAGAAGCTCAGATGAGTAGTGGGAAGAAAATAAATAGAAAACTTAATTCTCAACTTGAATCAAGGGATATGAATATTCAATAATTTGGTGAAGAGATAGAATCAGTGAAGAAAGAAGTGAAGAAATTTGATGCCAAATTCAAGCCCAAATTTAAGGATTATTTATATTTATTATTTTATTATCCTTCTATGTGTGATAATGAAATGAAAAAAAATATTCTATTTTAGAGAAAAAACATAAAATGATTGTCTCATCCCAAAGGCTATCCATATTGGTAAAATATGGTATTGGATATGATTAACCCTCTACTATGCATGATAATAAGAGAGCTATGAAAAGTTCTAGAGACAAGAAAAAACTCATAGGTGTTAGAGATAGACCGAAAAAGGTTTTTACAAGAAGTAGTGATAATATGTTCTATTTATGTGGGATGCATGGTCATACTAAAAGTTTTTGTTTTGATGCATTGGAATATATTTCATATTATCAAAACATAAATATTTCTAAATCTTTGAAAAAGAATATGCTTCTTGAAATTTCTAAAAGAAAAGTCTCTTAGAAGAAAGCAGTTGTCAAATGCTATTACTATGGAATATAGGGACACACCACGAGTATGTTTCAAGAAGCTCTAAGGATCAATATCAGAATAATAAATATTGATGCATCAACATCTCAGCCGAGAAAGGATGAAATGAGGTATTCCTTTAATGGAATATGTTTTATATGTGATAATCATGGGTATTTGTAAATACATTGCATTAAGAAAAAATAAGGGAAGGAAAAGGAACCCATAAGAATTCCCCAACACTGGTAGTGCATAACGAAAAATACTATATTGGAAGACAATAATATAAGTTAAAAAATAGGTTCAAAGCCTCAATGGAATCACAAGGAGGTCAATAAAAGGAATATCAATCACCTCCTCTATTACACTCACAAAAAAATCTCTTGGAAATAATGTGAATGGCCCTAGATGAAAAAGATAGGAGATACTCCAGTTGTGATCAAGAAGAATGAAAATTTAGTGGAAGAATCAACCCCAACAAGAAAGGGTGATGTGTCATGGATAGATGATAAAACAAAATGAATAAATAATTCCTTTAAAAAACCACAAGTTATTCCACATGTTGAGAAGTGAAGTCGGGATAAAGAACCCTCAAATGGAGGAAGAAGAAAGAGAAAACAACCAGTGGAAGGATTCCTACTCAAAGAAAGAGTCCTAAAAATCAGCATATTAGCAGAACATAAAGGAATGAAATTTATACAAATGGGTTTAAACCCAGAAATTGGGAATAAGTCCGAGCCTATAGAATCTAAATATCAGAAGAAGAATCAGCATGTCGGTAAATAATGTTTAGTCATATGGCCAGAACTGTTGAAGTTGGATGGTCATTTGAAGCAAGCACAAAAATAGTACAATTATTTGTAAGAAAGTATCAAAGGGTTGATCAATCAGGATTGACCATAATTCTCTTCTTGAGGATTCCATAGGTTCCCTTATCCATATGTATATAAATTATATTAACTGGTGTTCAAGTGTTTTAGGTTTTAGGGGAAACACAATCCAAGGGAAAGTGGTATTAAAAGATGAAAAGTGGTGATGTGATGTGCTCCATAATATCAATTGATTCAAATCATTTACAATAGCTGAAGTATAAATCTAGAAGAATTACTTGAAATAAGTAAATGATCTATGGCTTCATGAGATATGTGGAATTAATTGTGTGAAATGGACAGTGATGGTGTTATTAACAGTATCTCTTGTTTTCTACATAGAGTTTTGACTCAGTAGGCCTAGAAGTTTTGTTGATGTCTCATTGTTAAGTGGTAAATTTACCAAATTAAAATCTCATTGAAGGAAGAAAAAACTGTAAAATGTTATTGATTTGGATAAGTTTTTCAAACCTGAAGTCACATGTTAAGAAATGATGCAGGGGAAGAAGAATGCTTGTGAGTCTAAATAGTGGTCCTAACAACTGGAAGAGTTTCATATCATAGGGGTGGCATTCTGTCTTCTGATCATATGCAATATCTTAATGGTATAGAAATGATGAAACATTTTCACCTATTTCAAGGCTAAAGATAATTAGATTATTCATGGAAGCAATAGTGTAAATAAGGTTCAAGGTTTTCCAGATGTACATTGAGTCAATATTTCTGAATGGGGTTCTAAAAGAAGAAGTTTATATTGCACAGTCATATTGTTTTATTGTTCATAAAGATGAGAATAAATTTAATCAACTTAATAAGGCTCTATATGGGTTAAATCAAGCACCATGAACATGGTATTCAAGACTATATCAGTTTTTGAAGAATCTAGGTTTTCAGCATGGTAGAGTTGATTATAATATATATATCAACAATGATAGTAATCAATAGATTATGGTGCTGGTATATTTCAATGACATAATATTTGGTGGATCATATGAATATTAGTGCATTAGAAATAAGAATTCATGAAAATATAGTTTTTAGTGTCATTGATTGGTGAACTAACATTTTTTCTTAGTTTACAAGTGACACATGGAAATAATAGCACATTCATTTCTCAATTTAGATATACCAAGAAAGTTTTGAGAAGATTTTGAATGGATAATTCCAAGGAGATAATGACTCTTGTGGATACTCAGATGAAACTATCATAGGATGATGAAGGAGAAGAAGTTAATGTCATAGAATATAGGTAGATCATTTGAAGAATATTGTAATTAATAGCGATGCGACTAGATATTGTTTTTTCAACTTGTTAATAATATTGAGATCAAAGTAATCCCAATGAAACCCACTTTATCACAGTGAAAATAATACTTTAGTATAACAAAGGAACAATGGATTTCAATTTGACATACAATGAAAAATCTCAGCATGATTTATTGGGTTATACAAATGCAGATTGGTCCAGATCAACATATGATTAAAAATCAACATCTGGTGGTGATTTCTATCTTGTAATATTATGTATTTATTGGATAATAAAGAAACAAAATTTAATTTCACTGATCACCAGATAAGCTGAATACATTGATTCCATTCAATCATGCACGTAGTTATTGAGGATGAAGTAGTAGCTTGATGATATGGGAGTTGAAGTGACATATGTAATCTAAACCCATTGAGATAATTCAAGTTTGATAAATCTTAGAAAAAATCTTGTCCATCACTCAGGGACAAAGCACATTGAAATCAGATATCATTTATCAAGGAGAAGGTAGAGCAAGGGAATATGAAATTGGAGTATGTGACTATAGAACTATAGTTTGCTGATATTATGAAAAATCCATTACCCAAAGAAGTGTTTTAAAGACATCAATTGGCTCTAGGAGTTCACTCAACTCCCTGCAATTGAAAAAAGTGTGGATGTGGGACCCCCTCTTCCTGAAGTATGATGTATTTTTCTATAATATGATGATCTGTATTATTTACCTTATTTAGACCACAATGAAGTAACCTTTGGTTTCATTGACAAAGTAGGATAAATTGTGCTAGAAAAGGGAGAAAACGTATTAATAAAGATAGAGGGAGTATCTAATAGGGGGAGCAGAGAAGTAGGGGGGTTTTAAATCTGACAATGCTAAAAGTGATCAATAAAAGATTATATCATGAAAAATGGGGTTCATTATGAAGGCAGATATGTTTTTTTGGAATAAAATGAAGTGATTCATTGATGTAAATTTCCTGATACTCTTATTTTGTATGCCAATAATTTCTCATGTGGGCTTAGAGTGTGTGTTGAGTAAATCTCTAATATCTATCATAATTTCATTAAGAGAATTTTTGGAAGATGATGGAGGAAGCGTTAATGTGGTATCAAAATGTGAAGAATTTTCAACAAACCCAAATGGGGGTATTTTGAGCCAAAAATAACTCATGATAGTTCTTTTGGGTTGATCATGTTTATTGACAAGGTTTGAGTATGTTGACAAAGGATTCTTGTCAAATAAGGCCTGAAGAATGTGAATGCAAAACTAAAATCATAGAGCACAAATGCTAAAATGAACTCATAGATCACTAATGTATGAACTGATCTTAGGATGAGATCATGCATGGTAGTCATAATTGTCTTTGGAACTCACAAGAATTCACAAAAAGAATTGTAAGAAAAAACAATGGCAATCACATGATTGAATTTTGATATCATTATGGAATATTGTGAAGTGTGTGATTTTATTTGAGTCTTGTAGTGAGATCTAACATAACACACATGATTGTATTTGGATCTCATGGATATATCTCACATAACATTTATGATTGTCTTTATAGCTCACACCCAGATCTTGTGCAAAGCACAAATAGGATTCGCGATTGGGAATTTCAAAAGCGCGTGAATATAAATAAAAAAATTGGAAATGACGAAAGATCTCATGTTCATTGGAGAACTAATGAAGCACATGGATTCATTTGATAACCATCCACAATTATTATTAAAAGTAATAATATAGACCAGGGACTCATGCAAAGTGAGCATGCTTAACAAGGACTCACACAAAGTGTGAATGCTGACCAGGTACTAGCACAAAGTGTGAATGCTGACCAGGGACACACAAAAAGCATAAATGTTGACCAGGGACTCACGCAAAGCCTGAATGTGGACTCACAACAGGGACACATGCAAATAAAAAATGTTGATCAAGGACTCACGCAAATATTTAATGATGAAAGAGGACTCACACCCAGATATCACACAAAGCATAAGCCGATCTCACACCTAGATCTTGAAGAGTGCGTGATTCCTATGAGGTGGACAGTTTTTCATGATTTGTGGAGTTAAGGTGATGGGTTTGTGTCTATAAAAACCCCATAACCATTCCTTAAATATTGAACAACTTATTACTAAAATATTGGTCTAAAGAATCATCCAGGAAGAGACTCATGGAGAGATCTCGTGACAGAGGTCCACGGAGGAGTATATGTGATTGACATCACGTAAGTGTTGTGCATGATCTAAAAAAGGCATCATGCAAAGTAGACTCAGGACAAGGTTGTTTTCATGATATGAACAAGATATCTCACAAAGAGAAATCACACTAGGTTGTTGCGCATGATCTAAACAAGGTCTTATTCAAAGATCAAAAGTGGTCTCACACTCAGCGAGAAGGAAGACTCGCAGAAGAGACTCACAAAAGAAGACTCGTGAAAGAAGACTAACAGAAGAGACTCATGAAAGTAGACTTGTGGAAGAGAATCACTAAGGAAGAATCATGAAAGCAGACTCACGAAAGATACTTGTGAAAGTATACTCGTGGAAGAATACTCACATAAGGGACTCATGAAAACAGACTTCCTGAAGTAGAATCACAAAAGGGGCTCATGGAAGAGACTCACAGAAGGGAATCGTGCCAGGGGTTATGCACCAGGGTCTCACATAGGGGTATCACATTAGAATATTATGCATGGAGATACATGGTTACGTTTCCATATGAATAGTATCATTGTCATATCTGAATTCTGGTGGAGAAGAAGAAGATAGAGGTTCTTCACCATTTTACAACACTCGCAGAAGGAGGTTATTCACTGAAACATTCAAAATGGTGAAAGGAAGGTTTGGAATCACATGAATATCATGCCAAAGTAGAGGGAATTGATGTTTCTATAGTAAAGATAAATCTTTTCTAATTATCTGGAAAGTAGAAGTGTTTCATCCTGGTGTTTTCACAAAAGTGAAGGAGAAACCCAATAAGAGCTTCAAAAGAGCATCTACAAACATCAATAGTAATAATGAAGGGACCTACATGTATATAAACTATGTGGGACCCACAAGTCTATAAACTGTGAATGGATCATTTCTAGAGCAATGAGAAAAGGAAGAGGGATATAGTGATCCATCCCACCGATAATGATCCAAAGAAAGAGACATAGGGAGTGACCCTTGGGAAAGTATTGAGCTAACCCTAAACCTTGTAAAGGAAGTGATCCTAGGTGTATAAGTGATCTATCCCAAATATCATTAATTTTAGTGTGACTTAGTGAATTTGGTACAATATGAACATTGCCATTTTATGCTTCTTAGATGTAGCCTAGTGAGGGCGAACCAAGTAAAGATCTTGGTGTCCTTGTACTTTCTTTATTTCATTACTCTTAGTTCATTATCATAAGATAAAATTGTAAAGGATATGATCAACATTAACATTAAAGAGCATAAGAAGTGTCCATTATAATAAAGAGGTTAAGATCTAGTGGGTTTGGAAGAAGTTTGAAAAGAATATTCATACCCCGATTCCCCCTCACGGTACCTAGGCCCCTTTTAGACCTAACAATTGGTATGAAAGCATAGGTTACCTTTGTTAATTTATTTTATCTAACAAGGTTTACTCTACTATTGGAATTTATGTTTTAGTTTTCTCTAATCTTGTTGTGTCATGGAAAATAGAAGAACTAAAAAAAGTAAAAGTCATTTGGTATTCCTCGGTGTGGAAGTTTCTATGGAAAGAGTTTGATTCAGTTAGAGGAAACCAACAATGTACTAAATAAATACCTAGATGAATCATATAGATAAACTATTCACTCATTCAATAATGTTATAGGAATGAGTTATGAACCTGATGTTCCTAGTGATTTCGGTACTACTGATGATGAATAAACAACAAGAATACAAAAAGTGTATGTTATCCATGAAACAAAGGAATTGAATCAGAAACAGGAAGAATAAAATAAATCTAAATATATCTGGATCCAAGTCCAAGAAATAAAATTCAACAAGTTTAGAGGGTTAAATAAAATACTTCTTGTTTTGGCCATAGATTTAATGAATAATAATGATTAACAAGATGAAGAACTAAAAAATATGTCTACAAAGATAGAAAAACTCAATGCTGGTGAGAAGGGAAATAATCTAAACTCAGAAGAAATTTAGAATCTGGAATCCAAAAATGATGATCTTTCTATATAACTATCTGAACTAGTTTAAGAGAAGTAGATACTAGAATAAAATAATGCATGTTGTAATGGTTTTTTCTCAGATGAATTATAAGTTAAAGGAGAAATCAGACATGATGGATAATCTCTCCCAAGAATTAGAAGATGATATGAGTAGTGGGAAGAATCTCAAGAAAGAATTTAATTATTAACTTGAATCAAGGGATATGAAGATTCAACAAATGGTTGAAGAGATAGAATCAGTGAAGAAAGAATTGAAGAAATCTAATGCTAAAGGCAATCCCAAATTAAAGGCTGCTTTGCATTTATTATTTTATTATCCTTTGATAGGGGATAATGAAATGAAAAGAAAATATGCTATTTCTGAGTAAAAACATGAAATGATTGTCTCATCTCAAAGGATATCTAGATTGGTAAAATTTGGTATTGGATTTGATAAACCCTCTCCCATGCATGAGAGGAAGATATCTATGAAAAGTTCTAGAGATAAGAAAAATATTATAGGTGTTATAGATAAGATGAAAAAGGTTTTTATAGGAATTAGTGATAACATATTCTATTTTTGTGGGATTCATGGTCATACTTCAAGTTTTTTTGATGCAATAGAATATATTTCATATTATGATGACACAAATATTTCAAAATTTGTGAAAAAAGAAGAATCTTCTTGAAATGTTTAAAATAAAAGTCTCTCAGAAGAAAGTAGTTATCAAATGCTATTACTATGGAAGATAGGGACACACTATGAGTATGTGTCAAGAAGATCGTGGTCTCAATATCAGAAGAATAAATATTGATGCATCAACATCTCATCTAAAAAAGGATGAAATGAAGTATCCATTAATGGAATATGTTTTATATGTGATAATCATGGGTATTTGGAAAGTCATTATAGTAAGAAGAAATAATTGAAGCAAAAGGAACCCATAAGAAGATCCCCAACACAATTAGTGTACAAAAAAGGCCTATATTGGAAGACAACAAGATAATTTGAAAACTAGGTTTACAGCATTAGTGGAATCACAAGGAGTAAAATGAAAGTCATATCAATCACCTCCTTTATTACACTCACAAAAATTCTATTGGAATGAATTTGAATGAACATGGATGAAAAAGAGTGGAGATACTCCAGTTGTGATTAATAAGAATGAAAATTCAGTGGAAGAATCAACCCCAACAGGAAAGGGTGATGTGTCTTGGATAACTGATAAAATAAAATTAATAAATAATTCCTTGAAAAATCAAAAAGTTATTCCACATAGTGAGAAGTGATATCAGGAGAAAGATCCCTGCAATGGAGGAAGAAGCAAGTGCAAACAACAAGTGGAAGGTTTTCTACTTAAAGAAAGAGTCTTAAAAATCAGCATATCGATGGAACATCATAGAATGAAAATTCTAAAAATGTGTTTAAACCCAAAATTGGGAATAAGTCTGATCCTATAGAATCTAAATATTAGAAGAATACTTGACATGTGGGTAAATAATGATTAGTCATATGGCCAAAACAGTTGAGTTTGGTTGGTAGTTGGAACAAGCAAAAAAATAGTTCAATTCTTTGTAAGAAAGTATAAAAGGGTTGATTCATTAGGATTGACCACAATCCCCTTCTTGAGGATTCCAAAGGTTCCCCTATCCATATTTATATAAATTATATTAACTGGTGTTCAATTTTTTTAGGTTTTATGGGAGACACAATCCAAGGGGAAGTGGCATTAAAAGATGCAAAGTGTTGATGTAATGTGCTCCAGAATGTCAACTGATTCAAATTAGTTACCATAGCTAAAGAAGAAATCTAGGATAATTCCTTGAAATAAGTAAATGGTCTATGGATTCATGAGATATGTGGAATTAATTGAGTGAAATGGACAATTATGGTGTTGTTAACAGTACCTCTTGTTTTCTACACCGAGTTTCAACTCAGTAGGTCGAGCGGTTTTGTTGATGGATCATTGTTAATTGGTAAATTCACCCAATGAAAATCTCATTGAAGGAAGCTACAACTATAAAATGTTATTTTTCTTGATAATTTTGTCATACCTATATTCACATGTGAAGAAATGATGTAGGGGAAGAAGAATGTTTGTGGGTCTAAATAGTGGGCCTAACAACTGGAAGAGTTGCATATCATAGGGGGGCATTCTATCTTCTAATCAGATGAAATATATCAATGGTATAGAAATAGTGAAACATTTTCACTTGTTTCAAGTATAGAGATAATTAGATTTTTATTGTAAATAATAGTACAAAGAAGGTTCAAAGCTTTTCATATGGACGTCAAGTTAGCATTTTTGAATGGGGTTCTAGAAGAAGAAGTTTATATTGCAAAGTAAGATGGTTTTCTTGTTCATCAAGATGAGAGAAAAAAAATCCGACTTAAGAAGGAACTATATGGGTTAAATCAAGAACTAGGAACATGTTATTTCAAACTATATTAGTTCTTGAATAATCTCAGTTTTCATCAAGGTGGAGTTGATTACAATATAAATGTTAAAAATGATGGTAATAAATGAATTATGGTGCTGGTATATGTTGATGACATATATTTGATGGATCAAATAAATCATAGTGCAATCATCAAGCGGAATTCATGAAAAGTGAGTTTAAAATGTCAATGATTGGTGAAATTACATTTTTACTTAGTTTACTAGTTACATAAGGAAAGAATGGGACATTCATTTCTCAATCTAAATATGCTAAGAAAGTTTTGAGAAGATTTGGAATGGATAATTCCTAGGAGATGACAACTCTGGTGGATACCAGTATGAAACTATCATGGGATCATGAAGGAAAAGTAGTTAATGTCACAAAATATAGGCATATCATTGGAAGACTATTTTACTTAACAATGACATAACTAGATATTATTTTTTTCACATGTCAAGAAGCATAAGATTAAAGTAATCCCAAGGAAACCTACATTCTTATAGTGAAAAGATTACTTCATTATAACAAAGGTGAAATGGATTTTGGTTTGATGTAAAATGAAAAATCTCATTAAGAGTTATGAGGATATACAAATGCATATTGGGCCGGATCAGTATATGATAGAAAATTAGCATCAGGTGGTGCATTCTATCTTGGAAGAATATGTATTTATTGGATAAGAAAGAAAAAAAGTTTTATTCACTACCACAAAATTGGGTTTCCATAGAGCCACCCTTTAACACTGCTAAAAAAGAGCTGATAAAGGGGGGCCTTTATCAGTGTTTTTTAAGCATGGATAAAGGCCCCCCCTTTATCAGTGTTTTTTTAGCACTGTTAAAGGGGACCCCTTTATTAGTGCTTTCTTTAGTAGCACTGATAAAGGGGGTATTTATCAGTGATTTTTCATAGTGATGATAAAGTTTATATTTCAAAAAAATCATGAAAAATAATATATTTTTATATAAGTATATTAATATTGATATAAATATAATATATATTTTTTAAATATGTTTAACATAAATATAAATAGAATATTTCATTTAATATATAATAAATTTAGTGAAAATGGCATTAAAATATTTTAAAAAATATTATTAATTAATAATTTTCTAATTATCATCGATTAATAATCATTTAATAAAAAATTTAGGACACAAAAAATCAAAATCAATTAATAAAAAATCTAAAATAAGTTGAAAACGTAACTCAAACTTCAAATGGCCTTAACTTTTTATCCGAGTGTCCGTTTGAGCTCTACAGCATATCAAATCAAAGCTTCCAAGGAGATATATGCACTAGTGAAAAAATGGAAACTTATTTCGCATTTTTCAAGGCCCAAAAATCCCATAAGTCCTCCAAAACTAAGTTTTTAGTAAAGATACCCCGATTTTTTAACATTTAAATAGGTATAACTTCTGATCTGGATGTCCTCTAGGCTTCTACCACATATAATATTGAATATTGTTTCATTTTCTTCAATTTTACTAGTTGTGGAGTTGAAACGGACTTCTGGATTAGAAGTTATGGTTATTTTAACATTCTATGGCTTTTCAAATACACATATATATGTATTTATTCGTAAATATATATATATTTGTGTGTGTGTGTGTGTGTGTGTGTGTGTATGTGTGTGTGTGTGTGTGCAATATATATGTATGTATTTATTTATTTATTTATTTATAAACACACATAAAAAACATATTTTATATATGTATTTAAAACTAATCTTATAAATATATATTAATATATACAAATAAATATATAGATAAAAAATTATAACTAAAAATATATATATAAATAAATATAAATATAAATTAATATATGAATAAATATATATATACTAACATATGAATAAATATATATGTATTAATATAACTAAATATATTTATATTAATATGAATCTACATTAATATACGAATAAATATAACTATATATATATAAATAAATATAAATATATATTAATATACGAATAAATATATATATATATATATTAATATATGAATAAATATATATGTATTAATATAATTAAATATATTTATATTAATATGAATCTATATTAATATATGAATAAATATAACTATATATATAAATATATATTAATATATGAATAAATATATATATATATATTAATATATGAATAAATATATATGTATTGATATAACTAAATATATTTATATTAATATGAATATATATTAATATATGAATAAATATAACTAAATATATATAAATAGATATATCATTAAATAGAGAAAAAAACTAAATAGCCTAGTGGTAAAGGTCCAGGCGCGCAAGTGGGGAGGTCTCGAGTTCAAGTTCAGGTGGAAGCAGGGAGGTGAGTGTGGGCATGTGGGGGATGCACAGGTAAGGGAAGCACATGTAACAGTGGTAGGGGGTCCACTTAGCATTAATAAAGGGGGGGTCAAGCATTGTTAAAAGATCCCCCCCCCCACATTATATATTCTTTTTAAATATTTTTAATTTTTTTTGACTTTTATCAGTGCTTAAAAAAAGCACTGATAAAATACCTTTTTATCTGCGCTTTTCTTAGCATTGATAAATGACCTCTTTTATTAGTGCTTTTTTTAGCACTGATAAAAGGGGCATTTATCATCGCTTTTCTAAGCACTGAGAAAAGGGACCTCCCCCCCCCCCCCTTTTATCTTCGCTTCGACTAACAGCACTTTTTTAGCACTATTAATGCACTTTTCTAGCATTGATAAAGGCGATATTTGAAGTTTTGATTTCACTAAGAACGGAAAAAACTGAATACATTAAGGCCACTCAGTTATACACATAGTTATTGTGGATGAAGTAGTAGCTTTAAGATATGGGATTTGAAGTGACATGTCCAATTATAATCCATTATTATAATTCAAGTTCTATAAATATTAGCAAAAATATAGTCCATCACTTGAGGACAAAGAACATTGGAATAAAATATCATTTTATTAAGGAGAAGGTGGATCAAGGGCATGTGAAATTGGATTATGTGCCTACAAAACTATAGGTTACTGACATTTTGACAAATGCCTTACCCAAAGAAGTATTTAAACGGCATCAAATGGATCTATTAGTTCAGTCAACTTCTTGTACTTGAAAAAGTGTGGATGTGGGACCGCCACTTCCTAAGGTATGATGTGTTTTCCCTAGTATGATGATCTGTATTATTTATTCCATTGCAGACCATAATGAAGTAACATTCGGGTTTATTGAAAAAGGGGGAGAAATTATGAAAAAAAAGGATAAAATGTCTTAATCAAAATAGGGGGAGTAGCTAATAGGGGGACCATCAAAGTAGAAAGAGTTTTAAATTTGATGATGCTAAAAGTGATCAAACAAAGATTATATCATGACGGATGGGGTTTATGATTAAAGAAGATAAGTTGTTTTAGAATTAAATGAATCCATTCATTGATGAAAATTTCATGATACTCTTATTTCTTACATCAACAATTTCTCATGTGGGGTTAGAGTGTGTGTTGAGTAAATCTATGATCGCTATCAGAATTGCATGACATGAATTTTTGGAAAAAGATGGAAGAATTTTTAATGTGGTATTAAAATGTGAAGAATTGTCAACAAACCTAAAGGGGGATATTGTTAGCCAGAAATCCCTCATGATGGTTCTTTTGGGTTGATTGTGTTTGTTGACAAGGTTTGAGTATGTTGATAAAGGCTGGTTATCAAAGAAGGCATGAAGAATGTGGATGCATAAATGAACTCATGGAGCATGAATGTTGAACTAAACTCATAGAACACGAATGTATGAACTGATCTTAGTATGTGATCATGCATGGCACTCATAATTGTATTTTTAACTTGTGAGGAGTCACAAAAATCATTGAAAGAAAAAAACATTGGAAATTAAAAGATTGAATTTTGATATCACGATGGAATATTGTGAAGAACGTTATTGTCTTTGATTCTTGTGATGAGATCTCATGTAGTTCACATGATTGTCTTTGGACCTCATAGATATATCTCATGCAACACTCATGATTATCTTTGGAGCTCGCACCCAAATCTTTCACAAAACACAAATAAGATTTGTGCTTGGGACTTGTGAAAGCGCATGAATATAAATGCAAAATATGGAAATGGTAGAAGATTGTGTGGTTATTGAAGAACTCATTAAGTGCATGAATGCCTTTGATACTCACATTCAATTCTTGTGCAAAGTACGAATACAGTCCCGGGACTCGCACAAAGCATACAGGCTGACTAGGGACTCATACAGAGTGTGAATGTTGACCAGGTACTAGAAAAAAACGTGAATGATAACTAAGGACTCACAAAAATCATGAATGCTGACCAAGGACTCATGCAAAGTGTGAATACATACTTTCACTAGGGACTCATGCAAAGCACAAATGTTGATCGATGTCTCGCGCAAATATCGAATGTTGAAAGAGGACTCACACCCAGATCTCACGCAAAGCATAAGAAGATTTCGCACTCAGATCTTGTAGAGTGTATGATGCACATGAGGTGGATGGTTTTCCATTATTTTTGGAGTTAAGGTGTTGGGTTTTTGCCTATAAATACCCCATAACTTTTCCTTAAATATTTGAGAACTTATGATAAAAAGATTTATCTGAAGCATCATCTAGGAAGAGACTCATGGAGAGATCTCTCTACAGATGTTTCTGAAGGAGTATATGTGATTGACATCATGTAAGTGTTATGCATGATCTGAACAAGGTCTCACACAAAGAAGACTCACACCAAGGTTTTTTTCATGATCTGAACAAGGTCTTATGGAAATATAAATCACACTAGGGTGTTGTGCATGATCTGAAAAAGTTCTTGTGCAAAGAAGAAAAGCAGCCTCACACCAAGAACTCACACTCAGTGAGAAGGAAGACTCGCGAAAGAGACTCATGAAAGTGGACTCATGAAAGAATACTCTCAAAAGAGACTCGTGAAGAAATACTTATGGAATATACTAATGAAGTAATACTCATGAAAGAAGACTTGTGGAAGTGACTCGTGAAATTAGACTTGTGGAAGTAGACTTACGAAAGGGACTCGTGAAATTAGACTCACAAAAGAGACTCATGGAAGGGACTCACAAAAATAGACTTGATGAAGTAGGCTCATAGAAGGTACACACAGAAGGGACTCGCACCGGGGGTTATAAAATAGGGTCTCGTATAGGGTATCACACTAGAATATTGTTCATAGATATACACGCTTACATTTCCCAGTGAATAGTATCATTTTCATATCTGAATTTTAGAGGAGAGGAAGAAGATACAGGATCTTCACCATTTTATAATACTCTAGGAAATATTTTATTCACTACAGCATTCAAACTGGTGAAAGGAAGATTTGGAATCACTTGAAGATCATGCCAAAGAAGTGGGAATTTATGTTTCATAGTAAAGAAAAGTCTTTTCCGTTTTTCTATAAAGTGGAAGTGTTGCATCCTGGTGTTTTCACATAAGTGAAGAAGAAAAATAGAAAGAGCTCCAAAAGATCATATACATATAGTTAAGGATAAATTCATTAGCAATAATGAAGGGACCTACATTTCTATAAACTCTGTGGGACCTACAATTCTATAAACTGTGAGTGGGTCCTTTCTAGAGCAATGAGAAAAAGAAGAGGAAGATGGTGATCCTTCTCACCAAAAGTGAACTAGAGAAAAAGACATAAAGAGTGACTTTTGGGAAAGTAGTGAGCTAGTCATAAACCTTGTAAAGGTAGTTAGCCTAGGCATAGAAGTGATCTATCATGGACATCATTATTGGTATTTAACCTTAGTGAATTTGGTACAATCATCACATTACCATAGTATTCTCCTTGGATGTATCCTAGTGAGGTTGAACCAAGTAAAAATATTTGTGTCCTTTTGCTTGCTTTATTGTTTTACTTTCAGTGCATTATCATTAGATTAAATTGTAAATGATACAATAAACACTAACATTAAAGAGCATAAAAAGTGACCCTTGTAATAAATAGGTCAAGATCTAGTCAGTTAGGAAGAAGTTTGAAAAGAATATCCATACCCTGATTCAACCCCCCCCCCCCCCCTCAGGGTACCTAGGCCCCTTTTCACCTAATAGTGATAGTATATTAGAGAGGAGGAAGCACCTATTGATTAGCATGTGAAAATCCATCTGAAGGAAGTAAAAGGAAAGAATTTCCACAATTTACTAAATCTTTGAAGAATATAAGACACATGAAGATTGGGGATTTATTTTTCTTACAAGATATTGAAGTAGAAATTAGAGGGAGGAAAAGTGGACTAACCATAGACATGTTGATAAAATAGATGAGCTATGACCTATGAATGATCTACCTAAAATTTGGAAGCATTGATGATTTGGGGGAGGAAAGGGACTGATAAAATGATGAGAGGGGTTTTTGATTATGTTACGACATCACAAGATACAACACAAATTAGTTAGACAATGCTCTTGTAAGATGATGTACATGTATTGTTGGAAGTTCATTTCTCTCCAAAAATAAATGTGAGTGCATAAATCATATGTTAACCATTTCATTTCTTTACATTTATTTATAAATAGAGATAATATTTTGGGGATTTTCTTGTAAAGTGTGATGATTCTTATTCATCATATAATAATTAAAAGGGGGATAAGAGTTTTGAGGAGTTTCCTTTGGAAGACAATTTTTGGTCACAACCATAATAAACCACTAAACTGAACCAAAGAGAACAAAAAAAAATCTATAAATACCATCATCCTCCCTCGCAAGGGAATCTCGCACCTTAATATCAGAACCCTTAGTAATAAAACAAAAACACTCCTTCAGCTTCACTTTTCACCATGCTTCACCTTAGAGTGACTCTAAAGACTGATTTCAGAACCGAATACCTTTTCACAGGTGGAAAAGGTATGTTTGGAACAAAGACTCCATAGTCTGAGAAAAAACTAGATCACCTATCATCAATACATTAAAAAAGATGAAGAAAATGAAGAATGAGAAGCTTCAAAACACCTTTTCCAGTGCAGCGACATCATCTTCCTCCTCCAAGTCATCCTCATCATCCTCTTTAGTAGTGTAAATGACTAGAAGAGTCAAGGGAAAACCAAAAATAAGATTTTTAAAAAAGAGAGGGAAAAACGAACATGATTTAAATTTCAATATGACTATAATTAACATGAAACAAAATTTATAGGTACATGAATGTTTGCACGACAAGACACTAATTATGGATTAAACTATGTTGAATTAAAAATAGGTAATACATGACATGAAGATAAAATCTAAATGAAACTATTATGATGATATTCTTTAGTTGAAACACTTTAGTATCCCATAAAGTAAATACTTTCACTCTTACAAACATGGGATAGCTCAAAATCCTTCTTAATCACCAAACCAATATCCAGACAAGTATTCTCAGTGGAAAGGCATCAATGAACAAGTTTTTAATTAACAATCTTCAATAAAAGTTTGAATTATTCATTTCCTGTTTCAACCTTAGATTCAACAAGAGTAGGATGACCATTGAAAAATAATAACATATGATAAAAATGAAGAATATACAGTTGATCGATTTAATCATTGAAAAATCAAAAATAATTATACATGAGTGAGATGAAGGAGATTATTGTCTTATACCTTGAATTTAACATATTTTACTCCTTTCACTACGATTCCTGAAAAACAAAAGAAAACAAGGCCAATTATCAAATCATGAATAAAACATATACGGAACTAGCACTCCATAATTTTATAATTTAATTATATCATGAATTATTACATCCAATAAAAGAGATCAACGCCATTTATTTAAAGAAACTACCAACTGGATAAAATTATTTTCATTTTTAAAAAACCTAAGAATCATTATATTTCATATGATGATGATGGAATCCAAAAATAAAAAGGCCATCTTAATAAAAATAATGTTTCTGCAAAAGAATGATTAGGTGAATTCCTCATTTGGTAATGCACGTCAGTAGGAAAAAGGGATGATAAACTGGATGAAAAGCATGCATATCATATAAAAACACTAAATAAGAAACATATGTCGGATAAGAGAAGCATTCAATAAACACACCCATGACATAAGATGATCAAGTGATAATTAATCATAACATACTAAAAGGTCAGAAAACAACAGGGAGAATAATAATAACAGGATTAAAATAAATCGAGAAAGGTATTTGAAATCATGAAAAAATTATGTAAGGTTTGTATGATTTCATCAATGGATTTTTAGCATTGGAAACCAAGAGATTAAAGAATAAATGGTTAGCATAGGTTGGGAAAATTATAAAACTGAGGGCATAAACATGAATCTCAATGCAAAGAAAAAAACATATGAAAAATCATAGAATATATTTATGAAATGAATTAGAAGCATTTGTTTAAAATATTATTCATAGTTGAACAAGTAGTGATCATGTTTCTAATAGAAAGGGGAGTACAAAAATATGTATAGAATGGAATTATAAATGAAACTGATGATAAATAATACCCCAAAACTCCATGGATGCTACCATAGACCTAGGGCTTTGGCTGGGGGATGAGGAATAGGCTAATAGAGAGTAAGGAAATTAAAGGAAAGCTATGAAATTATAATCAACACCACGAAAATCCTCGAATGAGGGGTTTTAAGATAAAGATATATATTTTTTTATTGGATTGAGATAAATGGATGGTCAGATCAGGCCCCTATAAAAAGGGACTTGTTAAATGGATGTTCAGGCCAAGGCAGGTCAGGGGTTAGTCTGCATGGTCATATCTTTTATAGACTGGACCGTTCAGTCTGAATTTTATATGCATCATAAAATCATAGTTCCAATCTCTACACTTGTAGATCTATAGATTAGTAGGCTGAGATGCATTTTTTCACTTCAAAGATTAATGTTTAAAACATTTAAAAGTTTTAATTTATAATTCAAAATAAATATTAAAAAACATGTCAAAACAAAATATAATATTTTTTAAACTGATTATACTATTTAAAAAATCTGAACATGAATCAAAAAAGGTTCTATATATGTATATAAATTTTAAAATATAATTTAAATAGGTTTATAGGAGACCCATAATATTATTCTTTATGCATTTACTTTATTAATATTCCATTTATTATTATCTATGATACATTCACTATGATATTATCTTTGGATGCATTTCAGTCTCAGTTTACTGATTAAATGACATAGGTTTTTCGTTATTTACCTTTCTATATGGATTATTCCTTATATAATTATGATATCCAAACTATTAATTAAATGGAATATGTGATTATTTATTTACATTTCCATAATGATTATTATCATTGAAATTTCATTATTTATATTATATATGGACACACATACTTCTCATTTTATTGATTTAATGTCATATGTCTTTAGTTATTTACACTTCCATACTGATTATGCTTATTGATACATGATATCTTCTATTGTACTTATCTTTTATTGAGAGGTTTAGCTCAAACTCATTTGGTTTTCTTTCCCCAGGATTCCATTAAGTTTACTATGACTGATATGCAAGGATATTCTAGAGGGAATAATGATAATCTTGAAAAAAATATGTTGTGATTTCTATATTCAAATTTAATATTGGACTCAAGTATGTATCTAGTTTACCAAGACTACTAAATTGTTCAATCCTTCAAGATGAAATTCCTTGTATCTTTTGACAATGTAATAAGGAAGGCACTGGATCTAGGCTACTGGGGTTGGGGTCACTATAGTTTGTATCATAGGAAGTTTAGTAGAATCCTTGGGAGCTAGATTTAAGAAAACATAGATTAAGGAACATAACACTATAATAAACCTTTAGGATAAGTATAGGAACATCCTAAAGTTTTGGTAAGGTAGATATTATGTGGTTTTCCTTGCAATACATTGATTTATGGATAATACAAGTGGACGTGGTTTTGGTATATATTTACCTAGGGGTAATAACTCTGAAAAACATGTGTCGGGGTTGACTCGATCATTACATGGTACACGACAATGAGCCTTACTATTCACCTAGTTTGAAACTCTTGGGCGATATGCTTAAGATAATTCACATTTTATTTACAAGACATTTTTATGAATTTGAATAGATTATGACAATGAATGACCTAGGTCAACCTTAAGGTGTCTTATATTAAAAATAATGTGTCATAATTTATACATCCTATAATTGATTATATGGTTTCCTTATTATGATTATTATTGCTCATAGTATACTTTCTAATTTCAATCAATTTTTAGAACCCAAAGGAATAAAGTTAACATTGAACATGATGGACAATGCGGTGATTATGGGAAACCAAATGGGATGATGAAAAGAGTGAAAGATTTTGTGACTATACCTAATTAGATTTCCTGAAATATGATTAACAATATATACTTTAATCAACTCCCAGACTCAGAAAATAATAGAAGGATGAATTTCTCCATGAACATGAGTGATGGATACCATGAAGGAAAGAAGGATCGATTTACATGTAAGAAATATGGAAGGAGACACAGAGTAAAGTGTCTCAATGGAATGGGAAAATGCTTTATGTGTAGAAAGGAAGAGCATAAAAAATTAATTGTTGAGGAAAAATGAAGATTACAATGGAATGAAATAAATATCATCATAGGGATCCATTTATAGTTTATTGTATTAAATGTGGTGAACCTTGGAATTATCCAGGTTAATTCCCACTTCTAAAGAATAAACCCTATAACAAGGAAGAACCTATATGGAAATAAAATGGATGATGTATTTCTGTAT
This sequence comes from Viscum album, assembly GCA_963277665.1. Lineage (NCBI taxonomy): Eukaryota > Viridiplantae > Streptophyta > Magnoliopsida > Santalales > Viscaceae > Viscum > Viscum album. The sequence continues at coordinate 1,129,438,561 of OY728132.1, forward strand.
TGCTGTTTTATTGAAAACATAAGTGAAAATTTTATTTAACAATTTAGTTTATTTCAAGGATATTCATTATATTTTTAGGGAATGTTATAGGAATTATATTAATATAGTTTAGAAAAAGGACAACCCACATGCTAGGTGACAACTCATCGCATCCGGTAAGACCCCTTTGCTTAAACCCATGACTGAAAAACGATAAGGGTTTCACACATACCACTATCCTACATGATTTCTTAGTTAATATTTCATTATTTTTAAATTATTTCATGAGTAAATATTGATGATGAACCAATGGTGTTACTTTTGAGGTTTAGAGATTTATTTATTATATTGGATAACTTGTTCCAACCACATTGGTTTTGAAAAATAGTTAAATACAAATTAAAATACTTTTCACTCTTTTATAGATATTATGATCCATTATAAGTGAATTTAGTGCTTCAGGCATAAAAATTTCACTTTTGGATATTCATTTCATGAAGAAAGGGATGAATTGGAAATTGATTGAAGTGTGACCAAATTTTAAAATTTTTCTTATGAAATAGAAACATATCAAGTATATTTCTTTATATTCTTAGAAATTAAAATAATTCATCAACTTTTGGAAAAGCATCTCAAAACAAAAAATTTATCCTATTACACTCATATATAATGAATCAGATGGTCTTTTAAATCATCACATATATATAGTTTTGAGGCCCTTAAATTTCCATTGATCACTTGATTTCTTGTAATCAATGACCTTTATCTATCTATATAATTATTTAAAATTTTATTCTATATACATATCTTCACTTTCCACTGATATTCTCCTTCATAGAAACTTAGTTATGTGTTGCTCTATAATACCTAATTACTTCAATTTCTCTCTTATCATAAGACTATTTTATTAACCCTTTTATGATGTGGGGTTTTCAAAAAATAATTTTCAAATATAAAACCATTGATTAGTGATATCAAGTTTAAATTTTTAAGATGAAATTTATTTAAGGTGGGTAGAATGTAACACCCCAAAATTTTAAGAGAAGAACATTGTTTTTGATAGAATGTATGACATAAAACACCAAGAATAGAGGGGAATATTGTTGGATTTGGTGACCAAGATCCTATTTATAAGTACTAACTTGTATTCATTTTTTTAATATTAATAAACTCATTATCACATCATGACTTTTATTTTGCATAACATAGTATGTGATAATTTATTAAGAGAATGTTTTGCATAGAAATGTTATAGTAGTTCCCTGCTATGATGAGAACCCATAAGCATCTTGACAATATTCTTAAATATATGTTCTATAGCTGGATGAAATCATTTGAGGGACACAAATGATACAGAATACCTGGGGTGGAAATTCATAGGATTTTGTGGCACCTTCTCATGGTGTGAACCCTTGGTAATTTCTAGTGTGGGATATTATTAGAATGAGACCTTCAAGTAAGAAATCCACATTTATATGTGTCATTGGATGTTCATGTCTATAGACATATGTATTGATCCTTAAACTTTAATATTATTATTAATGAGTATTAAAATTCATGTACTTTGATGAATTCATGAAAACCGTGAATACATATGTTCGCGGTGAGGTAGGATATGTTGGGTGTTTCATGAGTAATATTAAATTAATGAATAATTATAGAAAGGATTTATCCCTTTTGTTCTTTAACAAAATTTTATATCTTAGGACCTTTTATATGAATGATATAGACTAAATAAATCCATGTCCATGGTGTTCAATAGGAAAATTTTATTTCCAAAAAGTCAAAGAAAGATAAATTCATCACATAGGTTGATGGCACTAGCATGCAACCAGGTTGATTAGAGATATCATGATAAGAAGATTATATTACACAGTAAGCATCTGTATGAGGTATTATGTCATTGTGGCATTAACATCATTCTCCATGGGTTCCTTTTCATGTTTATAGATGCTAACCTTTTACTTTAGGCCCCTTCTATAAATACCACTGAGAAATAGGTCTAGCGGGTCACACACTAAGTGTATCCAAAATATCATTTAAATAATATATTATTATTTATTATTTAACAAGTTGAATAAATATTATTCCTTCATCTAGTTTAATAATTATTCATGTTTTTTTGATTTCATATATTCCCTCATCAGTTATTCCAGATAATATTATGAGAGTGGAATATTTAATAAATATTTATTTTCTTTTTAGTGAATGTAATATTTATTAATTTTTTGGTGAATAATGCAGTGATATTTATTTAATAAATAAATAGTCATTATTCAAGGACTGATAAATATTATGGATGAATTATGAACCATGTTTATATATTCAGTGAGAATTAATATATATTGAATATTATTTGATTAAATAATATTTTGATTTTAATTTTTGAGTTTAGCACATGTCATAAACTAATATTATTATTATTATAGACATGGGGTTCTGCCAGAATTAAATAAATATTAAAGGGAACTTGGGTAATTATTTATTTCCAATCCAAAAAAGCATATAAACCCAATTATAGTATTTTTCCAAAGAGATCCAATTCATTTGTTTTTTTGTGCACAGTGAATCCGAAGAATACTCTCGAAGCCCTAGAGAGCTCCCTTATCCAAGAACACTCACAATAATGAAGTTGGATCTTCCTCCACATTCCAATCTCAAGTCTATAGAGATCAAGGAGAATCCCTTGGAATATATTCTTAGGGAGAACAAAGGAAAACAATGCAATTGGTAGGATCTACCATGCAATCACCTAGAGATTCCTACGGCAATGTACGGTGATTTTAGGAACACATATGGATCATTTATAGAGGGAATATGACCTTTAGTCCTACAATGTAATGATGGTATGATGTAAATCCATTATCAGATATAATAATGAATAAATAATTTCAAACAAAGTAATTCTTTAATTTCTTATATTAATTATAAATAATATGTGATGATCCTACACTTGGTTCCAGCCTTTTATCCCTTATCTATATTATTTGATTCAATTCCATTGATAATGGAATTCAATGTCATGTAAAATCTTAGATTAATCATTGATCATGATAAAAATCAATGTTTATCCTAACCCATCACATGCTTTCACTATGCCCAGAACCTACAAGTGGTATCATAGAGGTTACATAATTATTTATAATTATTTAACTATCATTGATTGATTTACACATAAGTAATTGATTTCTCATCCCTGTACTTCCTTTTTCATGGTTTTATTTATGTTGAAGCCCCTTCCCTGAATAAACTAAGGCTTCAGCCTCAACCATTAAATTTTAAGTTCTCATCTAGAGGTGCTAAGGAATATGGCTGGATAACATAAGAGTACATGTCATGTAACCCGAAGGTACATACTATATACTAGTGTTCAATGCCCCAAGAATTAATTCGAAATTAATTCAAGCTGTGTGTATTTATTACATATGATTCATTTAATTTTACACCAGGTGTTGACCAGGCCATCATGGTCTATGGTTAGCTAGAGTTCATATTTTGTAATTTATGTACATGGTGTGTATTCCTTTAAGTCATAGATGGGTCGTGTATCTTCTTACACATTCTACCTGACTAGTGATCGTGAAACTCGGAGAAAATGCACCATGTATCCCTTTTACATGTCGTGCACTCCAATTTTTACATGGCATAGTTACACATTAAGTCCCTAGTCATGTTACATGGATAGACGGTGAGAAAAATACACATCATTTTACTTCAATGTACACACCATGTACCTTTACCAAATTATTCATAATTAAAAATTAATTTATTATACTTTGAAAACCTTATCAACATGTACTTTAATGTGTTAATTAAGTTGATAATACATGCCATGTGATGGGTTTTAATATATATTAATGTTTAATTAATTTATGTGTAATGTTCAGATTTAAATATCATGTATCAATCGTATTATATTTATTACTCTATGTGCATTGAAACATAAAACATGATATAAAAATAATATAATTCATGTAATCATTAAGTTGATAGTACACGTCATGAAACTATGTGATAAGTCATGTATACCATATGTCAAAAGAGTAAACACTATAGAGTATAAAACAAGTTGGGTAGTTTGGATGGGTACTCATTGTGTTGCCTCCAAGGTACATTTATGTACATAGTTAATTTTATATAAATTTATTTAATTTGTTTAAAATTAAGATAGATGAGAATCTTAAGGAAATTTAGATGAGAATTAATATAAAAGAAATGATTAATTGAAGAAGATAATTACTTGATTCAAGTGTGATTTATCTTCAATAAGAACTATTAGAATTGAATGATAATTTTATTAAATGAGTAATTTGTTGCATGTGGATGATCATGAGATTAGAATAGACCTTTTTATGTGATTTCTTTCATTTAATTTTTTATTAAATTAAATTATTGGCATGCAATCCATATCTCCACTTATTATGTACGATCATGTGTGCCCATGGTTTCTTTTATATAAACCATTTCCCCTCACATGCGTGTGAGTAAAAGAAAATGTAATTGATGAATCTCCCAATTTAGTGGAGGTGGTTTAATTTTAGATACTAGGTAAAACCAATACAAGTGAGATATATAGGTAGACAGGTGGAAATCTTCAATAAGAACCATAAATGGTTCAAGGTGTTTTTCCCCTAGGTTGATGGTTAGTTTGTCATATGTTAGATAAACTAACCATTAGTAAAATCTCATGATCATACCACTTTAATATTTTATTTCTTTCAAGTTGCATGGTTATTTCATTATGGATGGTGTGTCATGATCACATGAATTAATGAATTAACAAGCATGAAAGATTGAACTGACATATATTGTCTTATACATAAATATTATCTAAGACATTTTTAGTCACTTAAGTAAATCCAATTAATATTAAAAACATGTAATAAAGATAATAATTGAAAATTTGTGCATAAAAGATAAAATCCATCAATTATATATTAAGTTAGTATAACCTTCCACCACTTCATTTAAATTGAACCACAGTTTAAAATTCTTGACCTATCAATGTTGGGGTGATTTCAATTATCAAGGAATTCTAACTTGAAATTTCGGGTTGAATTAACTTAGTTTACATCAAGGGTTAACTCCCAATAGAGAGATTAGTGTAACTAAGTGTCAAGGTTTAAGGAAATCCAATTTAAGGATTTTAATATTGGGGAGTCCTCTCAACAGATTAAGGAACTGTGAGTTAATTCATTTATAATTTGGAATGCCTACCAAAAACCCTTCAAATTTCTTGCCAGCCAAAGTTGGGGTGATGAGAAGGGGAATATAAATCTTTACCACTATAATTTACTAGAAATGGGATATTTCTAATCTAATGGTGTGGGACATTGTGTTTCAATAAAATAGTGGGAGATTAATAAATATAATAATTATTTATTTGTAAAAAAATTATCAGATAAAGTAATAAAACTTTTCTCATCTTATTTGTAGAAACAGTAATAAATTGACTTCAAAAACATAATAGTGATCCATACTTGATAATGGTATCCTTTTCACCAACACAAATTTCCAAGAATAGAAAATATTATTGCACGTTATCCTATTACATGAAAGGAAATTGTATGTTCTGTAATAACTTATCCCTAATGTGTTTGGTAATGAAGCTAGTGAGGTAGAGTTATCTCTCTATGAGAAACATTTGAATCATGATACATACGTTTATTATTTTATGCTATAATCCCTAACCATTGAGCTTTTAATGTAATATTAGAAGATAGATGTGTATATCATGATGTCTCACCATTGATATCTCTATCAAGAGAAGGCCATACATGGGGTTTGATAAAATGAAAATCCTTATTGTTAATAATAAAAGGAAGAACGTAAAGAAGGGCCCAATACTCATAACAAGTATAAATATCTCAAGCGCCATCCTTCCAAGAAGATGAAGATCTAGAGGTACAGCTAGAAAAATGAGGTAGTATGTTTTTCATGTGGGAAGCAGGGCCACTAGAAGAAGAACTACACCTAGAAGCAAGGGGAATCTAAAGGTGTATTCATTATTGAGTGAAATCATTCAATATCTACACATTGGGTATTAGATACAGTTTTTGGTTCTCAAATGTGTGTGTATATATATATATCCAAATATAGGAACTAAGTATATTTCTAAATATTTATAGAGGAGAGGTGGATTTTCAAGGTGTTAATGGTGAAAGGATGGATGATCTTTCCATTGTAAACCACCACCTTTCACTTCTAGTGATAATTATATTGGTATTAAGGGATTGTTATTACCAACCAACTATTACCAAGAACATCATTTCTAGGTCATACCTAGATGAAGATGGTTTTCTATTCAAGTTTAGGAATAAAATTTGTTTCTTTTATAAATACATCATATTTTATGCTATGGATCATTTAAATAATGGTATTTATGTATTAAATTATGAAAACCAAGTATTGTAAATAGATAATGAATCATGTTCACACAACTCACATAACACCTAGTTACGGCATCACCCTCTTGGTCATGTAAATGAGAAGCATATGACAAAGATCTGTCAAGATAGTTATTTAGATTATTCTAAGATAAAACCACTTGAATGGTGTCATGATTGTTTATAAGGAAAAATGACCAAATGGCCATTCAGTGGATAGAGTGAAAGGGCTATAGAGATTCTAGTATTGTTATACACTGATGTGTGCAGACCATTTCCAGTAAAAGTTAGATGTGGATATTCTTAATTTGTATCTTTCAATGATGACTTGAGTAGTTATGGATATATAAACGTAATGAGGAATAAGTCAGAGTCCTTTTATAAATTCAATTAATTCAAGAATGAAGTATAGAATCAAAATGGAAAGAAGATAAAGAAACTTCGATCGGATTGAGGTGGTGAATATCTTAACCAAGAGTCTTTCAACTTTCAATAGGAGTTTTGGATTTTATATCAACTCACTCCACTGTACACACCATAGTGGAATGGTGTTACTAAATAGAGGAATCGTACCTTATTATAAATGTTAAGGTTTTTGATGAGTCATTAAGATATTCCATTGTCTTTTTGGGGATATGCATTACAAACTACGGAATACAGACTAAACCAAGTACCAACTAAAGTGGAAAATAGAATTCCCTTCGATTTATGGACTAGAAAGAAACATTTTTTGTTGTAGACACAGGTATGGGGTTGTGAGGAATTTTGTAAGGCCTTATCAAGAAACAAATTAGAACTTAGGGGAACAAAGTGTATCTTTATAGTGTATCCTAAGGAAACAAAAGGATACTACCTATAAAACCCCTGATAAAAGAAAGTGATGATCACTATAAAAGCCATATTTATTAAGAGAGAGCACGTCCTCAAAAAGGATAGTGTGAGAAAGATTTAATTTGATGAAGTTGATGCACAACATACAGAATAGTTGGTAGAGGAACAGATTCCATAGGTTCCCATGGAAGAAGTAGTTCTTGAAACACAAGTACTACGAAGGAGCACAAGAGAGGTAAGTGAACCAAAGAGATATGATTTTTCTGTCATTGAAGATGGTGAAACTTTATTGGTTGAAAATGATGAACCTTTATCCAACAAGTAGGTAGTAGAGAGATTAAAATTTAAAAGATTGAAAGAATCCATGAATTATAAAATGGATTCCATGTATCATAACCAAGTTTGGGTTCTAGTAAATGTTATAGATGATGTAAATCCCATAGGGTGAAAATGGGTATTCACAAGAAAAATGGACATGAAAGGTAATGTAAATGCCTATAAAGAAAGTCTAGTCTTTGAAGGATTTAAAAAACATCAATGAATTGACTACGATGAAACCTTTTCACTAGTTTCCATGTTTAAATCCATTAGAATTCTACTTTCTATAACATCTTATCAAGACTATGAAATTTGGAATATGGATTTCAAAATAGCTTTCCTTAATGGGAACCTTTAGCAAGATGTCTACATGACATAACCAGAAGGGTTTATGACTCCAAGTAATGCCAAAATTATTTAAAAGTTACAGAGAACCATTTGTGGACGGAAGAAAGCATCCTGGTCATCGAACATTAAATTTTATTGAGCAATAAAATAATTTGGTTCCATTAAGAATTAATGTGATCCATGTGTTTACAAGAGGTTTAGTGGTAATTTTTTCATTATTCTAGTATTGTACATTAATTAAATATTACTTATTAGAAATTAAATACCAATATTATTGTCAATTAAGGGCTGGTTAAATAATTGTTTATCCATAGAGGACTTAGGAGAATTAATATATATTCTAGGGATCAATATCATTAATGATAGATCTAAGAGGCTGCTTGAACTAAGTCAAAGTACATAAATTGAACAAACACTAAAGATATTTAGTATTTAACAATTACAGAGAGGATTAGTTCTAGTGTCACATGGTATAAATATTTCTAAGAAAAATTTTCCTCAGACACAACAAGATAAAGATAGAATGAGTGATATCCCATATTTTCCAGTGATAGGATCAATCAAGTATGTAATTTTATGTACTAGAATTGATGTTTTCTATGCATTGATCATGGTTGTAAGATATTAAGGATATACATGAGAACAAAATTGGTTTTTTAAGGTTATCCTCAAGTATTTAAAAATAACTAAGGATATGTTCCTGGTGTATGGAGGTGGTGAGGAGCTAGTCATTAGGGGTTATACTGTTGTTAGTTTTCAAATAGATCAGAATAATCTGAAGTCACAGTCAGGATATGTTTTCTATCTCAATAGAGAATATATGAGCTGAAAGATCTCAAAGCATCCAATTTTCGATCATTATATAGTATAGTCTAAGTTTATAGTGGATTCTGATGAAGACAAGGAATCTATTTGGATATGGAACTTTTTCTTGGTTCTTGATGTGGTACTTAGCATTAAAGACCCTATCACATTGTATTGTGATAATACTATGGTAGTGGCTACTGCAAAATTCTCAAGTTCACACCAACAGAAAAAAACACTTACTCTAGAAGTATCACCTATTGAGATATTTTTATAAAAGGGGTGAAGTTGTAGTAAGTAGGGTTCCCACATAAGAAAGCATGGAAGACCCCTTGACTAAAGGCCTATCTCAGCAGAAGCATGAGTATCATGTGAGAACTCATATACTGAAGGTTGTTAGCAGTTGGCTCTAGTGAAAGTGAGAGTATGTTGAAGTTTGTCTACTAGAACCTAATTCTCGGTACTTTATGATATCCTATATTCATTATTTTGAATAAATATAAAATCCTTACCAAATCATGATAGTTCTTCTAGGTAACATAGTATTTGATAATTTCTTAAGAGTATTTTCCACTAAAATTTTATAGAAGTTCCCTACTATGATGAGAACCCAGAAGTGCCATGATAGTATTCTTAAATATATGTTATATGGACAGATGAAAACATTTGGTGGATACAAATGGTACATGATATCTAGGGTATACGCCCTTGGATTTTCTACTGAAAGGTCTTATTCTAATAACATCTCACACTGGATATTATCAAGGGCATACACCATGAGAAGGTTCCACATAATCTTATGAGTCTCCACCCCAATTATTCTGTATTATTTGGGTCCCTCAAATGATTTCATCTTTCCAAAGAACATATATTTAAGAATACTGTCACGATTCTTCTGAGTTCTCAACTTAGGTATTCAGTGCAAGAACAATGACATGATTATTCAGGGGAAAAGACTTTAATGACAATCCATTGAAGTGAACTTCATGTTGATAAACTATGTTAGACATCTCTCAAAGTAGTGAGCTAGGGGGATTGAAGGAAATGATATGAGGGATGTAGTGTGCTATCCCCAAAACCTTGTAAAGGTAATGCACTGGAATAGAGTTACTCTTTCAAAACTTATATATTTCATATCTAGTGTAGATTAGTGGAATTTGGTATGATGGAAAACTTGTCAGTGTATGCTCCTTGGACTATACCTTTATGGTGAACCAAGTAAAATTGTATTGTCATCTCCTCGCATGTGATAGTTTTTTCTGAACATTCTCATCAGACAGGTTTAACAGGTTTCTTTCAAAATGGGAACAAGATCCATCACTTTAAAAGAAAATTTTGACACCCTAATTCACCCCTCCCCTCTCAAGTTGTTTTGGGGTCTAACAATTCTATCCCTGGATCCTCACAGCGCAATGAAGGTAATACGAAAGGGTCTTTATAAACAATCAACATTCACCAATGAATAAATTTCCTAATCCCGTGTATTTATTACTTCAATTATTAAATAAATTGATTATAAATTTTATGTGCAATATCCTCACTCTTGGTTTTGGGTAATGATTATTAAAAAAATAATAATACATCACACACCACTGCATGTTTACACTGCACTTGTAACCAACTAGTGGTATCAAAGGGTGGTTAAGTTTAAATTTATAATTGTTTATTTGATTGTTTATCTATATGAAATTGTGGTTAGATTTTTCATTTCATGTTATTCATTCTTTAATTCAATTTAAATTAACATGTTATTAACATGTTAATCATGTTTGTTTAGTGTTTCATTTTCTTAAAGTTTTAAGAAAAAATAAAGAATGACTGGAGATGCCATCAGAAAGTGTCAAATCTTTGGCCAACAAAACAGGGTTATATGGCGTGTAGCCGAAGAACACTCTATATACCCATGTACATTGTTTCTAGATACTCCAAGCAATTAATTACATGTGGTGATTTTATTGCACATAGTGTGTTGATCGGACCAACCTAGCATAGGTAAAGTGGATACAAGGCATGTAGCTAGCATGTACATTCTATATAGTCAGGCCAAGTTAACGCACCAAAACCCTAGGAATGTGACTTAGATACACTGAAACTGAGGTAAATAGTGTGTAGTTGGATGTACATGTCGGGTAGTCACCCATTAGTGAACAAAGTTAAAATTACATTAAAATTGAAAATTACAGCATTAAAACATTATTTTATTGATTAGCACACCGTTGTGTGTTTGAAAATTTAAAAATGGTTTTAAATAATTTTAAATGATTAATTAATTTATTATAATTAATATGCCATTATTAGTTCCGCCATTTATTTTCCATAAATTCCATAAATGATGGGTATCTCCAATTAAGATCGATTGATCATTAAGATGAAAGGGAATTAATTAATTAATTAATTAATCAATGCAAATGTGTTTATCTTAATAATTAAATAATTAATAAATAAATGAAGGCTAGTCAGTTAGTTTTGCATATTCATTGCATTTATGACTGATAATGAGATTTATCAAGACCTAAGTATGTGTTGGCATTTATTTAATTTAATTTATTGCATGGGTTTGAAATTATTTAATATTAAATTAAATGATATCATATGAGTTATCCATCCCTCTATTATTATGTAGGACCTTCATGTCTATGAAGATTTATGTAATCCCCTTTATCCAATCCTTTAGTTCCCCTCACCTATGTGTGGGTAATAAATACTTGTAATTAATGGAGCATCCCAGTGCATGTGGAGGTGGTTCAAGATGGAACCATGATGTTTCCAACTTAATGATACATCGATATAGAGGTGGAATATTATAACTCATGCCATGATTGGAAAATGTATTTATTGCCTAAGGTCATAGGTTGATTTAATGTCATATCATTACATCAACTGTTAGATAAGTTCATTATCAAGTCATTTACTATATTTATTTATTTCTATCTATGCGTTATTTATTTTATATATATAGGACCACAGTCACATAAATGAATTAATTAATATTCAAAGATGGAAATAAAATAAATGAATTATGTGTAACTATTTTTTCCAACATGGTTAATTAATTAAGTAACATCCACTTAATATTAACAAGACATGTAAAGGATAAAACAACATAAAATTTATGCATAAATTAATTAAAATCCCTTAAATAAGCATTAAGTTAGACTAATCCTTCCATTACATGATTAGGAATGAAACCATAGAAATATGTTTAGTATATGGCCAAATTCTGGCCACTTACTTTTATTGGGGAGTTCTCATGAGAGTTTTGGGTTGACTTAATCAAACTTGTATTGGGTTTAATGAAAAAATTATATTTAATAAAAAATTGGAGATATGTTTTGAAGAAATCCAAGTTAGGGTTTCAAGATAGGAGAATCCACTCAATGGATCAAGGAGCTTCAAGTTCGTAGTTATCAAGACCGCCTACCAAATTACATTATTATGGTTTTCATGGAAAAAGTATGGATCATTAAGAAATGTAATGGGGATATTTTCTACTATAATTTTAAAGTAAATAAACATTCTGAGTTCAATGGTGAGGGATGACTTGATTAAATAGGAGGAGATTTAATTAAAACATTTAATTTATTATATCTTACTTAATTTTTAATCAAGTAAATTATTAATAATATTATATTTTTAATTGTATAATAAAATTAAAAGTTCATCATTTACACTATTAATATGATCAATATTAGAGAAAGAAAATATCCTAACTTACAGTAAATTCTAGGAGTGGTTTTGATTCCTTCAGGTTATGCTACACCATGAAGATAAATCTTATGTACTAGAATACTCAATGCTTGATCCACCTACTAAAGAGGAAAGTGATAAAGGGTTCCTTTTCTATGAAAAATATTTGAGCGACATGTTCAATGTTTGATTTTTTCATCGATGTTTAGTGAACTAATGAAAACTCATAAAAATACGGATTCATATAACATGCTTGAGCACCTCGGTGGTCTTTACCAAGAGAGAGATATATATGAACAGTTTGAGATTTCCAAGGTGCTCTTTTAGAGAAATATTGGAGGGGGTGTCCTTTCTAGGCCTTGTGTAGTCAAGCTCATTAGATACATTGAGTACTTAGAGGTTTTAGGGTTTAAACTTCCCAAAGGATTTGGCACCAACCTCATTCCGGAATCACTCCCTTTGTGATTCTCTGGATTTTTTGTGAATTTTAATATGAACGACATTTAGAAGTATATTCCATATCTTCCTACTCTTCTTTTTAAAGTATATAAGGATACGAAGCATTAAAAACCTTTTATCCTTATGGTAGACAAATGGAAAGGAAAGTGAAGATATTTAAGCCCAAAGCTTCTTAAAACCCTTCCAAGAAGAGAAAGATCAATGGAAAAGCAAGGGAATAAGATGATGTCTATTTTACATTGGGTAAGAAGGGCCATTGGAAGAAAAACTACACCTAGCCAAAGAAGTAAGGGGAATCTTCAGGTGTGTTTGTTATCAAGTGGAATTTATCTGTTTCTAGAAATTAGGTCTTAGATATAGCTTTAAGTGATCACATATGTATTCAAATACAGGAACCAAGTAGATTCGGAAAGATTGAATGAGGATAGGTAGATCTTTGAGTAGCCAATGAAGCTAAACTTTCTATTGAAGCTATCAAGGACTACCAACTCACGTTACCAAAAAGAATGCTATTGGTTTTAAAGGGGTGTTATTATGTGCCTTTAGTTTCCAAAAACATTATTTCTATATCTTAACTTAGTATAGATGGATTTATTTTTAAAATTGGGAATAAATGTTTATTCTTTTTTAAATAAATCATTTTTTATGGTAAGGAACATTTAAATAATAGTCTTTTGTGTTGGATTACACAAACCAAGTAATGGAAATCAATAACAAAGTTACTTCATGTGACTCATACCACACAAAAATTTGGAATCACCGGCTAGGTAATGTAAATTAAAAGTGCTTGACTAAATTACATGAAGATGGATATTTAGATTATTTTGAACAAAAACCACTTGGTGTATGTCATGAATGTTTACAAGTAAAATTAACAAAGTCCCATTTAGTGGGAAAGGTGAAAGGGATAAATATATTCTTGAATTAGTTCATAATGATGTGTGTAGACCGTCCTGTTAAAGAAAGGGGTGGGTACTCATACTTCACAACTTTTACTAATGAATTTAGTAGATATGGATATATCTACCCAATTTGGTGTAAGATAAATTCTATTGATAAATTCATGGAATACAAGAATGAATTTGAGAACTATCTTGGTAAGAAGATTAAGAAACTCTACTCAGAACATGGTGGAGAATATCTTAATGAAGACTTCACTGATTATTTATAGGAGTTCTAGATATTATCTCAACTCACTCCTCCTTAAACGCATCATTGGAATGGTGTAAGTGAAATGGAGAACCATACCTTGTTGGATATGGTGAGGTTAATGATGATTCATGTGAGTCTTCCACTATCCTTTTGAAGATACACATTACAAATAGTATCACACATACTAAACCGAGTTCCAAATAAAAAATAGATGATATACCATAACAATTATGGAATGAAAATAAACTTGTGTTGTCTCACATACATGTGTGGGGTTGAAAATAATTTGTTAAGGCCTATTTAGGAAACAAGATTTCACCCCGAGGACCAAAGTGTATATTTTTGGTTGGATTGAGTATCTCAAGAGGGGTGAATTGAGTACCCAATTAAAATTTCTATTTAAAATTGATTATTTTGAAATCACCTAAATTTTTAAGTACAACCCAATTTATCAAAATATGTAGTAGTATATTGATCTTAATAATTCTAAAGATTTATCTAAATATTTATTCGGTCTCTAATGAATAATATAAAATATTATTGGATCCTTTGAAAATAAATTTATTTGATAAAAAACTATACGAACAAAAATTAAGATATACTATCAAAATATATATTTTTTTATAGTTAAAACAATTTTCAGTTTTAAGAATAGAAATAAAGTAAAAAAACATAGTAGAAATTGAAACAAGAGGTTCAGTTTCAATCTCAGACTTAGTCCTCTTCACTTGGTGATCACCCAACACTAAAAAGTTTATATAAAATAAATAAGATTTATCCACCACCTGGATCAAGTTTTACAATTTTATACAATTGTCTAGTTCACACACAACCTCTTCTATATTTATACATGGGATTAAAAAATAAACATGCCACACATGACCTTTACCACTGTTATCTATGGGATTATAGGTGTAAAAAAGAAAAAAATATATCTACGTATCTTCTTATTCAGTAAAAGAGACAGTGTGTGTGTGATAAAATAGAGTATGCACACACACTTCTCAAAAATTAATTAAAGATAAACAGAACTGAGCAATCTAAAAGTGTAGAGTTTATAAATTCTCGATATGTTACAATGCGGCTTGTGACTATTGGTTTTATTTGTAGTGAATCTTGAGTTGGATTCTCTTGAAAAACTTTTGAATAATAGAGTGTCACAGAATCTTATTCTTAATTGGAGAAAGCACTGGATGTGATGATATATTTTTCCTTATTAGAAAAGTTTTTGTAGTATGTTAGCTCTTCTTGTTTTCAATCAGGTTCCACTCTATGTTTGTTCAATAAAAAAATATCTTGGCTTGCTATCAGTCAGATTTATACATGTCATTTTTCATGAGGGGTTATACTTAACTTTTATCAATAGCAGAAAGAAGAATATTTTGATCATATCTACTTCCTCATACTACATGTCTGACACTTACATCAATGCATTCTATAAAACATTTAAGAAAAAATAATTAAAAATATGTTTGTCATTAAATTCCATAGTATAGTCATTAGTAAAGATTCAAAATAAGTAAGTTGAGAAAATAGTGAAGGTGTCTTAGTCTGTTGGTGACTCAATATAATGATGTCTCATATTCTTATGGTGTGTTTTTCTAGCAGTATGAAACTAGTGGTGTCTTAGACATATCCAAAATTTTACCTTGCTAGCGGTGTCTCAACTGACGGTAGTTCAGGATAACGGTGAGTCTTACTTTACCAAATTGATGTTCCTGAGGTGTGTCATTTGATGGTGTCTTAGAATTAGCAATATTTCCATGATTTTAGTGATTCATGTACAATAGTTACTCAAAGGAGACGGTGTCCCAGACTCTTTCAATTTTCTAGTTTAGCAGTACGACATCCTAACAGTGATATATCTTGGAGGTGAGTCTGTCTTGGCAGTGATAGGTTGACAATGTCTTAACCTCATTGGTGAATCATCCTTAGTAAATTTCATCACCTATCTCAGAATATGAAATACTTACATAGAATATGAAATTCACCAATATCATTAGAATCAGGATTTTGTGATCATTAAAACAAGGAGGTCAATAGTCTCCCCCCTATCACAAATCATGACATAAAAAATAATTAAAAATATAAAACATGATATCAAAGGTAAGATAAAAATATAGATCATGAATTATCTTTCACAGTATATACAGATGGTATAAAGGATAAGTAATAATAAAATAAAGTAAATTATCCAATATCAAATATAAAAAAATTAAGAATAGAAATTATCAAAGGAATGATTTCAGTAATTCTCCAAAACTAATTCTCAAAGGTAAATTCTATAGATTTCTCCAAAACTAATATTCCATAATAGTTCTACCTCTTTTGGTATTATCAAAAAGGTAAAAATTAGCAGAGTAAAGACAGAAAATGTAATAAGAATAAACAGACTAAGAGTTATGAAAGGCAGTCAAAATGATGATAAAAAAGTTATTAAAGACCAAGTCCCATCAAAGACACATTTTTCTAAGAAAACAAAAGAAAAGATTCAAGATTTGGTATAGGGTTCAAGTGGTTCTTCTCATTTTCCCTTGTCTATTTATTGCTCCTTATTCGAGGTAGCATGATCATCTGGAGGAAATGTATAGTGAACACCAGAGGGAAGTCCAATAATGGATCTTGGTGGTCATTTCTCAAGAATATTAACTAGTTGAAGTTGCCTCATAGCCTAGATAGGATTTATGGGAAAATGTTGGAACTGACCAGGAAAAGGTGCTCTGGGATCTCTGGTAACACCTGGTCTGAGAGAGCCCTCTGGAGTGATTTGAATGGGTTCTTGATCCATAAATATAGTTCCATGAACATAAAGAAATGGATTCATCATATTTATAAAATCCATTATAATCAGGACATTGTGTTACATTGCATTAAATAAGTCACCCTTCTCATCCATAAACCAACTCAACACATGAGTAATCTCCATAAATTGTCCCACTTTTTCATTAAAATCTTGAGTCATAGGTAGCATCCGCATATTTTCAGCCAAAAATTTGAAGGTTCCATCCATGGAATGATTTTTATAGATCCTCAATAGATAATACTTGATGGATTTTGTGATAGTCTCTCTATCTGAGCTCATTTCCATGGCATGAATCCTTATCAGCATGTGAGCATGGTCATTATGGTGCTCAAACTTCCTCAACATCTCTAAAGGCATCACAGGTTTACTACTAGAAGGACTGTTTGAGGCAGCAACAATCCCTTCTCTGATAATAGATTGGATTTTATCAACATCAACCTGAGGATCAGTAGTAGAGGTAGATGTGTCTAAGGACACATTCTCAAAACTATTCAAAATCCCATCCAAAGAAGCAGTAAAGGTTAACTTCAATTCTTCAATCATATCCTTGAAAGATTGAATATCACCACTGATTTTCTTATTCTCAATATCTATCTCATATATGTGATGCATAATTTTTGGTTGTATATGGAAAACCACCAATTAAAATAAATAGAAGGCATCATTCTCACTATGTTTGGTTAGGAGAGTTGATTGATTCTTCAAATAGTTACTAAAATTAGAAATCAACTTTTCACCAAAAGCTTCTATGTCACTCCTTGTAAATACATCAACCGGTAAAAAAGGATGAGATGGAGAATTAGGTTTAGTCTCAGGTTCTCTAATAGAGGAAAACTTTTCTAATATCTCATCAAAATTGACTTGAGCAATCATAGATACCTTAAGATCTAATTCATTTTAAACTTATGGTCCATCATCCTTTGGCAGAAATCTATTGAACTTATTCCACTCTTTAAACATGGGATCAACCCATCAGTCTAAAATCTTATCAACAATTAGTTCTGTGGTAGGAGGTATTACACCAACAGTCTTCAAAAATATGGGCTTCTACACCCTATACAGCATCATCAGACTTACCATCATAGGGTACATCATCCATATGTTCAACATATTCTTTATGAACATCAGACTTAATTTCTTTTTTATTATCAATAGAGGGATTAGAAAATTCTAAATGGATATCAATAGGAGGGTCATTAGTAGCCATAACTTCCAAATTTTAATCACTATATAGCTCAAAAAAATCAACTCCTTTTTTTCTTTCTTAGCCACATGTTGTTCCACAAAAGAAATAACACTCATTTGTTACCCCATAGCAGAATCAGAAACTCCTTTACATGTGGTAGTAGAGTTGGACTCAATTCCATCAACCACTAGAGCTTCATGAGATATCTCTACATATGGGGATTTCTCCCCCTTAACAAATGCATTATCACAAACCAACTCGGGTCGACCCTAGACCGGTCACCCGAGCCGATCCGCAGCAAGGCCCAAGAGGCATTCCCGATCCTCCCGATCTAGAAACAAGCACCAAGGAATCAACAGAGAACAACAGGGGAATGATTTCACCCAATAAAAATGAACTAAGCTGCAGAAATAAAATAAAAAGACATAAAATAAATAAACAACATGAAAGAGAAAGAATGGGAAACAACACAAACTAACCTGACCACGACCAAAACTCTATGTGACCCTAATATTCACTCTCCAAAACCTTCTAAACATCGAACAAGGCAATTAAAATCAGATCTGGAACCTACAGGATAAACTAAAAAAAAGAAAACACTATAGGCATGAGTATTAAAACTCAGTAGGAGTGCCCAAAAAACTATTCCCAAAGCACTGCCTTTAAATAAATAATTTACTAACTGAAGTTTTTAACTAAATTATATAAAATATGGGTTTCCATACACACTTTCATTTATAAAACAAGTAACAGTCCATTTCCCTTTTTAATTGAAAAACATGTTTAAGGTTTAAAGGAAAAGGTGGATTACATTTTAAAAACATTTTCACGAACAATTAAAAATACAAATTTTAGTTGTTAAACAAGAGGAAACCCACACACAACACATAATAAGGGAAATAGAAAGGTATTAAACGGGGGTCCAACAACCGAACTAGGCCCCTCAATCATCTACCACTTACAAATAAGCACTAAAGAAAACATGGGTCAAACCTAGGAGATTGTGAACAATCCAGAACGTATTATACGTGTGACTCATCCCGAAGGCATGCCCTACTTAATAACATCATAATGCCCAAACGCTCGGTGTTTCCCTACATGGCCTAACTAAGGGTCCCAATCCTCTAGTAGAGAAAAGTCCATACTAAGGGCCACTAGTCGGTGTATAATCTAAACTACTATAGCAATCGTTCTCAGAAGATTCACTTACTATGCCAGGTTCCCATGTCAACACGTGTAATAAAAATGGGGGGAGTCAACAATGTCAATAAATTAACCAATCACGATGTATAAACAGCACACACAATAACTCACACAATCGATGTACATAACAAGATCACCCCTGAGTCACCCCAAAGAAAGTTTTTCAAAATAATTTATTTTCTCAATGTTCCAAACAAACCTTATGCAACTTTTAAAAGAAACACCATTCTATTAAAGAAAGAAAAACATCTGTTCATGCAACAGAAGAGAACATTTGACATCAAACCATAACCACACTTAAAATTTTGTGAATTATGTTCAAATGCCGAATGGGAATTCTTTCACTATTGTGCATCAATTAATAAAGAAAATAATTCAAGTGTCATGCATAAAATAAAAAAATTTGTTTACATAAAATATTTCTTCCAAAAATAATTATCTAATATTATTTATAATTTATCGAAAATCAATGAAATATCAGTCAATTAATAAATTCTAAATTTAAAGGCGAGTGCAGTGGGGGACCTACCTCGACTCGCAGCTCGAATCATGATGACGCGACGTGCCTCACATTGGCACACAAGCATCTGTGTGATGAAGATTATGATATCAACAATACAACAAATAAAAACACATAACCACTGACTTAAAACAATCTAAACAACCAAACAGCACAAAAAACCACCTCGAAATGTTTTCAAAACATAATTTGCACCATCTGCACTATTTAATAAACCTCTTTAAAATTTATAAAACAAATCCAAAGAGAAACCCACAGCATTACATAAACAAAACTCATTCAATGAACACATTTTTGATCAAATGCACACCTACGTCCTACTAAAATAGAATATGCACCACTTACATAGTTAAATAACCTAATTGCACAATTTATAAAAAGTGATTAAATAACTCAGGATTGGTTTTCATCAAAAAAACACCTTAATTCACATGTTCATGCTATAAGATATAAAACAAAAACTAAGTTCATTTAAAAACTAAAATTTTCACCAAAATCATTAACCACAAAACATTCCAAATTAATTATTTAATATTCAAGAAAGAAACAGCACAAACCTCACCTTGACGTGGAGACGCGCTTGACCAGCGGGGTTGTGTGACAGTCAGAAAGGGGCAGTACGCACCGGCAGGGACTATCGCTCGCTGGAAAAGAGTACACGAAACACCAGTGGGGTCTGGACGGAGTAGCGAAGGGGGATGATCCAAGTGACTCGGCTAGGGGGCATGACGGCTATTGGAAAATGCAGCAAGGGGGTTCGGGGTACCATGCAGCTAAACTGGAGTTGCGCCAGAAAAGGGATGGTCAGTGAAGGAGTCGATGGCTGTGAAAGGGAAAGGGGGTGGAGTCGGGGCGTTGTGCCACTGCTGGCCAGCCAGAACAGGGGAGAGGATGGTGTACTGCCGCTGGCCGGACAATGTAAGGAAAGGGGAGTTGTCGGTGAGGTGAGGCAGGCTGGGAAAGGGAAGTGGAGGGCTGCTGGACAGCGTGCAGACAGAAGTTGGTTGGCAGCAGGTCACTGCGATGAGAGGAGGCCAGGTGTGCGCTAGTGTAGGGAGCCGGTGGGAGGGTGTGTGGACAGGAGGCAGAGGGCGGGGGGAGCACGTGGTTGGGCGATGTAGGGTAGGGGTGCGGGAGGCTGTTCGGTTGTAGGGAAAGGGAACGGGAGGCCGATTGGTGCAGGGCAGGGCCGAGGGAGGCGCGACACCGGGACAAGGGGATCTGGCTTGGAGGGCGCTGCAAGGGAGGCCAATGGGTGAAGGTGACGCACGAAAGAAGAAAGGGAATAGGGGGGGTGTGCGGTGCATAGGGGGGCTACGGGGGAGAAGGAGAAAACCCTAGGCGAGAAATGGTTAGGGAGAAATAAAGTAAAAAAGAAAAGGGGAAAAAGTAAATTAAAAAACAAAAATAATATTATTATTATTAATATTAATAATAATGATAACCTTAATCTATGTTAATAATATTAATATTAATATCAATAATAATAATAATAATAATAACATTAATAATAAACTAAAAATGATAAAAATAATAATTTTAATAATAAAAATTCTTTAATAATAATATAATATTATTATTCATGACAAGATAATATTATTACTATGATAAGTTATTTATTTAACTAAATTTTAATTTTTTTAAACTCATTTAATTTATCTTATTTGGCTGATTTAAAAGTCGCAACTATGCAGGTGCCCAGGCTAACCGCATGGATTCCGCTAGTCGTGCAGTGCCCGCGCACCGGCCCAAATATTAATAGTAATAATAATAATAATAATAATAATAATAATAATCAAAATGATAAAATTGAAAATAATAAAAGTATTCTCATCATTTTAATAATAAAAAAATTAACAACAATAAAAATTATAAGACATGACAAACTACAAAATTTACTCATTTTAATTCTTCAAAGATAGGCGGATCACACAATTCCCTGGGTGAAGCCGCGTGGGGTTTCCAGAATGTGCTTTTCCCATGTTCCTAGCAACGTCAACTCAAAAACGTGCACTTTTTGACAAAACTCAAAAATCTCATCCAGGATTCAACCCGAACCTCAACAAAAAATTTAAAATCCAATGAAATAATAAAATAAAATAATTATATAGGTTAGGGCATGACATGAAACCTAAAGATAGAGGCATTTCAACATCTTTTCTTTTGATTCTTCCTTCAAATCCATTAGGGTTAGATTTTTCATCTTCATCTTCACTGCCATTTCCATTTTCATTGTCATTTCCATCATCATTATCTTCTTCATCAACTTATATATTTCTATTCTCATACTCATTTGTATCATCTTCCTCAATGGATTTGGAACATTTGAAATAATCCTCACCAGATACTTTTGTTTTCTATTCATTAATTTTTACCAACTTTTCTCTTTTAGGAAGACTCTTAGAAGGGATAGGATTACTAAAAGTGATGGGAGTTGATTGAGGTGATAAGTCTGGATCACTCTCTTCATCAAAAGATGGTTCTTTTTCAACTTCTTCTACAATAGCTTCTTCATTATTAGAATACTCCAAAACTTCATCAATCTCCAAGCCTGGGTTAATAATATCTTTTAGTCTAGAAGGATGATCCATCAGATTAAATTCGACATACATCTTCTCATTATCTCCAACCCACTATCTCTTCTAGGGGTTCCAACTTATTTTCATTATTGAAAATTTTGATCTTTTAATATGGAAACCACCACAATCAATAGATGATTCATCATCATCTGAGACAAAACCTTTTTTCTTCATCATGGATAAAATCATTTTTAGTTAAATCAAGGAATTTGATCATGAAGAGGGTTTTATCATCTCTAAAAGATGAAACATGAGATATCTACATAAGTTGAACTTTAGTCTTATTTTCATAATACTTATCAAATACACATCTTGATATCTCAAGGTGGAAAAATCACCATTCCTGGGCAGATCATATGTTGAATAAATTTGAAAAGTATCCTACACTCCCTATCTAGTTCAACAGCCACTGGTCTTCTTGTGATACAATCGCCTATCAGTTCTATCAAAGCATCATTGTAGATAATGGATTCACTGCCCTTAGGGAAATATTCTTTATAATCATCATAAATTACTTCATAAGGAACTACAAAAAAAATTTCCCACTAATTTGAGAAAAAGATCAATCGGTGATCTTCGACTCTTGATCTCATCCAATATTCTTCCTCATCATTGAATATGAACTCAACATATTGAAAAAACTCATCAACAATATCATTATGAAATGGTCTTTCATTCGAATAAAACTAATCTAACCAACCTTTATCTTGAAGAACATTGAGAATAGGAGACTTTCATTATAACAACCATTTCAATTCAAATTTCCTATCAGCTACAATAATTCTATTTACTAGAGTGGGATGTAAAGTTTTAACTGGAGTAGGAACACTCAGCTTTCTCTTCTACTTATTAGCTAGTCTCAATGCATCTAGATAATACTTAGAAGGGTGATTCATTCTTAACATGCATATTACTTCAGAAATCTTGATTGAGGGTAAGGAGATGGTTTGGAAGTTAAAGTGTTGCACTAGGATCAAGAGAGAAAGATACAAGAATATCACATTGGGCCCAAAGTGTGTTGGAAGTATACAAAGTTCCATTTTTATATCATTTGGTATTTAGGTATTCAAAAAATAAATCAAAATAATATTTAAAATCGAACATAGAATCTGAGGAAATATATGCATCGGTTTGTGAAAATAGTGTAAACTGGAATAAATTAATCCAGCGGTTCAATAATATTAGAGGCTGAAAAGAAAAATTTTCAAAGACATGAAAGAACAATGGTGTGATATTTCAATGTTGTGACAACCCAATGATGAGTCAACCATAATGGTGAGACAACTACAATGGTGAGATAACTTAATGGTGAGACAAATCAATGGTGTGTCATACCCAATGATGTGTCATACCCAATGATGTGTCATACCCAATGGTGTGTCATACCCAATGGTCTATCATACCCAACAGTGTGTCATGGAAATTTAAACATAACCAAAATTAATGATTCCTAACTTATGTTTGATATAGTCCATTCTCTTAGAATTCAAAGGCTTAGTGAATATATTAGCTAACTGATGTTCTATGCAAATAAACTAAGGAGGGATATCACATTTTTGAAAATGGTCTCTCAAAAAGTGATGTCATATATCAATGTGATTTTTCCTAGAATGTGAAACTGGATTCATAGAGATATTTATTGCACTTTTATTGTCATAGTTTAAGGGGACATGTCGGAATTAATATCCATACTCAAGTAAATTGTGTTTTATCCAAAAAATTTGTGCATAGAAACATTTTATAGCAATATATTCAACTTCATTAGTACATAATGAAATGGAATTTTTCTTTTTTACTACACCATGAAACTAGAGATTTTATTAAAAAGTGGAGGTGCTTTTTCAATATAACTTTGATCCACCAAAATCAGCATCAGAATAACTCACTAAATCAAATTCTTGTCCTCTATGGTAAAACAATCCAAAATTATTTATATAGTTGTGGTATTTAAAAATTATTTTATAGAAACCAAGTGTTACTCTTAGATTATCTTGAAAACAAGGACACATACACACACTAAACATTATATATGGTCAGCTAGTAGTCAAGTGTAGAAGAATTTCAGTCATACCTCTATAACTGGATTGATCCACTGGTTTCCCAGCTTCATCAAGATCCAATTTATAAGTGGTACTCATAAGAGTATCACTACTCTTAGTGCTTTCCATTTTAAAATTTTTTAAAATATCATTTATATATCTATGATTTAAAATAATTCACTCTTTATTTTGGAAGATTTGAAATTCAAGAAAGAATTTGAGTTCATCCATTAAACTCATTTCAAATTCATTATGAATTATTTTAGAAAAATAAGTACATAAATAATTTCTTGAAGATCCAGAAATAATATCATCAACATAGATTTTTACTACTAATATATATTTTTAAAAAAAATTATAAAAAAGAGTATGGAAAACTATACCTTTTAAAAAGACTTTTGAAATCAAAAAATTATTGATCCTATAATTACAACCTCTAGTATCTTGTTTTAAACCATATAAATCTTTAGTTAATTTAAAAACATTATTTTGAAAATAATTGTTTTGAAAACTGGGGGTTTGTTTAAAAAAACATCCTAAACTATAAAACCATTCAAGAATTCACTCTTGACATACATTTGATAAATCTTGAATTCTAGATGAGCCGCATAATCAAGAAATATTCTTATGGATTCGAATCTAGATATAGGAGAAAAGGTTTCCTCATAGCCTATTTCTTCTTCTTGACTATAACCTTGAACAATAAGTCTATCCTTGTTTCTAACTATAGTGTCAGACTTATGAAATTTGTTCCTAAACACCCATTTAGTTCCAATAGTCAAGGTTCCCTTGGGTCTATCTACAAGTTCACATAGTTTTTTTCTTTCAAACTTATTTAATTCTTCTTGCATAGTTATTACCTATAATTCATCATTAATTTCTTCATTAATGTTCGCAAGTTCAAGTTGAGATAATAATGCTTGATGTTCAACCTAATTTCATATAGAATCTCTAGTTTGTGTTCCTCTATCTAAATCACCTACATAGAATCTAAAATATGTTACTTTTAGGTTTTAATAGGTCTAGAAAAAGATATACTGGTCACTTCTATATTTTCAAGTTCAAGTTCTAGAATTTTTGGAAATTCTTCATAACTAGAGGGCTTTTCCAACTGTTTGACAGCAGAATCTAAAGGTTTGTAATTTAAGTTCAATAAAGATAAATCATCCTAAAGGTTTTATAGGGAGGTATTAGGCTCATGTGGATCAGTCTCATCAAATTTTATATGAACTTATTCCTCCATAGTTTTTTTTCTCTTATTAAAAACTCTATAGGCTTTTCTAAATATTGAATAACCAAGGAAAATTCCTTCATCACTTTTGGAGGAAAACTTGTCCAAATTATCCTTAGTATTAAGAATAAATATTTTTCAACCAAAAAATCTAAAGTAATTGACCTTAGATTTCCTATTATTCTATATCTCACAATGGGTCTTCCTATAGATAGGTCTAATCAAAACACAATTTATAATATTGAAGTCTATATTGATAGCTTGTTCGCAAAAATAAAGAGGTTTGTCATACTAATTTAACATGGTCTAGGCTATCTCTTGTAAATATATATTTCTCCTTTCAACAAATCTATTCTGTTAAGGGATCCTAGAAGCAGATAATTTATGAGTGTAGCTATTTTGTGAGAAAAATGATTCAAAATCATGATTTTTAAACTCACGACCATGGTCACTTCTTAAAGACTTAATTATAAGTCCCCTAAAATTTAATAAAAACTTATAATACTTGGTAAATAAATAGAAATATTCACTTTTTTTTGATAGAAAAGATACCCAAGTATACCTAGAGAAATCATCTACTATAACATAAATATAGTGCTTCCCATTATGACTTGAAACTCTATAAGGTCCAAAAAAATCTATATGAACCAACTCGAGAGGTTGAGAAGTTGAAACTTATTTCTTTAAATTAAAATAAACTTTATTCTATTTTTATTTTTGATAGGGGTTACATACTTTATTAGTTGGAAACTAAAGCTTAGGTATATCACTAACTATCCATTTTATAGTTATCTTCCTAAGTGAATGAATGTTTCAATGACCTAGTCTCTTGTTCCAAAGACAAGAGTCATTGTGAAAGGTACATAATCATGAAACATTTTGATAAACTAAAGAGTTTAAATCAACAAAATAAACATTATCATTTCTCAAAGTAGTAAAAACTAAATTATTTTTGGAATCAAAAACATTACAAGCATCATTTTCAAACTTAACATAAAAACCATTATCACATAACTAAGAAATGATAAGAAGATTATATTTTAAGCCATAAATATATAAAACTTTAGAAATAAAAATTAAATTATGGTTACCAATTTGGCATAGGATGGTGATATTTCCTTTATCATTTTCACCAAATTTGACATGACCACCATCAACCTTGATAAGGATCTTAAAGCATGAATAATCTTCTATCATATACCTTGAAAAACCATTGTACAAGTACCGTAT
Source organism: Viscum album (assembly GCA_963277665.1). Taxonomy (NCBI): domain Eukaryota; kingdom Viridiplantae; phylum Streptophyta; class Magnoliopsida; order Santalales; family Viscaceae; genus Viscum; species Viscum album. Next base: position 1,129,465,316 of record OY728132.1, read on the forward strand.
AATTCTACTAGAAAACTTAAAGAATTTTTCCTAGAACACAAGTTTTAAACAAGAAATTATTTTGGTACCCATATCGGTTTGGGTCCAGACATGTCGGTAATCAAATCTTTGGGAACACACATTTTCCTAATGGGTTTTGTATAAACAGATTGAATAATTTTAGAAATAAAAACATTATTAGGTCCTTTAGAAAAATGATTGGTAGTTAAACTTTTTTTTCATGGACTTAGGAACAAAGGTTCTTTTTATTATTCTCCTCTGTCCAAGTTGATATCAAATTTCAATTATATATTCAGGTGAAACTTGATTACCTAAAATATGAGTAAGATTTTATCTAACATTTATAAACTTTTCTAGGTATTTATTTAATTTATAATTTGATAGTTTTAGTTCAGTATTCTCTTTGAGAAGTTGATCAGTTTTCTCTTTTTCTATAGATAGTTCATATTTTCTATTTTCAGTTAGAACATGTTGTCTTTTTAAAACTTTGTATTTATCCTTAAGCACATTAAAGGTGCCATCTAACATATTTCATTATTAAAATAATTATTCATTTGAAATATTATCATCATTATGTTGTTCATTATTATAATTACCATAATTATACATGGTAAGAATATTAGAAATAGTAGGTAAGTAGATACCAATCTGAATTTAGTCTTGAAACATATATTTTCTCTGTCAGGTTTCTCCTCATGTGATAAATCTGAATAACTATAGAGATCTTCAAAAGAACTCCATGTTTCCTTCATAGCCTTTCTGTATCTTCTATCCTTTTATTTTTATTTATTTTTGTTCTTAAGCTTTGGAAAGTAAGATTTTATATGTCCTTTCCTGTTACATTCATATCAGACAAATTCTTTTGGATCATCATCCTTCTTCCATTATTTTTTCCAATTTTATCTATTGTTATAATTTCTTTTATAGTTTTATTTTATAAATAACTTTTTATTTATATAAAATTTATTAAATCTTCTAGGCTGGTGATCAGTATCCTCATCATTATCATAAGAAGATTCACTATCAATTGAATCTACATCTTTGACTTTTTCCTCTTACTTTTCTTTATCTTTATGTATAGATGTAGAAATCTTAAAGGCTACTGATTTTATTTTAGGATTTTAATCTTATTCATGATTTACCTTTAGTTCCACTTCATACATCATAAGCCTATTGATCAGATCCTTGACTGGAAGCGTACTTATGTCACAAGATTCTCTGATTGACACTAATGTGCCCCTCCTTCATTCTAGTTGGCATCTTAGTAGTCGAATGATCTGATCCTTGGAATAAACAGGGTTTCCAAGTGAGATCATTGTGTTGAAAATCTCTTCAAACCTGAGGTAAATGTTAGAAATAGGTTCATTGGGCTTCATTTTAAAGTTATAATATTTAATAGTTTAAGTATTAAGCCTCATCTCATTAATATTAAAAGTTCCCTCATGGGGAATAGACAAAGTATCCTAAATATCATAAGACGTTTTTTATACATAAATTCTATTAAACTCTTCATCTACTATTGCATAGTTGTAAGAACCTGGGTTTTTAGAACGGGTCAAAATCCCGACCCTGTTTGAATTTTTGACTTTTCTGTGAGAATTAGGGAAATCTGGGAAGTTCTGGAAATTTCCAGATTACACGTCGTGTACCTTCAGTACGCGTCGTGTACTTTAGACCGTGTGTGAAGGAAATACATGGAATGTAGGCCTATTGGCTGGATAGAAAGCTTTATCAAGTACACACTATGTACTAATCGTACATGTCGTGTGTGGGTTAGCCGTGTACCGGTCGTGCTCACCGAGTACATGTCATGTGAAGACCGTGTAAGAATTTCCTACTACACGGCGTGTAGTGTCACTTGACATGTCATGTATTATTATTCTGTGTACTAGATGAGTCCTATCCATGTGTCTCCCAGTGTGTAATATCCATGCTTTGTGGCTACCTCCTCTTAATTAGAAGTACGGACAAGGCTACTACACGGCGTGTAGTTCTGAATACACGTCGTGTATTCTTTTTTTATTCTCTTAAAGGAAAGAACATTGCGTCTAATTTTTGGAAACATCTTATTCTTCCCCAAATTTCGAACATGTCCATTTCAGAAACCAAAATTATATACCTTTCTCTAGAATCTTCAACATGAGTCTGTTATTCAATCTGTCAGTGGTTGCGGGATCACAGCAGCAAGGCTAAACCTAGCACCCTATTCTGTTCCAGTTTCTTTGCCTCGCTCACCGTAGTTTCCATCTGAGCAGAATTGATGGGATTTGACGGAAACGTAGATCTACGAATATTAGTTTTGAATTGGAGCTCTATATCAGTCGTGCCTATGTTTATGAGTCTTGTGTAGATGGTAAATACCTTTTTTGTGTTTTTGTAGAATTTTGGGGGTTTCCGCCTTCGGGCGCGACATCGGGTATTGAGAGAGACCCATGTTTCCTTATATTAAATTGATTGTATGTCTTATGGGATGTCTTTGGGAATTCCCTCACCTTGTTATTCTTGAGTGAGGCTGGGTTAGAGGTGGTTTCTAATTTGGTGCATTTTGGACGGGGGTTCCAAAATGGTGATAACTGAACTGTATCTTAAACCATTGAGTTTAGTTTGTTTATTGAATGATGATATAAAATGTTAGAGGCTTCCAAGACCTTGATGCTGGTATAGAACAACACATAACCTTTGAAATTCAATTTTTTAGTTTTTCTTTCCTCTTTAAAGAATTCATTTTGACTTTATATATTTAATGCATGATATTGCATATGCTGGGACCTCCGGGTTGTGCTTGGTATTGTTGAGTGATGTTGATAATAGGTTTGGCTTGAGGTAGTGTGACTATCAGGTTGGGCATGGCCCGGGTTACTTGGATGGAAAGGCCATTAGACTTGAGCGGCATGGTCACAAGGGCACAATGTGTTAGAGATGTTGTGTCTTGGGTACTATTTTGGTGATTACCGCTCACCTAGAACTTTGAGTAGTGTACACACTGAGAGACTCCGTGATGAGGTGGTTTTGACAACTAGTGTGGGTAGAGGCCCCCGTTAGTTACGGTTTCGGTACTTTTAGTTTGGGGGTTCTTATTGTAGGAAGCCACATGGAAGGTGATGATACTTCATGGGATAGCGTTGAGGCTATCGGGTTGGGGGTATAGGCTCACCGTGATTTAGGGGAAAACACTGTTGTCCCTCCGGTTACTTTATTTGAGGAAAGACATCGTTGTCCCTCTGGTTACTTATTTGAGGACATACATCGTTGTTCCTTTGTTTTTCTACTTATTGGGCATACCTTCAGGACGTCGGTACTTGAGACACTTAGTGTCAGGGGGGCATGTGGTTTCGGGTTACATGATAGAGATTCCGGCATTGGCCGAAGCTGGTGACACTCCATGGTGGCTGCTGAGCACCAGAGGAGTTTCTATTTATTTGTGAATTGTACTATTTACCGTTCTCCTTATAAATGCATGCCTATTTAAACACTTATATTAGGTACGCACCTTTAGGTGGTATTCTTCTAAGATTTGTTTCACACCCTACACGGGCCCTTTGGGACGCGTATAGACTTGATGGATTTATGTGTAGGAAAGAGATCACCTTTAGGAGATGGACTGTTTTAGCTGTTGCAAGGAGATGGTATGGACCTTGAGGTCTTGCCTAGATAGAGTTTACTTTGTTTTCTTTATTTCATATGTCAGCATGTTACCTTGTGTATTGTAGCTACTGTTGGTTAGTCATCGGTGCCTTTGTGTACTAACCTGCTATGGATGCATGTTTGGTTTGTTTAGTAGTTAAAAATGGTTTTTAGTATGCTATTTTGTTTACTTTCTACTACACTAGTTTATATAATGATTACATTGTTTATTAGTATTGGATATGCTTCCGCTCTGTGGGTCTGGTTCGAGTTTGCTGAGTCATTCATTTCCGCTGCATGTTATATTATTGCTCGGACCAGTACCATTTTTATCCTCTGGGAGGGTATAGCTTCCCCGTAATACCTATCAAACCATCGCTGCTAGTTGGAAACATTTGGTGTTCGGGGAGGTGCACCTAAGGTAGTAACACTCAACCCTTTTAGCACTGTTTGGGTGGGTTTCTAGATCTAGGTCATTAGAAAAAGTGGTATTAGATGAGTTCTTGATAGGGATTTAGTAGCAGAGTTTTGCTGCATACAAATGTGTTTGAGAATTATCATTTTATTTTTTCTAGTTTTACTAATTGGGATATGGTATACTGGAGATAGTTTGTTCTTGGAACTGGGTTTCTAACTTGTTCTTGGGTGCCTGTATCCCCGGGTACAAGAGATGGACCAAGTTTCCTTGGGTGGGAATTGATATTTTGATTTTTCTCAGATTACAGTTTATATGAGTTCCACCTCGATGGCTCACTTGGTGTGTGATGTTATTGGTTTTGATATGTGACCCTTTGTAACGCCCTGACCCCAGTTACCTAGAGTCGGTTCATTATTACATAATTGGCATGATCACAAAGGATCAAATCTTGAAAGACTGATTGGTTTAGTAGCCTTGGAAACACTAGATATATTCATATGTCTTACATTACATTATAAACTGAATAAAACTACAACAACAACTTGTCTTCACATCCCCATAGACTATTCCTGCAATTCAGTCATAATACACTTCTTCACATCCTGGGAAAGATAAAACATTTAAAGGGGTGAGCTCAAATGCTCAGTAAGGATAACAATATAGCGGAAACTTTCATAAGTAAACATAAGCATTTAAGTCAATGTATAACTAAAAAAAGCCTTATTAAACTTGAACTTCAGCATAATATGGAAAAAATAAAATCAAATAATGCCATTTACTTACTCACGTGGATATTCTACTAGTCGAATAATCACATGCAATATCAATAACCACTTTCATAATAAAGGAATGCATAATTCCAGACTATCATAACCACATAGTCAAGGCCTTATGCCAAGACTACAAATAAGATTTTGTCAAGGCCTTTTTCCAAGACACTAGTTTGTCTCATGAGACCTACTGATGCATCGATGAGCTATAGCAGGCTCCACCCTTCACTTATTAATTCTAATGCATTCCTCATATGAACAGGTTTAAACATAACATAAACATTCATATTAAAACTAGCATACGAAATGTCAATACTTTCTTCATAAACCATGAATGGTATAAAAATAACACATCCATATTCAAACATACCACAAAACCTTAAATACAATATGGATGTTTTGTATCATAATGAATCAACTTCAAATAAGCTTAAAATCCATCAAAGGATGTTGACATAGATGAAATCAAAACTATTTGAGAGAAATATCTCTCTTTTTTTAAATAATTTAAAAGTCACATAATTATAAAAAAAATACATTTACTTTTAAAATATTCTTATAAGATTGTAAGGGAAGATTCGACAAAGTTATAATGGCGGAAAATATCCACACACTCCATATAAGTTAAAAAAACATTCTTACCTTAAATTTGTCGAAAAGGTTAAAAAGTAGCTTGTTTGGAAAATTACGAAAAGATTCCTTTCCAAAACATATGAGGGTATAAATTACTTTAACCCATTTTCTATTGAATAGTAAAAATGTTTTGAATGACATTTTTAAGAAATATGGATGTGGATGATAACGAGATCCCAGTAGATAAATACGTATAAACAACCTCGGATAAGGAAGAGATTGTGAAGTAAACCCTTACCTTGTACTTTTCCTTAGTCGATGGTATGTTAAACTCCTGTATAATAGTTAAAACATTGTTATTTAATTATACAATAATCATATACATCAATATGATGTCATATATTATCTTTTATCATTGCTTTATTAATAATATATTAGTATTATCGTCGTTTCAGGTGATAACCGATTCGTTCTCCTTATATGTTTGGTTACATAAGACATGTTTATAATGGATAGGTTGTATATTATTCATATTCAGAATTATATTAAGTCTATAAACATTATTTTTAACCATCAAATTAGAATAATACTTGAATGGATACGATGGAGAATGAATCTCATCGCGTTCGTGGAGACGGTAGTCCGTACGTACGCATGAACGCTACTTCCATTTCATTTTTCATTTTAAAAGAATAAAAACCAAATGATATATAGGTATATTATTATTATAGTATAATATAATATTTTATATATGTTACTTATGTTCATTAACACCATCCTTTATACGTTCCATGTATGGTATGAACGAGTTATATCACTTTGAGGGGGCGGTAGTCCGCACTTCCTCAAATGAAATTATCATATGTATATACAACATGAAATGAATAATGGTATGATATAAAATGGAATTACATAAACTTATATATAAAATAAATATCATTGATATAATATTTAATTATAGTTCCATCATAATGGCCACCATTAGTGGCGGTAAGATGTAATTGAACAATCATTGTTTCGTGAGGCGTTAGTTTGCCATCCACAGAAACATTATGTTCTTCATCCATTAGATGGAGGTGTGTGTAAGTGTAGTCCGAATAATTCTTATAAATACATCCTAGTATAATTAGGATACTGGTTTTGTTACAAAAGAAAGTAAATAAAAATAATTTAGGGGTTGGAGAAGCAAAATAAAAGAAAACAATTTAGGAGAAACCATTACCTTTAATTTGGGTAACTCACTTTGGTTTGAACCAAAGGACTTCTTGAAGTGCCTTCTGCCTAAGGTGAGGCTTCATGAAGGGGGATAGGGATGTATTGAGATTAGTTGGGCAGATTTTGGATGATACAAATGGCTTGAGAGGTGTGAGGAATTGGTTAGAAGTGGTCTTTTTTTATAAGGGAGAGGAGGGGCTCTTTAGGAAAGAGTGAAAATATTATTTTATAATATAATGATATTTGGTTTCTAATGGTCCAAAAATCATTATAGTCAAATATAAGATGACTCATGGTATAAATATAATCAACCAATAGGAATTGTATAGGTTTTGGATAATATTTTAATCATTATAATCTTATTTATTTAAAGGATTTATTAATGAGGTAAATAATGCATTGTTATTGTGTCATATATAATTTAAATTATTAGAAGTATAAAAATTATAAATATAATATAATTATTTAGTAAATATTTTTTTATTTCTAATGAATATTTATAATTTAAAATCAAACATATATAACCCTATGTAAAAAAATTTCTAAAAGATAAAAGCTTATGTCATTTTTGTGTTTATTTTAACTTAATTGATATAAAGTGTCCTTACCACCTACAAGTGGCTCCATGAGGTCCCAAAATTGACCCAAAGATGTCCATGGTCGGATATGTTTCCGCAAATAAGGTTGGGACACGTTTTAGTGTAATTTATTATTATTATAATATTATTTTGTTACCCTTATTTACCGGATTTACCCTTTAACCTTGTTAAATAAAATATTTACCGAAGTAATTATTCAAAATGTGTAAAAATAAAAGTTACCTATTTACACAATTTGGACATCCTGATTCCAAATATGGAATCCATTTTTCCAAATTCAAAACACAGAAGTGGTATAAATTAATTTAAAATTAATTCTCATTGTCAAAACAAAAAACGTGTTTTTAAGATATAATAACTATCAAAAGATTGACACTTGTTTATGTCCGATTTAATTGTGAAATTATGTCCAATGACCAACATTGTATTAAATGGTAAAAATATATTCCAAATATACTTCAAAACCACTCAAATTCATAATTTATCACTATTAATTATTTTGATTAAAAAGGTTGTTTTTAATTAAAATTTAGTAATTTTCACTATTCATCAAAATATAAAAGTTATCCGAAAAATACCAAAATTTTACCATAGGCTAATTTCGATATTCTTAATCTAAAAATGATGTCCATTTTGAAAAATAAAATTTATAAAATTTCAAAAATTGGGTATTACTATTCAAAACGTCTAGTTTAATTAGTTGTGGTGTGTTAGAACTCAAGGTTGCGTATAACACACGCTATTGCATTATTATAAGGGAAACGTACCGTGGATGATTGGGGTGTTACATTCTCCCCTCCTTAAAATAATTGAATCCTCACAATTTCTAGGGTATTACTGCATAAAAAGACTCAGGTGGTTCTTCATCATAAGTTCGTCGGGTTCACACGTTGCATCTTCCATCTTATGGTTTCTCCATAGAACTTTTACAAGACGAGTCGTCTGGTTTCTCAGCACTTGCTCTCGGGTGTCAAGGATCCTGACGGGCTCTTCATAATAAGACAGATCGGGTTCCAATTCCAATTCCTCATAGGTCAGTACATGCATTGGGCCAGGCATGTATTTTCTCAACAGTGATACGTGGAACACATTGTGGAATTTGGAGAGACTTGGCAGCATTGCCAAACGGTAAGCTATATCCCCAATTCATTCTAGAATCTTGAAAGGTCTGATGTAACTTGGACTCAATTTACCTTTATTACCAAAATGTATAACTCTCTTCCATGGAGATACCTTCAAGAAAACATGATCTCCCACCTGGAACTCCAAATCCTTCCATCGGTTATCGGCATAGCTCTTCTGCCTACTTTGAGCTACTTTGATATGGGTTTGGATTACCTTCACCGTCTCCATAATTTCCTCCACCAGTTCTGGGCCTACAAGTTTTCTTTCACCAACGTCATCCCAACAGGTTGGTGTGCGACATCTCTTTCCGTATAACGTTTCATATGGTGCCATCTGAATGCTTGAATGGAATCTATTGTTATAAGAAAATTCTACCAGAGGTAAATATTAATCCCACATACCCTGAAAGTCAAGTGATCATGATCTCATAATGTCTTCTAAGGTTTGAATAGTCTAATCTGATTGTTCATCTGTTTGAGGGTGGTAGTCAGTGCTCAAATGAAGTTCAGTATCCAAGGCCTTCTGAAGACTCTTCCAGAATCTTGAAGTAAAATGGGGATCACGATCAAAAACAATCGATAGAGGTACTCCATGAAGTCTCACAACTTCATTAATATATAGTATTGCTAGACATTTAAGTGGTAAATCCTCCCTTATATCAAGAAAATGTGCTGACTTAGTAAGACGTTCAACAATGACCCATATTGCATCATTCCTTCTATGATTCTTTGGTTGTCCCATGACAAAGTCCATCGTAATATTATCCCATTTCCACTCAGGTATGGGAAGAGGTTGCATGACCCCTCCAGGATGTTGCCTTCCAGCTTTCACTTGTTGACAAACCATACATCTTGACACAAAATCAGCAATCTCTCTCTTCATGTTGTCCCACCAAAAATGTTCCTTCAAATCTCTATACATTTTGGTGCTCCCAAGGTGTATAGAGAAATTGGAACTATGAGCATCATCCAACAATTCCCTCTATAAATCAGGTATACCAGGAACACAAAGTCTCTTCCCAAACTTCAAAATTCCATCTTCATACACAAATTCACTAAATATCCCATCATTCACAGCTTTAATCTTCTTTTTAAGCTCTTCATCATCAGCCTAAGAACTCTTTATCCTTTCTAGTAAAGATGGTTTGGCAACCATTTGAAAAAGTTTTGATGTTTCACCTTCCATAGTGATTCCCATATCCATCTTTACTAGATCCATGAAAAAAGGATCCCTTTCCACTCTCATCATGTTCAAAACTCCATGATATTTTCTACTCAAAGGATCTACCACCTTAGTTTCCTTCCCCGGGTGGTAGTGTATTATGAAATCATAATCCTTGAGTAGTTCAAGCCATCGCCTTTGCCTCATGTTGAGTTCTTTTTGTGAGAAGATATACTTCAAACTTTTGTGATCGGTATATATCTCACATTTTTCACCATAGAGATAATGTCTCCATATTTTCAAAGAAAATATTACAGTAGCTAACTCAATATCATGTGTAGGATAGTTTTGCTCATGAATTTTCAGCTGTTGTGATGCATAGGCAATAATCTTATCATTATGCATAAGGAAACATCCAAGTCCTTTATTTGATGCATCACTATAAATAACGAACCCATCATTCCCCGATGGTAGAGTCAATATAGGATCATTGACTAATCTTCTCTTCAGTTCTTCGAAACATTCTTCACACTCTTTTGTCCAAACAAATTTAACCCCTTTACGTGTGAGCTTTGTTAATGGGTTAGCCAATCGGGCAAAATTCTGGAAGAAACGTCGATAATAACCTGCTAAACTAATAAAACTACGTACTTTGGTTATACTCATCGGTGCTGGCCATTCTTGGATTGCTCTTGTCTTAGAAGGATCAACAGAGATTCCATACTTTGAGACAATATGGCCAAGAAATGAAATCTCTTGAAGCCAGAATTCACACTTTCTAAACATCCCATATAATTCATGTCTTCTAAGAGTCTTCAGGATAATGCACAAGTGATTTTCATGATCCTCGTAGCTTTTGGAGTATACCAAGATATCATCAATAAATACTACAATAAAATCATCGAGATATTCCTTGAAATCTCTATTCATTAGATCCATGAATACAGAGGGTGCATTAGTCAATCCAAAAGGCATTGCTGTAAATTCGTAATGCTCGTACCTTGTTCGAAACGCTGTCTTCGGAATGTCTTCCTTCTTCACACACAACTGATGACATCCAGATCGAAGGTCAATCTTTGAAAAGTATTTAGCTCCATGCAGTTGGTCAAATAAATCATCAATGCGAGGTAGGGGATACTTGTTCTTTATTGTTATAGCATTGATCTCCCTGTAGTCGATACATAACCTCATAGATCCATATTTCTTTTTAACAAAAATAATTGGGGCCCCCCATGGAGAAACACTAGGGCGAATAAATCCCTTATTACTCAATTCCTCTAGTTGTTTCTTTAGTTAAACTAATTCCACAGTGGCCATTCTATAAGGGGTCTTCAATATGGGCCTTGATTCATGAATTAAATCAATGGAAAACTCAACTTCTCATTCTGGAGTATGTCTAGGTAAATCTTCTAAAAAAACATCAACATATTCTTTCACAATAGGAACATCCTCTATTCAAACATTCTTTTCCTCACCGGCAGTAATTTCATTCTCTTCCTCCTAAATAATTGAATTTAGTTGAGCTTCTGGGGGTGGATCTAAATAAGAATTACGTGGCGATGATTCTTCTCTAAAGATAAGGTGTTCCTTATCATCATCATCAAGAATCGTAACCTCCTTCGTCTTATAATAAATCTTCGTATCATGTTCCGAAATCCAATCCATACTGAGGATTGTATCCAATTAAGTCATGGGTATGACGATGAGATCAGCAGATAAAGAACATTCATATGTCCTAAGGGGAACGGATCCACAAAACATTGTAGCAATGATACTTCCCTTGGGGGTTTTGACTGAAAACTCTCTTGTTAAATCAAATTGGAAATATCTAATTTTCTTAGAAAACTGGGAAGATATGAAACAATACGATGATCCAGAATCAAATAATGCATTTTCTAAACTTGAGGAAACCATTAAATTACCTACCACCACGTCTTTCGGAGCTTCTACCTCAGCAGTAGTGATAGCATAAGCCTGTCCTTGATCCCTTGGCCTCTTCTAAGGTAAGTTCCTCTGATGCTTTGGACATTCATTTGCATAATGTCTCATCTCTCTGCAATTGTAGCACTGAACATCGGTAGCTTCCTTCTTTCCCTTGCAATCACGAGCTTGGTGGCCTTTTTCACCACACTTGTAACAGACTCCCATTCCCTTCAAGCAAGTACTAGGGTGTTTCTTCTAACATTTACTACTGGATGGATTTTCAACTTTTCCCTTCTTCCCCTTATTTCCATTTCCAGAGTATTCAGCAGATCTCTTCTTCTCCTTCTTTTCTTTAAAGTCAAAAAACTTAGAGAATTCATTTTCCGTCTTGATAGCACATGAGACAATGTCTTCGTATGAAGAGAAGGATTGTGATACTAAAGCTCAATGGAGAAATGGTTTTAACCCATCAAAGAAACAATCAATCTTACTTCTTGGGTTACATATATAATCAGCTGCATGCCTTGCTAACCTTGTAAAGTTAGCCTCATACTTCGCAACATTCTCATCGTCCTTTTTCCTAAGATTGAGAAACTGCCTTTCCATATCTGCTCAATGGTCATGAGGAAAGTATTTTTCTTAGAAAATATCTTTAAACTCCCTCCATTCCATACTTGATACTTCTTCATCTTCCTTTGTATTTTTAATCAAGGACCACCATTGATCAGCATCTCTAGTGAGGCGGTAAACTGCCATGACAACTTTTTCCCTTTCGCTACACCCCAAGGCATGGAATATTTTCTCTAAGGAATTTATCCATTGATCAGCTACTATGGGATTTTTACTCCCATTGAATGTTAGTGGTTGTTTCCTCATGAAGCGATCTAACATTGATCCTCCACGCTACGGATCAGGGTGCTCTATACGAGTAAGGTTATTATTCATAACCTCAGTGAGTTGTCCCAGTACGGTAATTAGCTGTTCAGCACCAGTTGTATCACTAGCTCCACTATAATTATCTTGAGCAGGAGGGAAATACCTACATGGAGTGCGTGCATTGATACAGTTTCCATTCCTTCCACTAGGCACCATTTTTAAATAATGGCATAAACTAGATTAGTTTATGAATCAAAATAAATAATTACATACTTGTAAAACACTTAACATAAATTGAATAGTTTATGGATATAATCCATAATCATAAAAATGTTTTCTTTGAGGAAGTATATACTCATAAATCCTTCATAACGGTTTGTAAATAAATCAGGAATTATCCTAAGAATATCCCTCGGGAGTGTCATAACCAAGAGTGCAGCAAGGCCCACTGTCGTGTACCAGGATACCCCGGGTCAAGCCCGAAACTCCTTGTCGGAGTTTTCACTCCTATGAACATCTGTGCCAGATCCACCTCTACCTGCTCGTATCCATATAGGGATGTATTTCTCATAAAATACACAAAATCTCTACATTACCAAAATTCTAGGATGTTCTTCTATACTAATCCTCAAAGACTATCTTAAGGCTATGTGCTCTTATCAGAGTTTACCTAAATCTAGTTTCCAAGGTTTGTACTAAACTTCCTCTAATACCAACTATAACACCCCGACCCCAGTTACCCAGAGTCGGTGCATTATTACACAATTGGCATGATCACAAAGGATCAAATCTTGAAAGACCGATTGGTTTAGTAGCCTTGGAAACACTAGATATATTCATATGTCTTACATTACATCATAAATTGAATAAAACTATAACAACAACTTGTCTTCACATCCCCATAGACTATTCTTGTAAGTCAGTCATAATAAACTTCTTCACATCCTCGGAAAAATAAAACATTGAAAGGGGTGAGCTCAAATACTCAGTAAGGATAACAATATAGTGGAAACTTTCATAAGTAAACATACGCATTTAAGGCAATGCATAACTAAAACAAAAGACTTATTAAACTTGAACTTCAGAATAATATTTCAAAAATAAAATCAAATAATTCCATTTACTTACTCACATGGATATTCTATTAGTCGAATAATCACATGCAATATCAATAACCACTTTCATAATAAGGGAATGCATAACGCCAGACTATCATAACCACATAGTCAAGGCCTTGGGCCAAGACTACAAATAAGATTTTGTCAAGGACTTTTTCCAAGACACAAGTTTGTCTCATGAGACCTACCGATGCATCGAGGAGCTATAGCGGGCTCCACCCGTCACTTATTAAGTCCAATGCATTCCTCATATGAATAGGTTTTAACATAACATAAACATTCCTAATAAAACTAGCATAAGAAATGTCAATACTTTATTCATAAACCATGAATGGTATAAAAATAACACATCCATAGTCAAACATACCAGAAAACCTTAACTACAATATGGAAGTTTTGTATCATAATGAATCAACTTCAAATATGCTTAAAATCCATCAAAGGATGTTGACATAGATGAAATCAAAACTATTTGAGAGAAATATCTCTTTTTTTTAATCATTTAAAAGTCAAATAATTATAAAATAATACATTTACTTTGAAAATATTCTTATAATCTTTTAAGGGAAGCTTTGACGAAGTTATAACGGTGTAAAATAGCCACACACGCCGTATAAGTTAAAAAAACATTCTTACCTTAAATTTGTCGAAAAGGACAAAAAGTACCTTGTTTGGAAAAGGATGGAAAGATTCCTTTCCAAAATGTATGAGGGTGTAAATGAATTTAACCCATTGTCTATTGAATAGTAAAAAAAATTTAATGACATTTTTAAGAAACATGGATGTGGATGATAATGAGGTCCTAGTAGATAAATATGTATAAACAACCTCGGATAAAGAAGAGATTGTGAAGTAATCCCTTACCTTGTACTTTTCCTTAGTCGATGGTATGTTAACTTCCTGTATAATAGTTAAAACATTGTTATTAAATTATACAATAATCATATACATCAATATGATATCATATATGATCTTTTCACATTGCTTTATTAATAATATATTAGTATTATCGTCGTTTCAGGTGATAACCGATTCGTTATCCTTATATGTTTGGTTACGTAAGACATGTTTGTAATGGATAGGTTGTATCTTATTCATATTCAGAATGATATTAAGTCTATAAACATTATTTTTAACCATAAAATGACAATAATACTTGAATGGATATGATGGAGAATGAATCTCATAACGTTCGTGGAGACAGTAGTCCGTACTTACGCACAAACGCTACTTCCATTTCATTTTTCATTTTAAAAGAATAAAAAACAAATGACACATAGGTATAATATTATTACATTATATTATAATATTTTATATATGTTACTTATATTCATTAACACCATCCTTTATACATTCCATGTATGGTATGAATGAGTCATATCACTTTGAGGGGGCGGTAGTCCGCACTTCCTCAAATGAAATTATCGTATCTATATACAAAATGAAATGAATAATGGTATGATATAAAATGGAATTAAAAAATCTTATAATAAAAATAAATATCATTGCTATCATATTTAATTACAGTTCCATCATAATGGACACCATGAGAGGTGGTAAGATGTAATTGAACAATCATCGTTTCGTGAGGCGTTAGTTTGCCATCCACAAAAACAATATGTTCTTCATCCATTAGATGAAGGTTTGTGTAAGTGTAGTTCTACTAATTATTATAAAGACATCCTAGTACATTGAGGATAATGGTGTTGTTTCAAAATAAAGGAAATAAAAAGAATTTAGGGTTTGGAGAAGCAAAATAAAAAGAAAACAATTTAAGAGAAATCGTTACCTTTAATTTGGGTAACTCGCTTTGGTTTGAACCAAAGGACTTCTTGAAGTGCCTTCTGCCTAAGGTGAGGCTTCAAGGAGGAGGAGAGGGATGTAGTGAGCTTATTTGGGCAGATTTTGGACAAGTCAAATGGCTTTAGAGTTGTGAGGAATTGGTTAGAAGTGGTCTTCTTTTATAAGGGAGAGGAGGGGCTCTTTAGGAAAGAGTGAAAATATTTTTTTATAATATAATGATATTCAGTTTCTAATGGTCCAAAAATAATTATAGTAGTAGATAATATGACTCATGTTCTAAATATAATCAACCAATAGTAAATGGACAGGTTTTGGATAATATTTTAATCATTATAATCTTGTTTATTTAAATGATTTATTAATGAGGTAAATACTCCATCGTTATTGTGTCATATATAATTTAAATTATTATATGTCTAAAAATTATAAATAAAATATAATTATGTAGGAAAGATTTTTATCTTTATAATGAATATTTATAATTTAAAATCCAACATACATAACCCTATGTAAAAATTGTTTTTCTAAAAGATATAAGCTTATGTCATTTTTGTATTTATTTTAACTTAATTAATATAGTGTCCCTACCACCTACAAGTGGCTCAATGGGGTCCCAAAATCGACCCAAAGATTCCCATGGTCAGATATGTATCCACCAATAAGTTTAGGACATATTTTAGGGTAATTTATTATTATTATAATATTATTTTGTTACCCTTATTTACCGAATTTACCCTTTAACCTTGTTAAATAAAATATTTACCGAAGTAATTATTCAAAATGTGTAAAAATTAAAGTTACCTATTTACATAATTTAGAAATCCTGATTCCAAATATGGAATCCATTTATCCAAATTCAAAATACAGAAGTGGTAGAAATTAATTTAAAATTAATTCCCACAGTCAAACCAAAAAGCGTGTTTTTAAGATATAATAACTATCAAAAGATTGACACTTGTTTATGTCCGATTTAATTGTGAAATTATGTCCAATAACCAAAATTGTATTAAATGGTAAAAATATATTCTAAATATACTTCAAACCCACTCAAATTCATAATTTATCACTATTAATTATTTTTATTAAAAAGGTTGTTTTTAATTAAAATTTAGTAATTTTCACTATTCATCAAAATATAAAAGTTATCCGAAAAATACCAAAATTTCACCCTAGGATAATTTTGATATTATGAATCCAAAAATGAAGTCCATTTTGATAAATAAAATTTATAAATTTTTAAAAAATGGGTATTACTATTCATAACGGCTAGTTTAATTAGTTGTGGTGTGTTAGAACTCGAGGTTGCGTACAACACACGCTATTGCATTATTCTAAGGGAAACGTACCGTGGATTCTTGGGGTGTTACACACTTTACCCGGTACAATAAGGGAGAATTAGACCTTATCTCGGTATGGAAAGGCTTGTTTTCTTGGCTTTTGATAGGCACATTTTTAGGGTATTTCAATTTTATAACTGCATGTATGCTTTGTGAAGTGATAATACCATGTGAATAAAATCAAATGACATGATTTGTATTCTTTTGAAATGTGAATAGGTGAAATTCCTGATAGAATTTATTATTTATTGAAATGTTTTATGCCATGCTTTATATATTGTACAATTGCATGTGGCAGGATATTTGGGTATGGATCTTGTACGGGTAGGCAGGTACTTTGGTTGAGGTGATTTTGATCACCAGGATTGGACATCTAGGATGTCAGTTTGAGGAAATTTTACTGTCAATATTGGGTGACTCGGTCATCAGTTTGAGGTATCGTTGGTTGTCAGGATGGGCATGACCCAAGGTACTTTTGATACTTGGCTCTGTTGAGGGGCGGGTAAGGAGGCCATGAGGTCGAGATGTCGTGGACATGGGTTGTGGTGGGGGAGAGTAAGGGTAGTAGTTATGCACTACCTTTAACTGATTTTCCTATCTGTGTGGATATATTGTTATATATATATATATGGGCTATCTAACCATTTATGGTATTCAGTGGGTTTCTCTTATACGACTCGATGGAGCGTCAGACTGGTGATGATACAGTGTCGCAAGTGTAGGATCAGGTTCAGGATCTGGTGTAGGCAGATCATGAGCCGTGGGTACAGGCTCAGGGATAGGATCATATTCAAGAATCAGTGCAGGTAGGACAGAAGCCAAGTTTGGAAACGTTCAGACCATGGATCAACGAGCAGCTCTGAGCTAGCATGGTACTTGTCTTGCAGGGGATCGACAGAGGTGCGTAGGGTACAGATCCATCTATGCTATATCTGACACGGGAGTTCGAGTCACAACACCCACCGCTTTTTCAGGGTGAGGGTGGTCTACAGGCGGCTGAGAACTGGATAGAGAGCATGTAGATGATCTTCGAGCAGCTCGAGACACCTCCAGGACGGAGGGTCAAGTTGGAAATATACATGCTGTGAGGACCGGCTAAGTGTTGGTGGGATGTGCAGGTTCAGGCTAGCAGGCATGAGAAACTAGCATGGAAGGACTTTGCGAATAGGTTCTTTGAGTACTTTTACCTAGAGACCCTGAGGGCGGAGAGAGCTCAGGATTTCTTAATCCTTCGGTAGGGAGACATGTCTTCCATGGACTATACAACTAATTTCACCAGGTTGTCTCGCTTTGCACTTGGTATGGTAAGTGATGACGTGGAAAGAGTGAGGCGCTTTGAGGATGGCTTATGGCACGCCATTCGGATCCAGGTGAATATCTACAGGCTGGGTTCATTCTCAGAAGTGGTGAACCAGGAACTCATAACATAGAGAAACTAAAGGGATAAGCCCTATTTTGGTCAGGAGATAGCTTCAAGTGATGGTTCGGATAGCAGGAAGCAAGGACGGGACAAGTTCCAGCAAGGCAGTCAGGACAAGGACTCAGTTATACCACCTCGTGGCAGTTCAGTAGTTGTTTTCTTTTAGTGTGGACAGTCAGGACATGTCCAGACTCAGTGTGATAGGCCTATAAAGGAGTTTCAGACATGTGGATAGGCCAGGCATCTAGATAGGTTCTACAGGCACCCTTCTTAGATAGCTTCCAGGTAGGGACTAGGATAGACTGTCACATCTGGAGTTGGTTCGGGTTTGGTACTAGGAGAGGGTAGCCAAGTTTTAGCTCCATGTGGAGGACATGACAGTGCCAGTGAGACCCAGCTGAGGGGTCAGTGGCTGGTCACTGGAGCAGCACCGCAAGGAGGTTAGGCATTAGGCAGTTGTGCTTCAGGATATGTGCATGGCATGGAGCTTCTAGGGGCTGGGCAGACTGGTGAGACGATTATGGTTAGAGGTACACCGTGGGTGTGGCCGTGATCTGTTTTTTTGTACTTGTTTTGACATGGTATGTTGGGGCATGTCCTCTTTGAGTGCACAAGGTGCATGTTATTTATGTGGACTGACCATATGTTGGTCAGTGGGATTGGCACCATATCGGGTGTGTGATATATTTATATATATGTGTGTGTGTGTGAGATGCATAGCATCAGGATCATCGAGGATGCGGGTTACATGAGGTGTCGTGGGCATCGGGGCATCGAGGATGCAGATTACTTGAGGTGCTAGGCACCAGGTTCTTTTTGAGCGTCCATGGGATACAGGACCTCGTGAAGGTAGACATTGATGTGGTGTGGGATATGTTTGGGTGTCGGAAACCACATGGGAGCACCAATGAGGCACAGGGGTGAAGATGAATCACAAGAGGACCATGAGTCTGGAAACAGGTTAGTGAACCTTTGCTTGATTTGAGTTTTGTTGGGTTGAGACCAAGTTATCCAATTCCTAAGGTGGGGAGGCCCCTTTAAGGATTTATCCCAAACCATTGATACCGGGGTAGTTTGGGTTACTTTTATCGGGGTGGTATGTTTGCTTCCATTCTGGGTTTCATTTAATATATTGGGGATGAGCTATATTAAGGTGGGGAGATTGTAAGAACCTGGGCTTTTAGAATGGGTCAAAATCCTGAACCTATTTGAATTTTTGAATTTTCTGTGAGAACTGGGGAAATCTAGTAAGTTCTATAAATTTCTAGATTACACACCGTGTACCTTCAGTACATGTCGTGTACTTTAGACCATGTGTGGAGGCCATACATGGTGTGTAGTCCTATTGGCCAGGTATAAAGCTTTAGCAAGTACACACTGTGTACTAATCATACACATCGTGTATGGGTTATCCTTGTACCGTCCGTTCTCACCAAGTACATACCGTGTGAAGACTATTTAAGAATTTCCTACTACACGGCGTATAGTGTTTCTTAACACGCCGTGTATTCTTATTCCACATATCGAATGAGTCCTAGCCATGTGTCTCACCATGTGGCATTCCCAAGCTGTGTGAATACCTCTACTTAAGTAGGAGTATGGACAAGGCTACTACACGACGTGTAGTACTGAATACACATCGTGTATTCCTTTTTTTATTCGCTTAAATGAAAGAGTATCGCGTCTAATTTTGTAAAACACCTTCTTCTTCCCCAACTTCAGAATAGGTCCATTCCGGAAACCCGAATTATATGCCTTGCCCTAGAATCTTCAACCGGAGTTTGTTCTTCAATTCTTCGGTGGCTGTGGGATCACAACAGCAAGGCTAAACCCAGGCACCCTATTCTGTTCTAGTTTCTTTGACTCGTTCACTACAGTTTCCATCTAAGTGGAATTGCCAGGATTTGATGGAAATGTATATCTATGAATATCGGATTTTAATTTGATCTTGATATCAGACGTGACTATGTTTACGAGTCTTAGGTAGGTGGTTCATACATTGTTTTGTGTTTTTGTAGACTTTTGGGGGTTGCAGCCTTCGGGTGCGACATCGGGTATTGAGCGAGACCCATGTTTCTTTATATTAAATTGATTGTATGTCTTATGGGATGTCATTGGGAATTACCTCACCTTTTTATACTTGAGAGAGTCTTGGTTAGAGGTCATTGATCATTTGGGGAATTTTGGTTGGGGGTTCCAAAATGGTGATAACTGAATCATAGAATAAACTGCTGAGTTTAGGTTTTTTTTAAGAAATATGAGCATGGGGGATCTAAAATTGATAAAACAAATGTTACACAAGACGGAAAGAAGTAATTTTACATTTGTCTTTAGTAAGAAGCGGGACCATGTCACTAGGAATGGTGTTTATGTGTATGTCCCTCTCTTCAAGCACCCCTTTGTTTGAAAGTCCATCTGCAATGTAGTTCACCTCCTGAAAGGTATGCGTGATAAAGTAGTTAAGGGAGGAGATTTTGTCAATGAAATTTATCCATTTACAGGCCAGCTTCCATACCAATCATGTTTGTCTGTTCCTAATGGAATGAACAAGTGTGGTTGATTCACACTCAAACCAAATGTTGATCCAATGTTGTTGGAAAGTGATGTCCACCTCTCTGATGAGCACCATCATTTCAGCTTCCAAAGTCATGGTGTGCCCACATGGGCCATAATGCATTCTACAAAATCCCCATGTTGATTTCTAAAGATTACCCCATATCCAGATGGCCCAGGGTTACCCTTGGAGGCTCCATCCGTGTTGCATTTCCACCATCCATTGAAAGGGGCAGTCCATATCACCTCCATCATGCCCCTTGGTTTGGGGTAGCAACCCACAACCCTTGATGTTCTGAGAATCATGAACTCCCTGACTAAGCTTCTACAATGATCCTTAATCCGGGAGATGTCATTTTGAGTGGCCACCAGGATATTTTTAATTTCATTGGCCTCATTAAATCCTGATTGGTGATGAATAGTGTTGTTGTGAGCCTTCCAAACTACATAATCAGGCGCTGAGTTTAGGTTTTTTATTGAATGATGATTTTAAATGTTAGAGGATTCCAAGACCTTGATGCTGGTATAGAACAACACATAACCTGTGAAAATAAATTGTTTAGTTTGTCTTGCCTGTTTAAAGAATTCCTTTTGACTTTATATATGTAATGCATAATATTTCATATATTGGGACCTCCAGGTTGTGCTTGGTATTGTTGAGTGATACTGATCATAGGTTGGGCTTGCATTGGATTACTTTGGGTGGTTCTAACCACGGGATTGGGTATCATGGACATCGTCTTGAGAAAGTGTGACTGTCAGTTTAGTCATGGCCCGGGTTACTTGGATGGCGAGGCCATCAAACTTGAGCAGCATGGTCGTAGGGGAATAAGGTGTTAGAGACGTTGTGTCTTGAGTACTATTTTGGTGATTACCACTCACCCAGAAATTTGAGTAGTCTGCACATAGAGAGACTCTGTGATAAGGTGGTTTTGACCACTCATGTGGATAGAGGCCCCTATTAGTTTCGGTTTACGTACTTTTGGTTTGGGGGTGCTTGTCATAGGAAGCCACATTGAAGGTGAAGAGCCTTTAAGGGATAGCATTGAGGCTATCGGGTTGGGGGAAGAGGCTCACCGTTATTTGAGGGAAAATATTGTTGTCCCTCCGGTTACTTTATTTGAGGGCAGACATCGTTGTCCCTCCAGTTACTTATTTGAGGACAAACATCGTTCTTCCTCCAAGTTGCTACTTCTTGGGCGTGCCTTCGGGATTTGATGCTTGAGACACTTGGTGTCAGGGGGAATGTGGTTTTGGGTTACATAACAGAGATTCCGGAGATGAATGAAGCAGGTGACACTCCATGGTGGTTGCTGAGCACTAGAGGAGTTTCTATTTATTTTTATATTATATTGTTTACTTTTTTCCTTATAAATGTGTGCCTTCTTAAACACTTATATTAGGTACGCACCTTTGGGTGGTATTATACTAAGATTTATCTCACACCCTACATGGGCCCTTCGGGACGCGTGTAGACTTTATGGATTTATGTGCAGGAAAAAAGATTAGCTTTTGGAGCTAGATTGTTTTAGATCTCTCAAGGAGATGGTATAGACCTTGAGATCTTTCCTAGTTGGAGTTTACTTTGTTTTATTTCTTTCCTTTGGCATCATGCTACCTTGTTTATTGTAGCTACTATTGGTTATACATTGGCGCCTTTGTGTACTAACCTATTATGGATGCATGTTTGGTTTGTTTAGTAGTTACAAGTGGTGTTTAGCATGTTGTTCTGTTTACTTTCCATTACACTTATTAATATATTGCTTCCACTATTTATTGGTATTGGATATGATTCCGCTCTGTGGGTCTGGTTTGATTCTGTTGAGTCATTTATTTCCACTGCATGTTATATTATTTCTCGGACCAGTACCATTTTTATCCTCTGAGAGGGTATAGCCTCCCCATTATACCTATCAGACCCTCACTTCTAGTTGTTGGCTTTTGGCGTTCGGGGAGGTGCACCTAATGTAGTAACACTTGACCCTTTTAGCACTGTTCTGGTGGCTTTCTGGGTCCGGGTAGTTACAACAGTAATGGGTATTCAAATATTTACAATATTATTATAAGTAGTCTTAGTAGGCTCATCCCAATCTTTCCTAGAAGTATTTGGTATAACATATTCAACTTTAATTGTAATACAAATATCAAAACACTTGATTTCTATATGTATTATCATATTAATTTTCCATTGAACATAATTATTTCCATTAAAAAAGGGAGGTATGTTTGTATCAGAACCTTCTTGTCTAGAATCCATATTAAATAACTAAATTTAGAAATGACATAAATTTAAGATCATTAAATTAAAACTAAAATCACAGTTAAAACAATTTGAAAACTTCAATATCAAAGTAAATAGATGCCTTTGATACCAAATGTTGGTCAAAGTGAGTATCTCAAGAGATGGGTGAATTGAGTACCCAATAAAAAATTCTGTTTAAAATGGATTATTTTTAAATACCCTAGATGTTTTAATACAACCCAGTTTATCAAAATATGTAGTATGATATAGATATTAATAATTCTAAGTATTTCTCTAAAGATTTATTAGGTATGAGGTAAATAATATACAATATTATTAGATCTTTTGAAATCAATTTACTTGATCAAAAAATATATGATCACAAATTAAGATAAACTATAAAAATATATTTTTTTGCTTATAGTTAAAACAATTTTCAATTTTAAGCATGGAAATAAAGTAAAAAAACAAACATCGGAATTTGAAACAAGATGTTTAGTCTCAAGTTGAGACTTAGTCCTTTTCACTTGGTGATCACCCACCATTAAGAAGTTTATATAAAATAAA
This sequence comes from Viscum album, assembly GCA_963277665.1. Lineage (NCBI taxonomy): Eukaryota > Viridiplantae > Streptophyta > Magnoliopsida > Santalales > Viscaceae > Viscum > Viscum album. The sequence goes on from OY728132.1 coordinate 1,129,488,640, forward strand.
AAATATTGATCCACAACCTCAATCAGGTTTTACAACAGTTTACCACTATCCAGGTCATACACAACCTCTTCCATAGTTATAAATGGGATTAAAAAATAAACAGGCCACACAGGACCTCTACCACTATTATCTATTGGAGTATAGGTGTAAGAAAATATAAGAATATATCTAAGTATATTCTAGTTCATTATAGGAGACGGTGTGTGTGTGATAAAATAGACTATACACACACACTACTCGAAAATTAAATAAATATAAATAGAACTGGTCAATCTAAAATTGTAGAGTTTATAAATTCTTGGTCTATTGTAATGTAATTTGTGGATCTTGGTTTGATTAGTAGTGAATCCTGAGTTAGTTTCTCTTGAAAAAACTTTAGAATAATAGAGTGTTGTGTCCTCTTTTTCTTGACTAGATGAAAGCACTAGATGTGATGATATAGTTAGGCTTCCTAGTTGATTTTTTGTAGTAGGTGATCTCTTCTTTTTTGCAATCAGATTCATCTTTATGTGTGTTCAATAAAAAAATTCTCCTGGATTGTTATCAGTCAGTTTTATACATGCTATTTTTCATGAGGGGGTATAATTCACTTTTATCAATAGCAACAAGAAGAATATCTTGATCATCTCTGCTTCCTCATAATGCACATTTGACACTTAAATCAATGTGTTTTGTCTAAAATTTAGGAGACAATAATTAAAAATATGTTTGGCATTAAATTCCATAATATATCCATTAGTAAATATTCAAAATAAGTAATTTAAGGAAATAGTGGTGGTTTCTTAGTCTAGAGGTGTCTTGATCTGATGGTTTCTTAGACCCTGGTGGTGTGTTGTTCTGGTAGTGTGACCCTAGAAATGTTTTAGACTTAGCCAAAATTTCACTTCACTAGCAGTGTCTCAACTGGTTGTTGGTCAAGCTAGCAGTGAGTCATACTTTAGAAAATTAACATTATAGTGGTGTGTCATCTGATGCTGTCTCGGACTTAGAAATATTTTCATGATGAAGGTGATTCATGGAAAATGGTGACTCAAAGGAGACAGTGTCTGAGACTCTATCAATTTTCTAGTTCATTGGAATAACATCCTAATGGTGATATATACTGGAAGTGAGTCTATCTTGGCAGTGGCAAGTTAATAATGTCTTAGCCTCAATGGTGAATCATCCTTAGTAAATTTGATCACATGTCTCTGAATATGAAATACTTATAAAGAACATGAAATTCATTAATATCATTAGAATCATGATTTTTTTATCATTAAAACAAGTAGTTAAACATGTATTTATTGTATATCCCAAAGAAACAATGGGATACTACCTATACAATACTTTATAGGAAAAGGTTGTGGTTAACTGACATCCCACATTTCTTAAGGAGTATCTTATCTCTAAAAGAGATAGTGTGAGTGATATATACTTTGATGAAGTCCTGGCTCAAGATACACAAGAGTTGGCATAAGAAAAAATTCCATAAAGCCCTGTGGAAGAAGAAATTGTTCTAGAGACACAATCACTTCATAGGAGTAATAGAGAGTTTAGGGAACTAGAACGGTATGGTTTTCTAGTCACCAAGGATGGATAATCATTATTAATTTATAATAATGATCCTATAACCTTCAAAGAAGAAGTAAGTGGCACATATTTTTCCAAGTGGCAAGAGACCATGAATTCTAAAATGGATTCCATGTACCAATACCAAGTTTGGATTTTGGTAGACCCTCTAGTAGATGTAAATATTATTGGTTTCAAATGGGTATTCAAGAAGTAATTGGACAAGGAAGGACAATTAAGTACCTATAAGGTGTGGCTGGTTGCAAAAGGGTTTAAACGGCGTCAAGGAATTGAATACAATGAAACCTTTTCACCAGTTGCAATGCTAAAATCCATCATAATTATACTTTCTATTGTGGCATTCCATGATTATAAGATTTTAAAAATGGATGTCAAAATATCCTTTCTTAATGGTAACCTTTAGGAATATGTCTATATGACACAACCCAAAGGGTTTGTGACTCTAAAGGATTCCAACAAGGTATTCAAGTTGAAAAGATCTATTTATGGATTAAAGAAAGAATCCATGTCATGGAACATTCATTTTATGAGTCTGTAACAGAATTTGGTTTCATAAAGAAAAAATGTGATTCATGTGTCTATAAATAGTTTAGTGTGAGTGATTTTATTTTCTTAATAGTATATGTTGATGATATATTACTCATTGGAAATGATATATCATTCTTACAGTCTTTTAAGGAATGGTTGAATAGCTCTTATATGAATGGATTGGGCGAGGGAGTATATATTCTTGGGATCAAGATCCATCATGATAGATTCAAGAGTTTGATCAGCCTAATTCAAAGTGAATACATTAACAAGATACTAAAGAGATTCATTATTGAACAATCCAAGAGGGGATTATTTCCAGTGTCACATGACATTCATATTCCTAGGAAAATGTGTCCTCATACATGTGGGGAAAGAAATAGAATGATAAGGATTCCATATTCATCAGTGATTGGTTCAATCATGTATGTTATGCTATGTACTAGACTAGATGTCTCTTATGCATTAAGTGTGGTATGAAGATATCAAGATGATCCAAGATACTGCCATTGGATGGTAGTAAAGACTATCCTTAATTATCTGAGGAGTATTAAGGATATGTTTCTAATTATGGATGAGATGAGGAACTAGTCATTAGAGGATATGAAAATGCTAGTTTCCAAACTGATCAAGATGATATGAAGTCACAAATAGGACACATATTCACTTTTAATTAAGGTGATGTCAGTTAGAAAAGATCAAATAAGGTTGTGGTTAAAGATTCTATAGTTGAGTATGAGTATATTGCGGATTTTGAGTTAGCTAAAGAAGAAGTATGGATGCGAAATTTTATCCAAGAGATTTATGCGGTACCTAGTAGTAAAGATCTTATCACATTCTACTATGATAATACTACATCGGTGGATCTGGAAAAGGAGGAAAGGTCACATTAGTGGAAAAAGCACATATATCAGAATTATCATCTCTTAATGGATTATTCTCAGAGAGGAGAAGTTGAAGTGATTAGTATTTTCATGAAATAAAACATGGACGACCCCTTGAATAAAGCCTTAACTCAGAAAAAAACTTAAATATCTTGTGAGGTCTAGAAAACCGAATGTTGTCGGTAGTTTGATCTAGTCTAATTGGGAGTTTTTTTAGGTTTGTGTCCTAGTGTAACACCCCGGAATGATAAGGGTTAAATGACTAAATGATATGACTCATGTAAACATGGTGCACATTTTTTTAGGAACCTACCTAATTAGAAATCCACAATTAATCATTCTTTTCCTGGAGTAGTGATCAGGATGGATGACCATCTAGGAAGTTTCTTGAGGTGTGTGTGTGTGAGGAAAAATCACACTAGAAATGACATGTCTTGGTTTGTGGGGAATATCATTAGTCAGATGAACTGTTCAAAAATGTGGGTGGGCCCTATGGTGGGGACCACATGTCAGTGGGGCAACTGGTGGTACCTGGAGGGCCAGGACCTGATGACCATGTTAAGTTGGGGTGTTTGTGCTGTTAGTGTGGCCCAGTTGTTATATTGGTATCAGAACAAGAACCCAGCCTTAAGTGCGGTGGTACTGCCTAGGTTGAGATGTAGGGTCCACAACGGGGATGTTGTTATCTAAAAGGGGTGAATGTAACAACCACTAATGATAAAGGGTCAAATGACTAAATGATATGACTCATGTTAATAAGGTGCACCTGGCTTTTCAGGATCCTACCTGATTAGAACTCCATAGTTAAGAATGCTTGGATGGGAGTAGTGATCAGGATGGGTGACCTCCCTAGGAAGTTTCCTGGGGTGAGTGTGAGTGAGGAAAAAGAACATTTAAAAGAACATGTGTTGTCCTGTGGGGAATATCATTAGTCATATGAATTTTTCAGTCATTTGGCTGGGCACTGGGGTGGGGACCATGTGTCTTGGGCCAATTGGTGGTACCTAGCAGGCCAAGACCCAATGTCCATGTTAAGGTGGGGTGTCTATGCTGTCAACATGGCCTGGTTGTTATACCTTGGACCAACTATTTTTACTTTGATTACATGTATATTCAATGTATTGAATATTAACAAAATTAATTATTATTTATTTTTTGTTGTTTTGTATGACTCTAATGTAATAATTTCCTAGAGTATGCATCGCATTGATAAGGTAATAGCAGTTCCCCACTATAGTGAGAACCTTGATGTGCTATGATGATATTCTTAAATAATTTTCTACATTTGGATAACGTACTATGATGGGACACATAGTACATAGACTGCCACGTGTGAGTACTTATAAGTAGACGAGGCTTCTTCTCATGATTTTTTCACTTGGTAATCTCTAAGATGGTAGATTATGAGAACAAATCTGCCAGTCAGAATTTTTCATGTTTTGGTGTCATCAGATATTCCTATCTATGAGGGTGTCTGATGGTTCTTAGACTTTATGATTATTATTAAGGCATGTTTCAACTTGAATACTTGTTTGTATTTCATAAACCATGATGATAAAAGTTTGTGTCAAAGTTAGATATATTGGGCGTGTCACGAGTGACATGTAATTAATGAATAAGATAAGAAATTATTTTTCCCTTCCACCTTTATAGAAGCTAGTATATCTTCCATTTGATTGAAATATAACCATCACATTAAATTCCATGGCCATGGTGTAACGGCATCTTTACATCGGATAGTCAAAGAAATACATATTGAGCATATAGTTTGGTGACATGACTGTGAAACCTTATTGGTGAGATATTGTGTTTAAGGGATTATATTACACAGTGATCATTCATGTGTGGTTGTGGACGTTGCAACATTAAGTTATTTCTCTTGGGTTCTTTGACCCGTTTCTAAATAGTATTTTTGGACTTTAGGCAAGCTCGCCTAATGCCAATGAGAAAGGATCCTTGAGGGTCATGCACTATGTGTTTTTTTATCTCAATTAAATTATATTTGAGTTTAAATAGTAGAATAAATATTATTCTCAAGTCTCAGGAATAACTTTATTCAAGTTATATTGATCATATAAATTAAATAAATATTAATTCATTAGCATGTGAATAAAATATTTATTTTATTTATTAAATATTTTAATAAATATGTATTCACTAGATTTTGAATAAAATATTTATTTATGAATACAACATTTATCTATTTGTTCAATAAATGCTACAGGAGTTCAAACGAACCAAGACCGAGTCTGATGACAAATATTAATTTATAAGACCTTTACATAATATTTTTTTTGAACAAGTTGGAATGTGCCAAAATATGACAATAATATAATTATTATTATTTGAAAAGGGTTTTATTAAATGTGATGCATGTTATTTAATTGTCAGTACACAATTAAATAATATTTTAACTTAAATCCTAACTCTATAAATAGATGGTTATATCTATTGTGTAGAGCATCCAAAATTTTGAATAGATAATTGTTGCACAAAATGAATTCTCTATCGGATCCCCCTTATCTCTCCCTCTCAAGAATGTGAAGTGCAAAAGATATATCTTCAATACCAAAGAATAGGTGATCAAGATCGAACAATGAAAGAATTTCGATTCACTACGCTAGCACCCGAATATTGAGTGGTGTTTCTCAGAGATTATAGGAACGTGTGTGGATAACTGCTAGAGGTATTCTATCCTTGGATCCTCACAGCACAATGATGGTAATTTGAAAGGTACTTTTTAGATGATCAACATTCACCAATAAAGAAAGTTCCTAAGCCCAAGTATTTATATCTTCAAATATTTAATAAATTAATTATAAATTTGATAAGTAAGATCCTCACTCTTGGTTTCCGGAAATGATTATTAAAATAAATTTTAATATATCACCTACACCACACACTTTTGTTGTTCCTATAACCAACATTTCATGCTTCCACCAGAGAAAAAACAAGCTCACTTATCATCAATACATAAAAACATATGATTAAAATGAATAATGATAAGCTACAAAACACCTTTTCTAGTGTATCGACAACATCATCCAAGACTTACTCCTCTAATTCATCCTCATCATCCTCTTTAGAAGTGGAAATGATAAGCAGATTCAAGGGAAAACAAAAAATTAAAACAAAAAAATAAGATTGTAAAAAAAGAGAGGAAAACAAGAACATGAATTAAATTTCAATATGACTATAATTAACATTCGTCAGAATTTATAGGTAAATTAATGTTTTCACAACAAGACATTGGATATAGATTAAAATCAGTTGAATTAAAACTAGGTAAGAAATGACATGAAGAGAAAAGCTAAATGAAACTATTATGAGGGTATTATTCAATTGAAAATCTTTTGTATCCCATAAAGTAAACACTTACATTATTCTAGTTATGGGATAGCTCAAAATATTTCTCAATCACCAAATCAAAATTCAAATGAGTAATCTTAGTGGAAATACTTTTAAGAAAATGTTTTTGATTGAAAATATTCAATAAAAGGGTGACTGCTTTATTTCCTTTATCTGCCTTAGATTCACCAAGAGTATCCTGACCATGGAAAAATAATAAGATGTGATAAAAAATGAATCATATACAGTTGTTACATGTAATCATATAAAAAATAAAAAATATTTATACATGAGAGAGATGAAGGATCTTATCATCCTTCATATTGACTTAAATATATTTTCCACATATCATTTAGATTTCTAAAAAAACATAGTAAAACAAGTCCAAATATAAAATCAGGAATAACAGATAAAATAAAATGAGTTATTATAAAATATTACTATAATGTAAATAACAAGAAGTAAGGAATTTGGTTATATTATCCACATTTAATGGAATGTCATCATCATCATATTCAGATGTTTAACCATGTGAACATCATGCAAGAGGAATAATATTAAGCATTATAATTCAAATAAAAGCATAAATATATAAAACAATATTTAAGTTTTCATCGCAACTCACCAGACTTAGAAGTAGAAATGAGAATAAGAGTAAAGGAAAAAAATTAAATAAAAAAATATTGTTCAAAAGGAGAGAAAAACAAGAACATGATTTAAATTTCAATATGACTATAATTAACATGCAATATCATTTTTAGGTACATGAATTTTTTCGCAAAAAACACAGGATAAAGATTAAACTAGGTTGAATTAAAAATAGGTAATACATAACATGAAGAGTATAGAAAAATGAAACTATTATGAGGATATTCTTCAATTGTAACACTTTTATATCCTATAAATTAATCACTTCCATTATTATTGTTATGGGATGGATCAAATCCTTATTTAACACTAGATCAAAATTAAGATGACTATTATCGGTAAAAATCCATCTAGGAACAAATTTTTTTATTGTCAATCTTCAAAAAAAAGGGGGATTCTTTATTTCCTTTTTTAGCCTTAGATTCACAAACAGTAGCCTGAGCATGGAAAAATAATAACATATGATAAAAATGAAGTATATACAATTTCTACATTTAATCACATACAAAATGAAAAATAATTATACATGACAGATATAAAGGAGCATATCAGCCTTCATCTTGACTTTAACAGATTGTCCACTTTTCACATTGATTTCTAAAAAACATAAGAAAATAAGGCCAAACCACAAATAATGAATAGAACATGGAAGAAACTTTCACTCCATAATTTTATAATTTAATTAGATCATGAATTATGATATCCAATAAAATACCTCAATGCCATTTATTTAAAGAAACTACCAACTAGAAAATTTTTCTTTCATTTTAAAAAAAACTTAATAATCATTAGATTTTATATGTTGAAGAAGGAATACAAGAAGAAGAATTCCATTTGAATAAAAATAATGTTTCAATAAATTAATGTTTAAGTGAATTCTTCATTTGAAATAGAACATTAGTAGGAAAAATGAATGATAAATTGGCTAAAATCAAACATAGCATAGAGAAACACTAACTAAAAAACATATTCCAGATATGAGAAGTATTCAATATACACACCCATGACATAAGATGATCGAGTGAAAATTAATAAAAATATACTAAAAGGTCATAAAACAATAGGGATAAGAATAATCACTTAGTTAAAATAAACTAGTAAAGGTATTTAAAATCATGAAGAAAATTTTGCATGTTTTTTATGATTTCATCAAAGGATTTTTAGCATTTCAAACCAGGAGATTAAAGAATAACAGATCCATGTGAGTTGGGAAAACTATAAAATCTAGGGAATAAACATGAATCACAAAGCAAATTAAAAAAACATATGAAAAATTATAGGATATGTTTAAAAAATAATTATAAATGTCTACTTGAAAGATTCTTCATAGATTGACAAGTAGTTATCACATTTATAATATAAAGGGGAGTAAAAAATATATAGAGACTGGAAAGGAAAATATGGAGAGACTAAAATCCTAAATGTAATTGATGATAGATCATACCCCAAAACTCCATGGATGCTACCATACACCTAGGGTATTGGATGGGGGGCTAAGGAATAGGCTAACAGAGAGTAATAAAATTAAAGGTAAACTATGAAATTGTAAACGGTGTTATCACATTCCTCGAATGAGGGTTTTTATGATATATATATATATATATTGCTTGGATTGTGATAAATAAATATGTAGGATCATGGATATGTCTACAAAAATGGTAGGTTAAACAAATGGTTGGGATAGGTTGGGTTGAGGGTTAGTCCTTGTGGTCATGTAGTTTGTGGACCGGACGGTTCAATATGAATTTCATATAGATCGTAAAATTGTAGGCCTTATCTCTATTCTTATAGATCCATAGAAAAATGGGATGACCCACATTTATTTTCATTCTAAAAATTAATTTTTAAAACATTCTAAAGTTTAGATTTATAATGAAACATAAATAGTAAAAAACATGTAAAAATATATATTATTTTTTAAACCAATTAAACAATTTAAAAAATATGAATATGAATAAAAATGTCATATATATGTATATAAATTATAAAATATAATTTAAATTGTTTTATAGGTAACCCATAATGTTATTTTTTATATTTACTTATTTAAAAATTTGATCATATTCATTTAAAAATATCATGGGTATATAATATTTTTGTTATGGATATATCATATATTTATTAAAAAAATACATGTTTGTAGACCACGGGTTGGTCACTAAGGGTCAAGGCCGAGTCCACTTGTATTATAGATTTTTTGGGTCATGCAAAATGATACACACATTTATGTTGGCCGCTTTTTTAGAAGCTTGATTCTATAAAAACTCATAGTCTAATGAGACGACATGTGGGCTCCAAGTATTTTTATCGGGTTGGTCCATTCCACTGATGCCTTGAAATTAATTGATTATTGGGTTGGTTAGATATAAACTAGTCTATTTTTACAAAATTTATTATTAAATTTTTAATTTTAAAATAAAAAATATAAATATGGATATGAATATATATTCCACCAAAAATAGAAAAACCATCAAAATATTGACCCATTTTATAACATTGAATTCAAATTACCTTTTTATTATTTTCTTACACTTTAAAAGAAAAATTGAGAAACCACACATACTCTAACCACATAAAAATCATGCATTGAAATAAATAGATGAACCATTTAGATCTATATTGATCCAATTATAAGCATTCTTCCTAAATAATTTCCAATGAAGACCAATTACCTTTGTGTTAGGGTCATCCTTAATCAGATCTTCGAACCAAAAATCCATCTCGTCGCACGTTTAAATGTAATCCTACACATTTTTCTTTCTTTTTTTGAATAATCTAGTCAGAATAATATCTTTCTTATTGATCCAATCACACTTCTCTTTTTTTGTGTCCACTAGAATCAATCTCTTATACATTTGATATGTAACCTCTATGGGGGACTTGATCAGAAATGCCTCCTCCAACATTTTTTCCTCTGAATGGTTGATGAGCTCCCATGATGTCCCATTATATGTGGCCTCCATACCTACCTCTCATTGCAAATATTCTAACCCAGATGAAGACTCAATGTTGGCATGATCCACCACCATAGAGTCTACTTACATCACACCACTTACTTTATCGTGTTTCTTATAATCCCCACCTTCATGTTCTTGATTATTACAGTATATTTCATTGGGAATAAACTTTGTGACATACCCTAATTCCATGGGTTTGGGAAGGTTGGAAAAATCCTTCCACTCTTTTGATTTCTTCCCCTTAGCCAGAATTCAGCTCCCAAAGTCCCAATTTCCCTTCTGCCCCTTCTTTATCCTTGGGATATAAATCCCTCTGTTGTGGTATCCCTCTACATTGTCACCATAAAATTTACTAGAAGTATAATAACTTGAATGTACCCTAGTAAATCCTTTCCATTCCTTGGATGTATCTTCTCGTTCAACCTCACTATGATCCAGAACCAGCACTTCAGATACCATACCTTCAAACTAGTTACTAAGGTTTATACAAGACAAGTTCCTACTTAGACTACTCTCATTTGCTTCTTTCCTCCAACCATCAGTGCCTTGAATTGAGTCCTGTGGAGCCTTATATCCTAATGAACCTCCCTCACTTATCTTGTGTTCCACCAAATAATATTTATTTTCATTGCTAGTGTTGGACAACCTTTATCCACTTGGTCCATTGAATGAGGAGTGCCCTTCTCTGTTTCATTGTTTTTCACCCCATACCTTTACCCACTAGTCTTACAGGTGTTGTGATCCAAAAGGAAGAAACATACCACCATGTTACCAATCAACCATAGAATCCCTAGATTTTGAAACAGAAGAGGTAATCCAGGGAGATTAATCCAAATAGGTGGCGATGAGAGATCGTGTTTTCAGTGTAACTGGAACAACCAATGAAAAAACACAAAGCAGAAACCAAAGAGAGAATTATGGGTGGTAACCTGGGCTGAGATTAGGTATTATTCATTTGTAAAATGAATCAAAAAATGATGCTAGTCTAGGAGCCCTACAATTTTCCACTCACATAAAACCCGAGAATCAAAGATGGGCCTATCGAAGATGTCCACCAAGGGATGACCCTTACCAAAACAAGCCACAAAATTGAGATGAAGTATATAGGACACATTAATAAACTCTGGAGAAGAAATCATAATCTAGGGAACAACGTTATCACAGAACGGAACTTTAGGTAAAGCGTACATCTCAGGAAATATGGGGAGATAGTAGGGGTCAATGAAGGAGATGAGGGGTCAAAGATGGGAAGATGAAGGACTAGGGAGGAACCCCCCCACCCCCTGACGAGGTATGGGAGAGTGGAAACACAGCCATTCCACCTACACCATTATCAAAGGATTCACTGAGATACCCATCAAGCCCCTATCCCCAGAAGAATACACTACGAATCCATTTTATAACTTTAACATTTTTTAATAAATCAATGTTTATGGGGATGAGTTAATGTTTTAGTAGTTTTATAATTTCAGTTTAGTTGTTTTGATTACTTATTTATGTATTTTGAAATAAAATTATATATGATTTTGTCCTGCATGATATTTTTAAAGTTTATGGAATTGACATGTGCAACATGATATTTTCAAAAAATCAAAATTAATTTAAAGCCTAAAACATTTCTACTATGTATAGAATTAGTATTATCGTATGGCTTACCGAGATCTAGAAAAAACCAATATCCATGAGAAAAAAGCAACTTTAGTCAAATTGAAACAAGATATTACAAAAGAATAATCATTCCAGCACACATGATTAATAAAATATTAAAGGTGAAAATTTCATGTCCATTACACATGACCCCACTCCATCTATTCATAGATGAGAACCTGGTGTAGAAAAACAAGCAAATAGCGGTGGTTTTAGAAACCACAGCTAAATGATTCATACAAAATTTTTTAGAAATAGTTTATTGGAAACCACCACTAAATTTGAAATTTTATTTTTTTAAAATTATTTATTTAATTTTAGCAGTAGTTTTAGAAAATCATCCATAATTATTAGTTTCTTTTGATAAATCAATGCTAAAATTAATGAAAAAAAATATTATTATTAAACAATTGTTTTTATTTATTATTTAATAATTATTATTTATTATTAATTATTATTAATTGTCATTATTTAAAATCTATAAACATTTATTATTTATTATTTATAATTTTAATTAATTATTAAGTGTGTGTGTGTGTGTGCCTAAATCATGTCCAAAACATTTTCACATAACTAATGTTCTAAGATAATATGAAAATCAAACTTCATCACACAAAAAATAACCCTAACCTTTGATACCAGATTCCATTTATACTCTATGATCCCTAAAATCAAATCTTATGAAAATAACTACAATGAAATTAGATATGATGATATGAGATCTATCAGTGCTAAAAAACACTAATGTTGTTAGCACCATTAAAAGCAAACGACTTTTATCAGTGAAAAAATAGAGCACATAAAATAACCCTTCATAAGCACTGATAAAGTGATCCCTTTAGTGGAATTATTTTAGCTCTAATAAAGGGAAATTTTATTAGTATTTTCCTAGTACTAATAAAAGTCAGACTATAGTAGTGTGCTGCAAAAATTACAACACACTATATCAACAAATATAGAATTTAATTTCAATTAAACTTACATCACGATACAATAAAAAAATATTGTACAATGATTCCAAACATTTCAAACATTGGTATATACAATTACATTGGTATGCACAATTTATCAAAGACATAAATAAATTCAAAAACATTAATTTTTTTCTATCTTTAGACCCTGACCCCCTCTCAAAAGAGCCTGATTGTGTTACTGAGTCTTGAGTAGACAACCCCAACTCAAACAAAAGAGTATACCTATATAAAAAACAATTATTATGTTATTAATACTATAAAGAAAGAAATTATACATAAATATGATATAATTCATTAATAAAATTCACTTTTAATCTAAAAACATACACTTCAAGTTATATAGAACATGTTGTACATTAGATTAATGTGTGGTTAATTCCTACACATCCCAAATGATTTATGGATCATTGTATTAAAGTATCAAGACAATATGAGTGCATGTTATTGGTTTTGAGTTTATGGCATATGTTTTGAACTAAAATGTCAATTTTAAATAAAACCATGTACTTTGAGTCATACCGGCCAGATCGTATGCCAGATTAATGTGAAACAAATTCCTATATATCACAAGATATTTATGTATCATTTTCCTGAAATATCAAGACAATTTGATCTTGCTTTCTTGGTTTTTAGTGAGTGATACATGATTTTAACTAAAATGGTATTTTTAAATTGAAAACATGCACATTGAGTTATACCGGTCACACCATATATCAAATTGACATGTGACTAATTCATGAACTTAAAAATAACTCATGGAACATTTTCCTAAAGTATCAAGACCATATGAGTTATTTTTCTTAGTTTTTAGAGAGTGATACAAATTTTTAACTAAATTTTCACTTTTAAACTAAAAACACATATTTTGAGTCATCTCGGTCACACCGTGATGGGATTTTAGTGTAGCTAATTCCTATGTGTCACAAATGACTTAGGGATCATTTTCTTAAAGCATCAAAACAATATGAATGTGTTTTCTCTCTTTTGAGTATGTCTTGAATCTTTTGAACTAAAATGGCAATTTTAAATAAAAACACACTTCGATCCATACAGGACACATTGTATATCAAATTGATGTGTGGTTGATTCCTACTCATCAAAAATTATTTCTAAATCTTTTTTACTAGAATATCAAGTTAATATGATTATTTTTACTTGGTTTTCAGTGAGTGGAGTTTTTTTAACTAAAATGTAATTTTTAAACTAAAAACATGCACTTTGAGACATATTGTTCATAATGCATATCAGCTTGATGTTTGACTGATTATTATACATCATAAATAATTTATGGATATTATTATTAATGTATCAATACCATAAGAGTTTTTTATATTGGTTTTCAATGAGTGACACATGTTTTTAACTAAAATATCACATTTAAACTAAAAACACACATTCTGAGTCATGCCAGACACACTGTGTATTGGACTGAGTTGCAGCTGATTTCTTTATGTCAAAAATGAATTATCAATTTTTTTCCTATAGTATTAAAAAATATGAATGTGTTTTATTGTTTTTGAGTATTTCATGCTTCTTTTGAACTCAAATATCAATTTTAAATAAAAAGATGCACTTTGAGTCATACCAGGCACACCATGTGTCATATTGACATGTCGTTGATTCTTAACATCAAAAAGGACTTATGGATCATTTTCCTAAAGTTTTGAGACAATCTGACTATTTTTTCTTAGTTTTAAGTGAGTGATGTGTATTTGTAATTAAAAATTAATTTTTAAACTGAAAACACACACTTTGATTCATACAAGTCACATCATGTATCATATTGATGTGAGATTGATTCTTATATGTAAAAAATGACTTATACATCTTTTTACTAAAATATAATAACAATCTATGTGTTTTTTCATAGTTTTAAATGATTGAAACATTTTTAACTAAAATTTTATCTTAAACTAAAAACAAACACTTTGATTCATACCAGTTATATAGTGTATTAGATTGATGTGAAACTGATCGATAAATGTTAAAAATGACTTATGGATATTTTTCTTAAATTATTAAAAGAATCTAAATATGTTTTATCAACTTTAGTGAGGGACACTTGTTTTTAACTAAAATTTCACTTTTAAACTGAAAACATACACTTCAAGTCATATTGATCACACTATGCATCATATTAAGGTGATGTTGATTCCAATATACCATAAATGATTTATAAATTAATATCTTAAAGTATCAAAACAATCTAAATGTTTTTCTCGATTTTGAGTATGTCATGCATATTTTGAAATAAAATGTCAATTCTAAATAGAAAATTACACTCTGAATTATACCTACCACACCGTGTGTCCGATTGATATACGATTGATTTTCACATTTAAAAATTACTTATGAATCATTTTAATAAAGTATCAAGACAATCAAAACATTTTTTATTAGTTTTTAGTCAGTGACACGTGTTTTTCACTAGAATTTCTTTTTTAAACTGAAAACACACACTCTGAGCCATACTGGTAACACCGTGTATCAGATTGATGAGTGAATGATTTTTAAATGGAAAAAATGAATCATGGATAATTTTCCTATAAATTTACTAAAATCTAAGATTTTTTTCTCATTTTTCTTTGAGTGACATATTTTTTACTAAAATGTCATTTTAAACAGAAAACACACACTTTGATTCATGTGGGTCACACCGTGTATTATATTGATGTGAAATTGACTGATAAACATCAACAATGTCTTATGGATTGTTTTACTTAAGTCTCAAAATAATCTAAATTTGTTTTCTTTGTTTTCAGTGATTGAAACACATTTTTAACTATAATGTCACTTTTAAAATTGAAAACACGTACTTTGAGTCATATCGGTCACACCATGTATTAGATCGAGATGTAGCTGATTACTACTTGTTGGAAATGAATTATGGATCATTTTTTCCAAAATATAAAGATAATATGAGTGATTTTTATCTATTTTGAGTATGTCACCTATTTTTGGACTAAAATGTATATTTTAAAATGAAAACACGTACTTTGAGTCATACTAGTCACACCATGTGTTAGATTAATGTGTGCCTAATTTATACATATCAAAAATTATATATAGGTCATTATACAACGTATCGATACAACCTGAGGGTATTTTCTTAGTTTTCAGTTTATAAAGTGTGTTTTGTACTAAAATTTCTATTTAAAATAAAAACACATACTTTTAGTCATACCAACCACATCGTATATCATATTGATGTGTGGGTGATTCCTATAAATCACAAATGACTTATGTATATTTTTCCTAATTAATCAAGACAATCTAAGTGTGATTTTAGGGTTTTTAATCATTGATACATGTTTTGAAATAAAATGTTTCTTTTAAACTAAAAACACACATTTTGAGTCATATCAGGCACACCATGTATCTGATTGATGTTTGGCTAATTCCTACATGTAAAAAATAACTTATGGATCATTTTAATAAAGAATCAAGACAAAATGAGCATTTTTTATCAATTTTGAGCATGTGAAGAGTGTTTTGTACTAAAATGTTGATTTGAAATAAAAACACATACTTTCATTCATACCAGTCACATCGTGTGTTAGATTGATGTGTGGTTGATTTTTATACAACACAAATACCTTATGGATCGTTTTACTAAATTATCAAGATAATACAATTAAATTTTATCAGTTTTCAATAAGTGGAGTTAATTTTGAACTAAAATGTTACTTTTAAACTGAAAACATGTACTTTGAGTCATATTGGGCATATCTTGTGTCAGATGTCTAGTTGATTTCTATGTTTCAAAAATGGTTTATGGATCATTTCCATAAATTATCAAGACAATATGAGCACATTTTTTTAGAGTATGTGATGTATGTTTTGAATTAAAATGTTGATTTTAAATCAAAACACGCACCTTCTCATGGCATATTCCCTTAATAATATCCAATGTAGGATATTATAAGAATGAGACTCACAAGTAGGAAATACATGTTTCTATATGTCATTGGATACTCCTATCTGTGGATGTTTTTATTGATCCTTAGACTTTAAAATTATTATTAATGAGTATTAAAAGTCACATACTTTGATGTATTGATGAAAACTGTGATAACATGTATTCCCGATGAGGTAGGATACATTGTGTGTGTCACAAATAATATTGTATTAATGAATAATGCAAGAAAGGATTTTTACCTTATGTTCATTAAAAGAAGTCAATATCTCATTCCCTTTGATGTAAATGATATATATAAAATAAATCCATGGCCATGGTGTTCTATAGGCAAGTTTGGATTCTGAAAAGTCAAAGAAAGATACATCAAACACATAGGTTAATGTAACCAGCATGCAACCTTCTTGATTAGAGATATCATAATAAAGGTATTATATTATATAGTAACTGACCATATAAGGTATTATGTCATTGTGAAATTAACTTCTTTCTCCAATGGTTACTTGGTGTGTTGCTAGATGAAAACCATGGACTTTAGGTTGGTTTACCTAATGCCACTAAGAAAGAGGCCTAGAAGGTCACACACTAAGTGTAACCAGAATCTCAATTAAATAATATATTATTATTTATTATTTAACAAGTTGAATAAATATTATTCCTATATATGGTTTAATAATTATTCATGTTTTATTGATCTCATATATTTCATCACCAGTTATTCAAGATAATATTATGTGAGTAGAATATTTAATAATTATTTATTTTCTATTTAGTGAATATAATATTTATCTATTGGTCAATAATGTTGTGATATTTATTTAATAAATAAATATTCATTATTTAGGGCTTGATAAATATTATGGAATAATGGAGGATAAAGTTTATAGGTCTGATGAGAAATAATATGTATTTAATACTATTTGAATAAATAATATTTAGATTTTAATTCGTGATTTTAGCACATGTCGAGAAATAATAATATTATTATTATTATAGACATGGCGTTCCATAGGTATTAAATAAATATTAAAGGAAACTTGTGAAATTATTTATTTCTAACCCTAGAGGTATATAAACCCTAATATATTATTTTTTCCTAAGAGATCCAATTAATTTGTTTTTTGTGCACAACGAATATAGATAATCCTCTTGAAACTCTAGATAGATCCCTTCTCCAAGAACTCTCCCAAGAACGGAGATCGATATTCCTCCAACTTTTACTCTAAAATCTATAGAGATCAAGGAGAATACTTTGGAAGTTATTCTTGGGGTGATCAAAGGAAAACAATGCAAGTATTAGGATCTACCGTGCTAGCGCCCATAGATTCTCATGGTGATGTTCAAAGCTTTGAGTAATATGTGTAGATCACTACTAGAGGGAATCTATCCTTGATTCCAAAAACACAATGATGGTAAAATTTAGATCCATTATCAGATCCATCAACGACGAAATAATTTCATGCAAGTTAATTCTTTAATTTATTTGATAAATCATAAATAATATGTGATGATCTTGCACTTGGTTCTGGCATTTTATCTCTTTCATGTATTCTTTGATTCAATTCCCTTGATCATAGTGTTCAACGTCATGTAAAATCTCAAATTAATGATCAATCATGAAACAAAGGTTGGGTAAAACCCCTCACATGCTTCATCTTTTCCCAGAACCTATAGGTGGTATAAGAGAGGTTACATAATTATTTATAATTATTTATCTATCATTGATTGATTTATGCATAAGTAATTAGTTTTTCAATGCAAGAATAATCATTATTTAATCTGAATTGTGAGATCCGATTCTTCCTCTTCATTTATGAAAAATATAATAATATTGATTAATTTTATGAACAAAATAAATTTAAAGATCTCATCTGAAGGTGTCAAGGAATATGGCTAGATAACACAAGTGTACACATCGTGTAACCTGGAGGTAAACACCATGTACTAGTGTTTAATAAAACCATAATTAATTTAGATTTAATTCAAGCTGTGTGTATTTATTACATGCGATGTATTTAATTTTACATTGCATGTTGATCGGGCCTACATGGAATATAGTAAGTCAAATTACATGACATGTAACTACTGTACATGAAGTGTAGTCCTTTAAGTCATAGAGGGGTCCTGTATCTTCTTACATGGACCAACTGACTGGTGACTGTGTAACTTGGTGACCACACATTTTTTAGTCCATGTACACAGTGTGTACTCCAATTTTTCCATGGAATGGTTACACGCTAAGTCCCTAGGCATGTTCCATGGATAGATAGTGAGAAAAAAAATACACATCGTGTAACTCCAATATAGACGCCATGTACATTTACTGATTTACAAAAAAATAAAAAATAAATTATTATATTGTGAAAACTATATCATCATGTACTTTCGCATGTTCATTATGTTGATAGTACACCCCATGTGATGGGTTTTAATATATATATAATTTCTACACAATGTTCAGATATGCATATAATGTATGAGTCGTATTATAGTTATTACTCTACATGCATTAAAAGAAAACACGTGATAGAAAAATCATATAATTTTTGTAATCATTAAATTGATTGTACACATTATGAAAGTATGTGATAATTCTTGTATTCCACATGTCACAATAGTAAATAGTATACGAGTATAATATATGTTTGGTAGTTCAGATGGGTACTCACTATGTTGCCTCCAAGGTACAATTATATACATTGTTAATTTTAAATAAATTTATTTAATTTGTTTAAAATTATATTGGATGATAATCTCAAGGAAATTCATATGAGAATTAAGATAAAAGAAATGATTAATTAAATAAGATAATTAATTGATTCATGCATGATTTTTTTTAAATAAGAATAATTAGAATTGAATGCTAATTTTATTAAATTCGTAATTTGTTGCATGTGGATGATTGTGAGCTTAGACCATACCTTTGTATGTGATTGGTTTATTTTGATTTATTATTAAATTAAATTGTTGGATTTCATGCCATATCGCCTCTTATTATGTAAGGGCATGTGTGCCCATGGTTTCTTTTATATAAACCTATTCTTCTAACTTAAGTGTGACTAAAATAATATTTAATGGATGGTTCTTCCAAGTTAGTGGAGTCAGTTTGAGTTTAGATCCAATGTCAAACAAATCCAAGAGAGATGCATAGGTGGGAAGGTGGAAAGTTTCAACATGAACCATAAATGGATCAAGGTGTGTTTCCCCTAGGTCAATGGTTATTTTATCATCCACTGGATAAAATAAGAATTAGTAAAATCTCATGATCATACCACTTTAATATTTTCTTTCATTAAAGCTTCATGGTTATTTCATTATGGATGTTTTTTCATGATCACATGAATTAATGAATTAACAAGCATGCAATATATAACTAAAATGGATTGGATTATTCATAAATATTATCTAATACATGGTTAATCACTTAATTAAATATTCTTAATATTAACAAGAATGTAATAAATATAATAATTGTAAATTTACACATAAAAGATAAAATCCCTCAATTATATATTAACTTGGTATATCCTTCTACTACTTCAGTTAAAATCAAATTAAAAGTCAAAGTGCTTGACCAGTCATAGTTGGGGTGATTTCAATTATCGGGGAATTCTAACATTAATTTTTGGGTTCAATTAACATAGTTCACATTAAGGTTTGGCTTCCAAAGCAAGAATTTGTGTAACTAGGAGGCAAGGGTTAAGGAAATCCAATTTAAGGATTTCAGGATTGGGGAGCCCACTCAACAGATCAAGGAACTATGATTTAATGTATCTAGAATTTGTAATGCCTACCTAAAACCCTATAAATTACTTGAAAAACAAAAATTGGGGTTATGAGAAGGGGAATATGGATCTTTTCCACTATAATATCCAAGAAATAGGATATTATAAAGCTAATGGTGAGGGTTTTCAGGTTTCGATAAAATAGTGGGAGATTAATAAATTTAATATTTATTTATTTTTCTAAATTTTATTAGATAAAGTACTAAAACTCTGATCATCTTATTTTAGAAATAAAAATAAAAAAGACTTTAAACATATCACTTTGATCCATACTTGAGAAGTATAACCTTCTCATTGAAAAAAATTCCAAGAATGGAAAAGGTGCATACGTGTTATCCTATGCCATGAAATAAAATTGTATGTACTAGAAGAACCTATTCTTGATGTGCCTAGTAATGATTCTAGTGAGTAAGAGTTATCTATCTATGAGAAACATTTGAATGATGATATTGATGTTCAATATTTTATGATATCATTCATAACCATTGATCTTTTAAAGAAACATGAGGACATGGATTCATATAACATGATGTCTCACCTTTGGGGTATCCATCAAGAGAAGGCGATATATGAGAGATATGAGATCTCCAATGCTATCTTTAAAACTAAGCTTGGAGAGTCAGTTCCAGTCAGGCCTCGTGTAGTTAAGCTTATTGGCTACATTGATCTCATAGGCATCTTAGAGATTAAATTTCTAGATAATTTACGCACAGATCCCATACTTTCCCCACGACCCAAAACCTACTTTAGTTTTATTATTAATTATAATATGAGAAATAATGAGAGGAGTCTTTCAAAAATTCATAGTTTGATTCTCCATGTGGATAAGGATATGGGATTTGATACACCCACAGTCCTTATGGTGAATATGAAAAAAAAGAACAAGGTGAAGGGGACCAAGACTTGTAACAAGTCCAAAGCTCCCAAGCACCGTCCTTCCAAGAAGAGGAAGATCCAAAGGCAGGGTAAGGGAAATGAGGTAGTATGTTTTGCATGTGGCAAGCAAGGCCACTAGAAGAAGAACAAAACCCAAAAGTAAGGGGAAGCTAAAGGTTCATTCTTTATTAAGTGTAATATTTCAATATATACATATTGGGTATTATATATATCTTTTGGTTCTCACACATGTATCCAAATGCAAGAACTATGTAGATTTAAAAAGATTTATAGTGGAGAGGTGGATTTGTGAGGTGACAATGGTGTAAGTATGGCTTCTCTATCCATTAGATACTACCACTTTTCATTTACAATGACAATGATATTAGTTTTAAGGTCTTTTTATTATATACCAACTATTACCAAGAACAATATTTTTATGTCATTCCTAGATGCAGATAGTTTTATTCTCAAGTTTGGGAATAAAAGTTGTTTCTCTTTTATAAGACAACTAATGTTATGGTTTGGAATATTTAAATAATGGTCCTTATGTATTAAATTATGAAAATAAAATATTGTAAATAGATAATGAATCATTTTCACATGACTCATATAACACCCATCTATGGAATCTCAATCTTGGTCATGTAAATGAAAAGAATTTGAAAATTTTATATCAAGATTGTTATTTAGACTCTTCTGAGCTAAAACCACCTGAAATATGTCATGCTTGTTTATAATAAAAAATGACCAAACTGCTATTTTGTGGATAGGGGGAAAGGGACAAAGAGATTCTAGTATTGATACACACTAATGTGTGTTGGTCTTTTCTAGTAGAACCTAGAGGTGGATATTCATACTTCATAACTTTTACTGATAAATTGAGTAGATATGTCTATATCTACTTAATGAGGTATAAGTATGAGTCCCTTGATAAATTAAAATAATTCAAGAATGAAATAGAGAATCAACTTGGAAAGAATATAAAGAAGATTTGATCATATTAAAGTGGTAAATATCTTAACCAATAGTTCATCAAGTTTCTATGGGAGTTTGGTATTTTATCTCAACTAACTCTAGCTTACACATCACAGTGGAAAGGTGTTAGTGAAAGGAGGAATAGTACCTTATTAGACACAGTAAGTTCGATGATGATTCATACAGATCATTAATTATTCTTTTAGGGGTATTCATTAAAAACTATGGAATACACACCAAATTGAGTGCCAACTAAAGTGGAAAATGGAATTACCTTTAAGTTATGGAGTGTAAAGAAACTTGTTTTGGTGCATGAATGTGTATGGGGTTGCAAGGCATTTGTAAAGTCATTCTCAAGAAACAAACTTTCACTTCGAGGAACAAAGTGTATCTTTATAGGGTATACCAAGGAAGCAAAGGGATAATACCTATAAAACCCCTCAGGTAAGAAAGTGATTATCACCAAAAAATCCATATTTCTTGAGAGGAATCACATCCTCAAAAAGGATAGTGGGAGAAAGATTGGCCTCGATAAAGTTGAGGCTTAGGATACACAATAGTTAGTAGAGTAATAGATTATATAGGCCCACATGTAAGAATTGTTTCTTGAAACATGAGTACTATGTAGGAGAACAAGAGAGGTAAGAGAACTAGAGAGATATAGTTTTCTAGTCATTAAAGATAATGACTCATTATTAGTTGAAAATGATGAACCAATATCCTACAAATAGTTAGTAGAGATCTCAAAAGTTGTAAGATGGAAAGAAGCCATGAATTCTGAAATGGATTCCATGTATTAGAAACAAGTTTGGGTTCTAGTTTATGGGACAATTTATGTAAATCTTGTAGGTTGAAAATGAGTATTCATTAGAAAAATGAGCATGGAAGGTAAAGTAAATACCTATTAAGAAATGATAGTGTCTAAAGGGTTTAAATAGTGTCAAGTAATTGACTATGATGAAAAATTTTCACCATTTACCATGTTTAAATCCATCATAATTCTACTTGCTATAAAAGCTTACTATGACTATGAAATTTGGCATATGAATGTCAAAACAGATTTCCTTAATGGGACCCTTCAGGAAGATGTTTACATGACACAACCAAAAGGGTCTATGACTCCAAGTGATGAAAAAAATATTTTCAATTTATAGAGATCCTTTTATGGATTGAAGCAATCATCCAGGTCATGGAACATTCGATTCGATAAAGATATAAAAAAATTTGGTTTCAATAAGAATGAACATGATCCATGTTCTTACAAGAGGTTTAGTTGGAATGGAGTCTTTATCCTTGTAGTATATTTTGATGACATGTTACTTATTGGAAATGACATACCAGTCTTATAGTCTATTAAGGACTAGTTAAGCAAGTGTTTCTCCATGTAGGACTTAGGTGAAGTAGCCTATATTATAGGGATCAAGATTATTCATGATAGATCCAAGAGGATTATGGTACTAAGTAAAAATGCATACACTAACCAAATACTAAATAGATTTAGTGTGGAACAATCCAAGAGGGGATTGGTTATAGTATCATATAGTATACATTTTTCTAAGAAAATGTGTCCTCATACACAAAAGGATAAAGAGAGAATGAGTAAGATTTCATATGCTTCAATGATAGGATAAATCATGTATTTTATGTTATGTACTATACTTGATGTTGCATGTGGATTAACCATTGTAGGCAGATATCAAGCATATCCAGGAGAACGCACTAGTAAAAAAAGTATTTATCACATCAATTATTCATTACCAACATGAAAAGTCCATTTAAATTGATTTATCACATCGGTTATTATATAATCAAGGTGATAAATTGGTTAATGATCTTTTTCATGTTGGTTTCATAATAACCAATGTGAAAAATCCAGTTATGTTGCTTTATCACATTGTTTTTCATCTAACCAATGTGAAAATCCAAATTTTAATTTCTATTAAAATATATAAGACATTATATACCATTTAAAATTTTATACATCATTGGTTTCAATCATTTCGGTGTTATTCTCTCTTGCGATAGCAGACTCATTTCTCTTTCATGGAAGCCCTAACCCACATTTCTTCAATTTGGTGGACTCAAATATCAAATTTCCATATTCATAGATCCTTAGGTTTTTTAGCCTCATTTTTGTGCATTCAATTTGTTCGACTATTAGGTAAGCCTCACATATTGATCCCATATTTCATCCATTCAATGGTGTTGAAGCCCTATCTTTCATTTTTTTATATTTCTTTTAATCAAATCTCACATTACCATCTTATTAAACACTTAGATTTAATTAGCCTCATCATTACACAATTGAATATATATATTCTCATCCCAAATCTCTCATTAACATCTTGATATACCTTAGTTATGCATTGATTTAAGTGAAAAAGTGTGTGGATAGAAATTTGTCTCAATATTGTGGTGTTTCTATTAAATGGAAATCCATTTGTACTGAATTTTTTCACATATTTTTATACTATATCCCATCTTAAATTTAGTCATTGAATCTCAAAATGATTCTTATTTGGATGATTTTTGTGAATCATTAATTGTTTATGTATACACTATCATGTATATGGATAAATTTCTATTAGTGTTTTGAACTTATTAATGACTTAGTAATCTTAAAATGTAATATATACATACATTTCCATATCCATATAGTTCAATATAAAATATCATATAAGTAGTTCATATGCATATCAACACTTTTATTTTGATGTGAGTATATTCTTACCTTGAAAAATTATATATTAAATATACAGTATGCATATTATGAGTTAATGTCAATATAATGTTGACGTTATTTGTGAATACATAATAGGAATTATCAATTGGTTCCTTTACATATATTTATTATATTCTGATAGATATATTTTCATGGAATTACACATACATTACATGGTATTCAAACTGAAAGCATTTTTCTCCCTATAAATTTAAATTTTTATTGTATCAAATGAAGTAGATTATAATATATAAAATGTGGGTTATTGGTGTGTTACTTTCAAACAAAACATGTTTTCATAGAATACACGATAAGTAATATGATTTTCACAATTTTTATAATACACTAGACATAAATAATATATAATATTAATTTTGTATATATATGTGCATGTACTAAATTACAAATTCATCATTATATTATTTTAACTCTACTATATGATTATGTTATAGTATAAATTGATGTTTCAACTAGTAATTGTTATATTTTTCATGCAAAAAAATATTATAAAATTTGATGATAAAGATGCTAATCAAAATGGAAAATGTGCACTTGATTTGGATTCTGGTCAATAATATTCAATTTCAAGTTTCATCTAATTTCATTACAAAGAAAATAAAAAAATTATAGAATGTTTTAAATATCTTTTCTTTTGTAAATTACTTCCATGCATTTGTTTTTATGATTTAATGATTACATTTAAACTTATATTCCATTATTGTATAGAATTTGTAATTATACTTTTCAAATACACATATATTTTTTTTATATTTCAAAATTATGTTACATTAAAATTATGGAATATTTGATATAAATTTAAACTTGGTTTATCTTTACATGATATATATTTTTGATATTTTTTATATATAATAATGAGTTGAAGTTGGATTACAAAACTTCGAATAAGTCATGAATATGAGGAAGGTGTTGATACTTTTTTGGAATTTTATAAACAAAATGTTCCAAACAATGAAATGTTTTTCTATCCATGACTAAAAATTTTAGACATGAAGAAGTTTAAAATAAGAGAGATCAAAGATCATTTAATTTTTCACGGTTTTAATCTGAGTTACAGCCCTTGGATTTGAATGGTGAAACTAGGTAGAATTTCATATCACTTATGATGATGCTTTGAAAGATGATAAGTCTAATAAAATTGAATAAATTATTTGTGATATTGAAGTAGAAGAAATTGAGAAAGAATCAACAATTTAGAATGTATATGATGATTCTAAAAAACCATTGTATCCAGGTTGTACGAAATTTACTATTTTTTGTAGTGTTAGGATTGATTAACTTGAAGGAGGAATATGGATGGAGTGACAAGAGTTTTATAGATTTGCTATAATTATTGAAAGATATTCTTCTTAAAGACAATGATCTTCAAGATTCACATTATAAAGTGAATAAAATACTTTGACTGATGGGATTAGGGTACAAAAAGTTACATGTCTTTCTGAATGATTATGTGCTATATAGGAAGGTATGTGAATTTTATTCAGGGTGTCTTGAATGTGGGAAATCATGGTAAAAGTTGAAAAAAAATAATAGGATTATTTAGTAGTTATAGAGACCCCTTCCAAGGAATTTTGGTATCTTCCTATAATTCCTTGTTTTAAATGTTCATTTGTAAATTCACAGGATTAAAAAGGTTAATATGGAATGCAGATTAGTAGATATGTGATGGAAAATTACGGCATCCAAATGATTGTCCACAGTGGAAGAAATTTGATCACCAGTATAACACCCCAAACATTTTATGATTTTTTTCTCTTAAATACTTTCAATTCATTAGATAGCTCACAATGCACATAACACTGAGTCTCTGTGAAATAAACATTTTTCTATAACCTATCCATTAATCTAAATTTTTTCACTTCTGTGATTTGAATTTCAAAAAAAGAACATACACAATTGTGATCCGAGTGATATTTGGAGTTTGATAGAAACAACTTAA
This sequence comes from Viscum album, assembly GCA_963277665.1. Lineage (NCBI taxonomy): Eukaryota > Viridiplantae > Streptophyta > Magnoliopsida > Santalales > Viscaceae > Viscum > Viscum album. Next base: position 1,129,515,432 of record OY728132.1, read on the forward strand.
TTTTTAGTGAATATTAACATATCCTTATGAATAGTAACTTACACTTATGAATAGTAACATACCCTTATGAATAGTAATATGACCTTAATGAATATTAACCTTACCCATGGAAGTGTAAATAAAATTTAAGCACCTTAAAAATAAAGATGAATATTTTAAGTGTTGGTATTTTTCAATTAAATGATGATTTTAAATAAAAATTAAATTTCTCATATTTGGAAAATTATTTTTGAAAAATAGATTTTATTTTTGGATTCTACCAATCAAAAAATGGTTAGGGTTAGTTTTGGGGATTTTTCTGAAATACTTGAATTATTGGTGAATAGTAAAATACAATAAATTATGATAAATGATAAATAAATGATTTATTGAGTCATGGATGATGTCCTACTAAGGTAAGTACACTTGGTTTGAACTCACATGAACTTATTACTATTTTTTGTTATGGAATCATCACTATTTCTTATCTTAGGGAGTAATAATAATGTAATGATTAAAATATTAAGAAAACTCTCCTCCCCTCCTCTATAAATACCACCCCTCACACCCTCATTTCTACACACCTCTCAAGCTTCAAGCCTTGCCTAAATTCTACAAAAATCTTTCCCTAAGCTCCTCCCCCAAGTCCAACAGCCCTTGGTATCCTCAAAAAACCAAATCATATCCTCTTAAGAGGATATCAAAGGAAGAAAGATTAAAGAGATCATTAAGATCAATCGAAGAACACATTCTGGCATAAGGTAAGGGTTTCTCGTCTCACTTCTAATTCCGTGAGATTTCCATTGTTCGCCACTTATTTCTTGTATGTGGTGTATGTGTACTACCATTTGATATATAATATCATGATTCTCTTTATATTCATGGTATTCTGTGATTCGTTTGGTGATTATTAATTTTTGGTCATATGATTCGATTGATTACAATGTGGTAAGGGACTTTGTCTCAATTTACATTTCATTGAGACTTACTTGGTATCGTGTACCTAATCTTTATTATGTGGTGTATCTACTACCCCTTTAAGATCATTTTTTATTTGAAATTATAATTCTTTTAAATATCCATTTTCTTGTATCATGGATATGATTATTGCCTTAAGTCGTATACCATTTCACATACAGTGCTTATTTTGAATGCTATTTTAACTGGGGAAATATTGATGAATCAATATCCTCTATTTAATACCGATATCTAAAAGTCATATTGTTCTTGAATTAAATATTTTTATAAAGAATTATTTTCACTGGTAGTGATGGTTGGGGCCCACTATATCCCCTTGATGCATCAACAGGTGTCATGCAATATATTAGTTGGCGACAAAACCTTTGAGTTTGTTTCCAAAAATCAGACAGATTTATTCCCACAAACTTAAACTATATCAATGGTATAATGGTTCATGTTTAAGATACATGATTTCTAAATAATAAGCATTCTATTTATTCATTATTCAGTTATTATTATCCATGTGGTTTTCACTATGAAAAAATCTATGGATGCATTTTTATTCTCAACTTATTGATGTAAAGTGTTTTTATTTATTCATCATGACATAATAGTTATGTCTAAATTATTATGATTCACTTATTATTTATTCATGATTCCACTATATGTAACCCTTACTGAGCATTTGAGATCACCCTTATTATGTTTCCTTTCCCCATGTCATGAAGAAGAGAACCTTGAATAACCTTTCAAGGAGGCATTTTATTTTAGTTTATTATGTATCATTTTGTATTTTCTATCTTTCCAAATGTAATTTGGGTATCATGTATCAAATTTGGACTTCCAAAACTACTAAAATAATCATTCCTTTAGGATTTTATTCCTTTTAATACTGCCAATACAATAAATTAATGCAACAGTTTCAGGTTTCTGGGGTCGGGGTGTTGCAGTTGGTATTAGAGAAAGTTTAGTAGCAACCTTGGAAACTAGATTTATGAAATATAGTTTAGAGGACATAACCCTAAGATATAATTTGAGGATAATCATAGAGTAACATCATAGAGTTTTAGTAAGGTAGAGACTATGTGGGTCTTCCTATAAAATACATCCCTTTCTGGATACTACAAGTGGACATGGTTCTGTCTTATATTTACCAAGGAGTAACAACTCCAACAAGGAGTTTCAGGCTTGACTCGTGGTATCCTGGTACATGACAATGGGGCTTACTACACACCTGGTTTGACACTCCATGGGGATATTCTTAGGATAATTCATATTTTATTTACTGTAATGTTCCATAATTTTGGTATAATTTTTTTTAATTATATGGAATTATTTCAAGACTGTGAAATCTAAAGGCATGTGATTCCGAGGCCTGGAGTGACTGGAATGATCCATCGAAAAATGTTAAGTTTAAAATAGATTGTGTTAGTGGTTTTCCTGAAAAAGTGGAATAACTCTTAAACGGGTGCATGGATCATAAATATGAGGGCACTGTTGCGTTTAAGATAGTGGGTTTACCCTAGGCGTGACTTAAGTTTAGTCGGTGCAGGCCTCGGATGAGAAAACCCAAAAATGGCATAACCATAAATAAAATAATTATATAAAGTTATTTTATTTTTCAAATGCTTATAACTCATGAACAGTGACTCAGATTAAAAATCTGAGACCACTGCTGATCTCGTGAGGGTATGCTTTCTTTAGGAAAATACTAACATTGGCCAACACGGGCCAACTATGGAAATTAGATTTTGGCTGTAAATAAAATAATTAAGTAACAATTATTTTATTATTAAAATCCATAACTTATAAATGGTAACTCAGATTGAAAATCCAAGAGTATCGTTGAGTTCGTTGGGTTTTTTTCCCCTTAGTAAGATCCTAACCTCGACCGGCGCGGGTCGACCGTGAATGTTAATAATTTATTGAACGTTTTTTAAGGTACGTTCAGTAAACGTGTGGGCGGCGTTTTCTAACTTTTGAACTAGTGCTCGGAATTGAAATCCTAGGACATTGTTGAATTCACAGTGCTGGGATTCTCTTATGGAAGGCTTTACTTTGATCGTAGTAGGTCAGGAGAAAAAGTTACTTTTTGGACTTTTAAAAGAATAATAAAATAACAATGTTATTTTATTTCTTTTTCTTTTTCTCCAGCGGATGACCGGAAATGGTGGGACCAATGTCCTATCAATCCATTAAATGGATTGACTCACCAAATTCATAATTGTGCCACTGTGAATTTAAATGAGGTTCATTAATCTCATTTAATGAAACTCATTAAATTCTCTCGTGGATTACTCACACTTTTCCCTCCTATTTATATGGAGCTCAGGGTGGGGTGTTGGCACAGATTCTCCAACCAATGAATCTCTAATGAAGCCCTGCGTAAATACCCACTAACGGAGGATGGATGCTTCGGCGAAAACGATCTAGGATCGACGAACACAGACGACTCCATCCAACGAGAATGCTCCTCCCGCCGCATACCCTCGAATGTGGAAGTACCGCCAACCATAGCGGTCACCAACAATCTTCGAGGTAGGGGGTTTATATTAAAGTTTATATTGATTAGATAATTTTCTTGACCACTTGATACAATACTAACGCGGAGAGCACAGGCCAAACGAACAAGGCCCAAACCCTCTGTCGCTTCGGTAATTGTCTCGTTGTTCGAGAACGGTTTTCCAAATGGAGTGGTAAGATGAAACTAGAAGGCACGCAGAGTCGGTTGTGATCCAAGTGGCTCGTAGGTGCTGACGGCACCAAGAATGGACCACCAGAGCACGTCTGGTGGCCCGCGGAAAGAACTGTTGGCGCACCATGCCGGCGGCGGCCAGCGGTGGCCTAAGGAGGCCCGCGGAAACCGGCTGCAGGCGGTGGGAAGGCGGCACGCCGCAGTGGCCAAAGGTGACCAGCCTGACCCGGCTATGCAGAAGAAGAGCGGCGCCCGCAGGCGCCTCTGGTGAAAGTAGCCGAGGCCAGCGGGTTGCGGCAGGAGGGGGTGGCGCAGCATCGTGTTGCGCCGTGTCGGCTGGAGATCGGTCGGCCAATGGGCCAACTGTTGCACGCGGTGGGGTAGCGCCCCACCGACCTGCCAAAATGGCCCCACATCCACGGGGCCAGCTGGAGATATGGTCTATCTTCAGGTAGGCTGGGCCAGACGCTGGCCGGCCGAACGGGCCAGACTCGCGGGCCAGTGCGGGTAGGCCGAGCCCCGCCCAGCGGGCCAAGCCAACCGTGGCCTGGGCCCGAGAACCAATCGGGCAGACCTCAATAGGACGAAACCAGTGAACCAGGCCGACCCTTAACATTTCGGACCCGAGCGGGGTCAGGTAGACCCCAGGACCCGTTGTGTCGGGCCGGCCTAACCGAGTCGGACCGGGCCCAGACCCAACCGGCCCTCGAATAAAGAAACACCCGTAACTGGCGAACTGAGTGTCTGTTTGGCACGCCGTCGGTGGCGTTGGGACCCTTTTTGGTAAATGGTACCTTTGACATATTCCAGTGGGCCCGACCGAGCTGATCCGGAGCGAGGTGCAATCACCCTTATTTCACGGAAAGGGGTATAACTAACAGACTGGTCGTACGATCGACGCTTCGTCTATGGCATAATGACCCTTGTGAAAAGGCAGTCCTTTGGAGATACTCTAAGTAAGTTTTGATGGAGTTTTACATGTGACCTGGGTTGGATCAGACTTGAATCCAATCGGGATCTTTTTACAAAAGTGTCCATATCTCACAGACCGGGCATTCGATCGACGCGCCATCTGTCACATTTGGAACCCTATGAAGGGGTGGTACCTTGGGTATTCTTTTTGTGGGACTTCATACTAGTTAAAATAAGACCGATGGCTTGAAAATCTGTTCTCCCGGAATCAAGCATGCTATGATCGGGAATCCAGTGGCTAACTGTGACATGAAGAAGAAGAGCGACCAATACGGGTCAGCATCAGAAACTCCAAAGTGGGATGATCTAGTTGTATGAAAATTATTTGTACCTATATACCAGTGACCAATACAGGTCAACACCAGTGACCAATACAGTTCAACACCTTCGACCAATATGGGTCAGCACCAGTGACCAATACAGGTCAGCACCAATGACCAACAAGGGTAAGCATCTAGTGAACAATATGAGTCAGCATATAGTGGCCTTTATGGGTCAGCAATAGAGTTACTAGGGATAGTATGATTTGGATTTACAACTATTCATCCATATCCCAGTAACCTTAAAGTTATACTGTTCGAGTGATCTGTCTCTTTTTCTTTGTGCTTCATGATTTTGATCATGCTTGTGATTTTACCTTTGTGGTATATCTTTTGATGTTTCCCTTTGTGGATTACTGAGAGACTTTCAGGGGTCTTAGGGTCCCTATTGGGTATTTTTATACTCACCCTTTCACGGGCTTTGCCCGCACCTTGTTGTGTCTTGTGCAGACAACGAGCAACTAGGATGAGACTTGAGGGAGCCAGGACCAGGCCGTACATGGAGGAGATGGGATGATGTGGGGTTTTGTGAAGATGATTTGTACCTACCCTTCAAGTAGGATCCTCAGTGGAAAATCCCAGGAGTTTTTTTTCATTTTAGTTGTAGTTGTACCTTTCAATTGGGCTTGTATTCTGGCCCATTTTACGTCTAGTTCACACTTTTACTATAGCAGTTTACTTCATGGATTCTTCTGTTGTTTTTTTGGATATGTGTGTTGTAAAGGTTTAAAGGAAATTACTTCTCGTTTTAGGGATATACCTTTCAGGTGCTAGTCACCAACCCTTGGCCTTTATAAGGTGGGCTTGGGGTAGTCACGGCACGAGCCCCGGGGGATGGGTTGTGACAAATTTTTATCAAAGGGGTCAGTTCTACCGAAGAACTAGGACTCTGATATTTTCAATGGAGTAATAGTGTTAAGTTTTTTGAGTGTGGTTTTATATTTAGGGAGTTCGGTGTTGGTGCGGTGGACGATATATCCATACATCTGGACCCTAAATTCTGATTTTCGACTCGGTGCACGAAAACATTGAATGTGTGTGATTTGGAAATGTTTTACTTTGATCTCTTTTGAGTAAGCTCACTAGGTATAACTTAATGATTGTGGTGCACCTATTCCTTATCAAGATGTCTCCATGTAGACATCCAGATATGATTCCTGGGAGAGTACATGATGACGGCCCACCGAGCGATGAGGCTTCAGTGTAGGGCCCTCTTATAGTGTTGGAACCTTCCGGTGGTGTACCAGCAGCACCACCACCACCCATTGGGCAGCATATGCCACCAACCCCATTGGCAGATGGTGAAAGCCAACTGAGCATGTTTCACAAGTTCTAGAAGTAGAGGCCTCTGAGGTTTCGAGGTGAGACAGATCCCCAGGCAACTGAGGACTGGCTGGAGGCTGTGGCTAGAGTTTTCTGCCTAGTTGGGACACTATCAGAGTATATTGTGATCTTAGCTACTAGTCTTTATCAGTGTGTGATCATGAATATGGTGTAGTGTGATGAGTCTTTGGTACATGGACTGTTGCCCGAGATGGTACCTTCGGGTGGTGTGTCAGCAATACCACTGCTCGTTGGTCAATAGTTACTACCGAAACTACTAGTATAGAACACATGTAGGATCAGTTCCTTACATGAGTTCCAGCCACAGATACCCCTCAGGTTCCAAGGCAATCCCAACTCACAAACAACTAAGGACTGGCTTGAGGTGGTGACCAAGTTTCCATCTAGCCAACGCACCATTTGACCAGATGGTGGTCCTGGTAGAGAGCCTTCTACATGGCTCAATAGGAAGATTATAGGGTTTAGATTACCCTAATCTTGCGATGAGGTGACTTTTCTGTGGACAAGCTTGAGAACCTTCCTCAAAGAAGGGGGTCTCTTGCCATAAAAAGCTAATGGGTGTGTGTTCCCAAGAGCTTCTAAAGATTCGGTAGGATGACATGTCAGTAGTTGAGTATTCATTGAGGAGACCAACCATTCCAGGTACTCAATGAATATGATATGATATGTGCTTCAGGGATCGGATCTCTGAGATAGATGGATTTAGGGAACTACTGATCCAGCACTATTCCTTTATGCATTCCTACTTATGTTAGGGTGCTAGAGAGAACCTTTGTGGTTGAAAGTTCTTTGGCTGATAGATACAACCAGTAAATGTTATCAGTGTGCAAGTAGGAAACCGACGTTAGTCTCAGAGACTTGGACGTGTAAAATTTTTTGGGAAGAGGATGTGTTAGGGACAGATGAATCTATAGGGCAGTAGACGTGAAAGAGGATCTAGGAGAGCAGCAGGAGGCGGTACACATTTCGACATGTTACAACCACCACCCCAATGTGGTCCCCACTTGGCTCAGGGAGATGGCTATAGGGGAAGGAAGTAACTGCATGCGGTCAAAGAGTGTGACCCAAGGGCTACAGGAATGATTTAAAGTATGATCTATGTCTACTAGAAGCTTTCGTATTAATAGATATATGTACTAATAATTTCTTCTTTCCAAGAATCTTATTAAATACCTAGAGTTTTTGATTAAACTGTTGACTTGACCCTTACGTCTGGATATACCTTTGGTAGGAGTCTCAATAATCACACTTATGTTGATGGTGTGATCCAACCCTTGAGGTTAGATTTTCAGTTGGAACCTCTTGGTGGAAGCGTCGAGGCCTTACGATGTTAGTTTTGGTATGGACTGGTCATCCACAGTTCATACTTAGATTGACTGTTTTAAGAAAAAGGATGTGGTATATCTATAGCATTGGAATGGGGTTTCCTTGGTTGGGGAAAAGGGAAACTCAGGAAGTATTAGATAAACTCATGCATAGGAGGATTCCTCTGATCACTCTTGAGTTAGCCAGCCTTACCCTCGTGGCAGCAAGAGTTTTCAGTTTTCAGTTCCCAATAATAGTGGCAGCGTGCAAGAACATATTTTCAAAAGATGTTCCTAGGATTACCTCCCTAAGGGGAGAGGTACTTCTAAATTGGATAGGTACTACCTGATATTCTTACCTAACTTATCCAGGGTAGTGGAACCATTGTCAGCTTTGATGAAGAAGGGGAAGTATTTCCTATAGATAGAGAAGTGTCAGCAGAGCTTTTAGGAGCTGATATAGAGATTGACAAGTGCCCCCATCTTGAGGCCACCAGAAGAGGGAGTTGGGTATGTATTCTACTATGATGCATCAGGGACCAAAATAGGTTGTTTCTTGATTCTAGAGAAAGCAGTGATCGCCTACAGCTCACGGTGGTTGAGACAGCACGAGCAGAACTACGCTACCCCTGACCTGGAGTTAGAAGAAGTGGTCTTTGCACTGAAGATGTGGTGGAACTAATTTATGAGTGAACATTTTACAATTTACTCTAATTACAAGAGTATCAGGTATATCTTTTCACAGAAGGACCTAAACCTGAGATAGCAATGATGGCTAGAGTTCCTCCAGGACTACGACTTTGAGATAGCTTATACTCCTAGGAAGGGGAATATAGTAGCAGACGCACTTAGCAGGATTTCTAGACTACAGTTGCTGAGTGAGGTGATAGAGTATCTAGCCGCGTTGCTGATATCCTTCATGGATAGAGATGGAGCAGCTTACCTACAGTCTGTGACTGTCACTCCCCCACTTCTTCAGCGAGTTCAGAAGGCACAACTTGGGAACGTTGACTATGAGGCTCGATGTGATCATATATCCTCAAGACGGTCTCCTGAACAATTTTATAAAGTTGGGGAGCACATCATCCTCTTCATAGGATACACTATGGTACCAGTGATACTATTGGAGGAGGTGTTGAGGGAGTTCCATACATCTCCTTTAGCAGTACATCCTGGTGTGGTGAAGATGTACCAGGACCTCTGGCATTAGTACTGGTGGATAGGGATGAAGAAAGAAATGTAAATTTTTATATCATGATGCCTCACTTGTCAGCAAGTGAATACTGCATAGATCCGGCAGAAGTCTTATACCGATAGAAGACGGAGACCCTTGGAGTTCGAGGAGGGAGACTATGTCTTTCTACAGGTCTCACCCTGACGAGGATTGTGGAGGTTTTGTTGGGGCGGAAAGCTATCTCCGAGGTTCATCGGATCTTTCTAGATTCTTAGTAGAGTGGGTGTGGTGGCTTATTGTCTATCTCTTCCCCCACAGATGCACCGAGTGCATAATGTTTTCTATGTGTCTTAACTGAGAAGATGCGGGCATGATCCATCACACGTTATGGACTAGGGTAAGTTGGACTTTGACGATGGGGTGACTTTTACAGATTTCCTGGTGGAGATAGAGGATCAATAGGAGCGATTACTTTGTGGATGGTCGATCCCCCTGGTAAAAGTTCAATGGCAGCATGGAAACCTCTAAAAGAGCACATGGGAGAGGGAGGCTCAGATTTTTCTGCTCAGTACCATATTTTGTTTGATTTAACTTTGTTTTCTCTTTTGAGGATGTAAATCCCAAATGTGGGGAGAATTTAATGTTCCAGAATTTCGGTATAATTTTTTTTAATTATATGGAATTATTTTGAGACCGTGAAATTTGACGGCGCATGATTCTGAGACCCGGAGTGCCCAGAATGATCCATTTAAAAATGTTAAGTTTAAAATATCTTGTGTGATTGGTTTTCCTAAAAAAGTGGAATAGCTTCTAAATGGGTACCCAGATCAGAAATATGAGGGAACTGTTGCATTCAGGATAGCGGGTTTACCCAAGTCACGACTTAAGTTTAGTCGGTGCAGGCCTCCAGTGAGAAAACCCGAAAATGGAATAACCATAAATAAAATAATTAAATAATGTTATTTTATTTTTCAAATTCTTATAAATCACGAATGGTGAATTGGATTAAAAATCTAAGACCACCACTAAGCTCGTGAGGGTATGCTTTCTTTAGGAAGATACTAACATTGGCTGACATGGGCCAACTATGGAAGTTAGTTTTTGGCCGTAAATAAAATAATTAAGTAACAATTTTTTTATTATTAAAATCCATAACTTTTAAATGGTAACTCAGATTGAAAATACAAGAGTACCATTGAGTTCGTTGGGGGGTTTTCCCTTAGGCAGAGCCTAACCTCGATCGGCGTGGGTCGAGGGTAAATGTTAATAATTTATTAAAAAAAATTTAAGGTACGTTCATTAAACGTGCGGACAGCATTTTCTAAATTTTGAATCGGTGCTTAGAATTGAAATCTGAGGACACCATTGAATTCATAGCGCTGGTATTTACTTAACAGAGGCTTTACTTAGACCGCAGTAGTTCGGGAGAAAAATTTAGTTTTTTTACTTTTAAAAGAATAATAAAATAACAATGTTATTTTATTTCCTTTTCTTTTTCTCCAACGGATGAGTGGTAGTGGTGGTACCAATGGCTTGTAAAGCTATTAAATGGATTGACTCTCCAAATGTGTAAATTCACCGCTATGAATTTAAATGAGGTTCATTAATCTCATTTAATCAACTTCATTAAATTCTCTCTTGCGTTACTCACCATTTCCCCTCCTATTTATATGGAGCTCGGGATGGGGTGTTGGAACAGCTTCTCCAAACAACAAACCTCTAATGAAGTCCTGTGAAAATACCAACCAATGGAATATGGAAGCTCAGGCGGCAATGATCCGAGATTGACGAACCCCGATGACTCCATCCAATAAGGACGCTCCTCCTGCCGCATACCCTCGAACGTAAAAGTACTGCCATCTGCAGTAGTCACCAACAATCTTTGAGGTAGGGAGTATACTTTAAAGTTTATCTTGATGAGATAAATTGCTTGACCACTTCATACAATGCTAACGAAGATGGCGCAGGCCAAATGAACATGGCTCGGACCCTCCACCGCTTCGTTAATTATCTTGTTGTTCAGAAATAGTTTTCAAAACAGAGCGCAAAAATCAAACTAAAAGGAAAACAGCGGAGGCGGTGACCAGAGAGGCTCGTAGGCACTAATGGCACCAATAATAGACCACCGGAGCATGTTCGGTGGCCCATAGAAAGAACCACTAGCACGCCATGCTGGCAGTGGTCGGAGGAGGCCTGCGGTAATCGGTCACGGGTGGTGGGAAGGCAGCTCGCCGCAGTGGCCAAAGATGGCTAGCACGAGCCGGTCGCGCGGGAGAAGGGCGACACCCACAGATGCTGCTAGCAGCAGGAGTCATCGCCAGTGGGCCGACCGTTTCACACAGTGGGGCAGAACCCCATCGGTCGAACAAAACAGCCCTGCATCCATAGGGCCTGCTGGAGACGCGGTCTGCCTTTAGGCAGACCGGGCCGGGCTAGACCCACAGCCCAACGGGCCAGCGCAGGTGGTCAGAGCCCCACCCGGCGGGCCGGGCCAACCGCGGCCCTGGCCCACAAACCAGCCAGGCTGAACCCAGTCAACTAGGATAACCCTTAAGGAGCCAGACCTAGGCGGGGTCAGGTAGACCCTGGAACCCGTTGCGTTGGGCCAGCCAGACCGAGTCGAACCGGGCCCAGACCCAACCAACCCCCAAATAAAGAAATGCCCATAACTAAAGAACTGAGTGTCTATTTGACACTCTATCAGTGGTGTTGGGACCCCTTTTGGGAAGCAGTCCCTTTGGCATATTCTGGCGGGGCTGACCGAGCTGGGCAGGAGTGAGGTACGATCACCCTCGTTTCACGGAAAGGGGTGTAACTAACCGACCAGGTGTATGATCGACGCGCCGTCTGTGGAATAAGGACCCTTGTGACAATTTGGTCATTTGGAGATACTCTAAGTGAGTTTTGATGAAGTTTTACATGAGACTTGGGTTGGATCAGACTTGAATCCAACCGGGGCCTTTTTACAAAAGTGCACATATCTCACAAACCGGGTGTTCGATCAACGTGCTGTCTGTCATGTTGGGACCCCTATGATGAGGTGGTCCCTTGGGTATGATTTTTACGAGACTTTGTTCTGGTTGAAATATGACCGATGGATTGAGGAGCGGTTCTCCTATAATAAAGTGTGCTATGAGTGGGAATCTAGTGGTTGGCTGTGACATGAAGAAGAAGAGCAACCAATATGGGTCAGCATCAGAAACTCCAGAGTGGGATGATTTAGCAGTATGACTAATCATCCCTACCTCTGTATCAGTGACTAATACAGGTCAGCACCAGCGACCAATATGGTTCAGCACAAGTGACCAATATGGGTCAGCACCAGCGACCAGTACGGGTCAGCACCCAGGACCAATACAGGTCAGCACCAGCGACCAATACAGGTCAGCACCAGCGACCAACACGGGTCAGAACCAGCGACCAATATGGGTCAGCACTAGTGACCAATACGGGTTATCATCTAGAAACCAATACCGGTTAGTATACAGTGACCTTTAGGGGTCAGCAGTAGAGTTACTACGGATAGGATGATCTTGCTTTACGACTAGTCATCCCTATCCCAGTAACCTTGAGGTTATACCGTTAGAGTGAGCTGTGTCTTTTTCTTTATGCTTCATGATTTAGATCATGCTTGTGATTTTACCTTTGTGGTATATCTTGTGATGTTTCCATTTTTGGATTATTGAGAGACCTTCGAGGGTCTTAGGGTCCCTACTGGGTATTGTTATACTCACCCCTACATGGGCTTCACCCGCACATTATTATGTCTTGTGTAGATGATGAGCAACTGGGCTGAGACTTGAGGGAGCCAGGACCAGGTGGTACACGGAGGATATGGGCAGACATGGGGTGATATGGAGATGATTTATACCTACCCTTCAGGTAGGATCCTAGGTGGAAAATCCTAGGATCTATTTTCTGTTTAAGTTGTAGTTGTACCTTTCAGTTGGACTTCTATTTTGGACCCTTTTACTTCCAGTTCACACTTTTACTGTAGCATTTTACTTTGTGGTTGCTTCGGTTATGTTCTTAGCTATGTGTGTTGTATAGGTTTAAAGGTAATTCCTTCCCATTTTAGGGATATTTCTTTCTGATGCTATTTACCAACCCCTGGCCTTTGGAAGGCTGGCTTGGGGTAGTCACGGAACGGGCCTCAGGGGATGGGTCATGACATTTACAAACCATTATAAAAGATTTAAAAGTAAATAAAAACAATTATTATGATTATGATATTAGTTGTGTATAAATTTTCCGATTATGTTAAGTTTTTTCTAGTTAGAAATTATAAATTATAACTTAATTTAGCATATGGAATGTTTAGTGATGGAGCCTAATGGAAGAAGGGGAATCAAAACCCACATACAATGTAGGATTTCCCCACTGATCAAGTCAACCCAATCAGTGTTGGAGAGGATCAAATCATGACCATATTTGGACAACTTACTCAGGCTGTGATTAATAATCATGCTACACCTGTATCAGATCATTTCATGTGGTAGAAGCCCCCATCTTTTAGTAGGACTACTAATCCAAAGGTAGCTGAGCAGTGGATCAAGTCCCTTGAAAAGATATTTCTAAATTTTAGATGCAATGAAAATGAAAAGGTAGTACTGGTAGTATATTGTCTCAAAGGAGACGTTGATCAATGGTGGTCATTGATCCAAAATACTATGGAGGAAGAAGAAATAAAAGATATGGAATGGAGAACTTTTAATGAAATATTATTTGAAAAATATTTCCTTCATGATAAACGAACTGAAATGAAGAGGAAATTGTTTTATCTTAAAACAGAGGGAAGAAGAGAGTGTTTCAGAGTATGAATTTTCCTTCACAAGACTATCCAAGTATGAAATAGATTACATGCATGATATGGAATACAATATTGATCATTTATTTTAAGGTATTAATCCAAGTATTCAAAGGGCACTGGCTTCTCAAACATTTTCATCATATGATTAAATTGTATTAAGTGTCATCAAAATAGAGAAGGAATTTTCTAGATCAAATTTTTTCAAGGGAAACCAAAATAAGAAGTGTTACTCTGATAACCATGTAAAAGGTGAAGCACCAAAGAATAAATAGGGAATGAAGAAATTCCCATTATGTGAGAACTATGGAAAGAATCATCCTGGGGAATGTTTGAAAGGCATGGGATTTTTCTATAAGTGTAGAGAAAAGGGTCATCGATCTAATGAATTCAAGGGGAAGAAACAAGTCGATGACTTTCAATGCTATAATTTTAGGGATATGGGACACTATGAAAATGAGTTTCCTAAGAACCAAGGAAACTTTACTCATAAAAGTCCATGATATCAAGGGAAATCTTGTGCGATTACAACTATAGAGGTTGAAGTTCCTAATGATATAGTGGTAGGTACTTTAATTGTTTCCTCAAACTTAGAAAATGAATTATTTGATTTTGGATCATTGAATTCCTTTATATCTTCCCAGTATTCCAATAAAATTAGACATTTCCAATTTGATTTAATAGAGGAGTTGTCATTCAAAACTCCTAAGGGAAGTATCATTGTAACAAAGATATGTCAGTCAGTCCCCTTTATGAAACATAAATGTACTTTAGTTTCTAACCTTATCATCATACTTATGATTGACTTTGACATAATTCTTAGTATGAATTGGAATTCAAATTATGATGCGAAAATCTATTGCAAGAATAAGTAAGTTACAATTTTTGAGAATGATGTAGAATCCCTTATCTTTAGAGTAGAAACACCATCATCTAGTTCTTATCCTGATCCACCTTTAGTATCTCTTCTAAATGAAATTCTTGAGGAGGAAGAGAAAACATCATCTATGGATATTAAAATTGAATATGTACCTATTGTGCAAAAATACATTGATTTTTTTCTAGAGGATTTAACTGGACATCCTCCAGAGTGGGAAGTTGAGTTCTATATTGATTTAATTCCTAGTGAAATACCTACATCAAAGACTCCTTATAGAAAGTACATTGTGAAATTAGTAGAACTAGTGAAATAACTAGAGGATTTTGGTGATAAAGAATTTATCCACCCTAGTGTTTTTCCATGGGTATCCATTGTTCTCTTTGTCAAGAAGAAAGATAGATCTATGAGGCTATGCATAAACTACAGGTAGATCAATGCTATTATGATAAATAAAAAATATCGTATTCCTATCAATGATGATATATTTTATCAACTTCATGGGGACCAATATTTTTCAAAGATTTACCTTTGATCTGGATATCATCAGCAACGTCTGATGAAGGAATATATTCCAAAGATAGCATTTTAATCCCAGGTATGGGCATTATAAGTTTATAGTAATACCTTTTGGATTGACTAATGCGCCCTCTACTTTCATAGATCTAATTAATATAGTTTTCAAGGAATATCTTGATGAATTTGTTGTGGTATTTATCAATGATATCCCTGTATACTCAAAAATCTATGAAGACCATGATAATCACTTGCAGATTATTCTAAAAACTCTTAGAATAAATGAATTATATGGGAATTTTAGCAAGTGTGAATTTTGGATTCAATCGGTTTCTTTTCTTGTCCATATTGTATCTAAGGATGAAATCTTAGTTGATCCTATGAAGAAAAAGGCAATCCAAGAATGGCCCATTCCAATTAACATAACTAAGGTGCATATTTTTATTAGCTTAGTAGGTTACTATCGGCGTTTTGTTTAGAATTTTCCTCGATTGGATAACCCACTAACCAAGATCACACGTGAAGGGATTAAGTTTGTATGGATGAAAGAATGTACAAAATTCTTTGAATAATTTAAAATAAGACTAGACAATGATCCAATTTTGACTCTTCCATCTGTAAATGATGGATTTGTGATATAGAGTGATGCATCAAAGAATGGACTAGGTTGCAACATTATGCAAAATGATAAAGTTGTTGCCTATGCATCAAGGCAGTTGAAGACTCATGAGAAAAGTTATCCAACTCATGATATTAAGTTATAATCCATAATATTTTCTCTAAAAATATGGAGACACTATCTCTATGGTGAAATATGTGAGATATATACGGATCACAGGTGTTTGAAATACATTTTTACACAGAAATAACTCAACATGAGGAAAAGGAGATGGCTTAAGTTACTCAAATATTATGATTGTTCAATAAAATACCTCCCAGGAAAGAAAAATAAGGTAGAAGATTCATTAAGCAGGAAGGATCATGGACTTCTGACCCAAATGACGATTGAGATATATCCTATATTCATAGATCTTAAAAATATGGATATGGGAATTATTAAGTAAGGGGAAACATATTTACTTTTTCAAATGATTGTTAAACCATATTTACTAAAGAGGATAAAAATCTCTCAATATGATGATGATAATATTTAAAATATAATTAAATCTATTAAGGAAGGAAGATTGGAAGACTTCATTTTTGAGGATGGAGTTTGGAAATTTGGAAAGTGGTTATTCATTCCATCATCACTTAAACTAAAAAGGGAACTATTAGATGATTCTCATAGCTTAAATTTATATATACACCCTGGTAGTACTAAAATGTATAGAGACTGAAGAAACATTTTTGGTGGGATAACATAAAGTGAGAAATTGCTGACTATGTGTCAAGGTGTCTAGTTTTTCAACAAGTGAAGGCCTAGAGACAACATCCTAGAGGGGTCATGAAACCTCCACCTATTCCTATGTGGAAGTGGAATGACATTATGATGGAATTTTTCACAGGACTACCAAGGACACCTAGAAGGAATGATGCAATATGGGTAATTTTTTATCGTATTAAAAAATCATCACATTTTCTTACTATTAGAGAGGATTTACCACTTGATCACCTGGAAAGAATTTATGTTAATGATGTTATAAGGCTTCATGGTGAACCTCTATTGATTGTGACTGATCAAGATCCCCAATTTACATCAAAATTATGTAAAAGTCTCCATAAAGCTTTGGATATTGTGCTTCATATGAGTACTGTTTATCACCCCCAAACTAATGGATAGTCTAAAAGGACAATTTAAACACTAGATAACAAGTTGAGATCATGCTCTCTTGATTTTCAAGGTCTATGGGATCAATACTTTCCTTTGGTGGAATTTTCCTACAATAATAGTTTCCATTATAGAATTCAAATGGAACCATATAAAGCATTATATGGTATGAGGTGTTGAACTCTAACTTGTTAGGATGAAGTTGGTGAGAGGAAACATATAGTCCCAGAACTAATCAAAGAGAAAACTGCAAAGGTAAAGAAAATTCAGAACCATATGAAATCAGCCCAAAGTAGGCAAAATAGTTAAGTGGACAACAGAAGAAAGGATTTGGAATTTCAAGTGGGATATCATGTCTTTCTAAAAGTATCTATGTGGGAGGGTGTATTAAGGTTAGGTATGAAATTAAAATGAGCCCCAGGTACATTAGACCATCAGAAAGTTTAGAAAGAATTGGGGTTATAGCTTACCATTTAAAAATGCCACCAAGTCTCTACAAATTTCATAATGTGTTCCATGTATCGTTGTTAAAGAAATACATGTTAGACCCAATTAATGTACTTACATATGAATAAATAGATCTAGAACCTGATTTGTCATACATTGAAGAGCCTATTGAGATTCTTGACACAAGGGAGCAGGTATTGAGAAATTAGATAACTCGATTGGTGAAGGTTCTCTAGGGAAACCATAAAATGGAAAAGGCAACATGGGAACCAGATGTTGTTATGAAGAATAACCATCCACATCTTTTTAGGGAGAAATATACATGAAAATTTTCAAGGACAAAATTTCTGAAGGTGGGAAGAATAAAACACCCCAAACATTTTATGGAATGTTTCTCTTAAATAATTTCAATTCATTAGATAGCTTACAATGCACATAACACTGAGTCTCTGTGAAACAAAAAAATTTATATAACCTATCCATTAATCTTAATTTTTCTACTTCTATGATTTTAATTTCAAAAAACGGATATACACGATTGCAATCAGGGTGATATTTGGAGTCTGATAGAATCAACTTTATTTTAGATCAATAGTAACTTACCATTATGAATAGTAACTTACCCTTATGAATAGTAACTTACCCTTTTGAATATTAATATGAAACTTATGAATGGTAACCTTACCCATGAATGTGTAAATAAAATTTAGGTACCTTAAAACTGAAGATGAATATTTTAAGTGTTGGTATTTTTCAATTAAAAGAGGATTTTAATTAAAATTTAAATTTCTCATATTTGGAAAATTATTTTTGAAAAATGGAGTTCATTTTTGGATTCTACATGTCAAAAAATGGTTAGGGTTAATTTTTCATATTTTTCTAAAATGCTTGAATTTTGTGAATAGTAAAATACGATAAATTATGATAAATGCTAAATAAATGATTTATTGAGTCATGGATGATGTCCTACTGAGGTAAGCACAATTGGTTCGAAATCACATGCACTTATTACTATTTTTTTCAAGGAATCATCACTATTGATTGTCTTAGAAAAAATTAATAAACTAATGATTAAAATATTAAGAAAACCCTTCTCCCCTCTATTATAAATACCACCCCTCACACCCTCATTTCAACACACCTCTAAAACTTCAAGACTTGCCTAAATTCTTTTCAAATATCTCCCTAAGATCCTCCCCCACATATATCATCCATTGGTCTCCTCAAAAGACCAAATCTTATCCTCTTAAAAGGCACTCAAAGGAAGATAGATTCAAGAGGTCATTAAGATCAATCAAAGAACACATTCGGGCATACGGTAAGGGTTTCTCATCTCACTTTTAATTCTGTGAGACTTCCATTGTTCACCACTTATTTATTATATGTGGTGTATGTGTGCTTAAATTTTATATATAATAACGATTCTATTTATATTCATGGTATTTTGTGATTCATTTGGTGATTATTAATTTTTGGTCATACGATTTGTTTGATTATAATGTAGTAAGGGACATTGTCGCAATTTCCATTTCATTGAGACTTACTTGGTATTTTACACCTAATATTTCTTATGTGGTATATATACTACCCTTTTGAGATCATTTTTCATTTGAAATTATAATTTTGTTAAATATCAATTTTTTTATCATGGATATGATTATTTCCTTAAATCGTATACCATTTCACATACGGTTCTTATTTTGAATGCTATTTTAACTAGGGAAATATTGATGAATCTTTATCCTTTATTAAATATGGATATCAAAAAGGAATATTTTTCTAGTATTAAATATTTTAATAAATAATTATTTGGACTGGCAGTGACAGGTGGGGCCTGTTATATCCCCTCAATGCATCGACAGGTCTCATTAGACAAATCAGTTAGTGACAAACCCTTTGAGTTTATTTCCAAAAATCAGACGAGTTTCTACCCACATACTTAGACCATCTTGACGATATAATGGTTTATATTCCAGATACATGACATCCAAATAATAAACATTCTCTTTATTCATTATTCAGTTATTACTATCCATGTGGTTTTCACTATGACAAAATATATGGATGCATTTTTTATTCTCAGCTTATTGATGGAAAGTGTTTTCATTTATTAATCATGACATAATAGTAATGTCTAATTGATTATGATTCACTTATTGTTGATTCAGGATTCCATTATATGTAACCCTTACTTATCATTTGAGCTCACCCTTATTATGTTTCCTTTCCCTAGATCATGAAGAAGAGAACCTTGAATAAGCTTTCAAGGAGGAAGTTTATTTCAGTTTATTATGTATCATGTTATATTTTATATCTTTCCAAATGTACTTTGGGTATCATGTATATAATCTGGTCTTCCAAAACTGTTAAACTAATCAGTCTTTCAGGATTTTATTCCTAGTAATCCTTCCAATACAATAAACTAATGCACCAGCTCTGGGTTTCTGGGGTCGAGCATTACAACCAGTTTCCTATATTCATAAATGTAGTTAGAAATATCATACTTGGATTGTGCATGGATGAAATGAATCCATATCAAATACTTAGTAGCACACATAGTTCATGACCAATTTTATTGGTAATTTATAATTTATATACTAAATTTTTTATGAAATGAATATATGTCATGTTGAGTTTAATGATCTCTAGACCAAATAGTCCAAAAATGATATTGACATTTTCTTATCACCATTAATTGATCATTTGAAACTGTTATAAGAGGATTGTATAAGAGTGTATTATTCTTATAGAATGGAATATTTTCAACTGAATTCAATGAATATGTTCACTATAAATGACTTTTGAGCATATGGAAACTTGTCTAGATACAGTGTTAAGGGGCATAAAGCTTATCCTATTTGTGAACAACATACTTTGTATTATCAAATGCATCATGGGAGAAAAATAGTATACATGGGTCATAAAAAGATTTTTTCTATGGATCAATATTATATAATATTAAAAATTCATTAAACACCTCAGACAAATTTAATATTTCTCCAAAACCTTTATCCACTGATCGGTATTTTGAGAGGGTTCAAAACATTGATGTGACATTCGAAAAGACATAGAAATATGGTTATGATAGAAATATTTGGAATAAATAGTCAATATTTTATGTGATACCATATTGGATATATCATGAGGTCAAACATAACATTGATGTCATACACATAGAGAATAATATATGTGATAGCTTGATTGTAACATTATTAGAAATTAATATAAATACTACATATGGGTTGAATGTATGATTGGACTTACTCTTAATGGGAATATTTTTGGAGTTAGCTCCAACTCCTAATGGAAGGTGAAAATTCCTACCCTTAACTTTTTATACATTATCCAAGAGGGATAAAATTATCTTTTTTCAATGTCTTCATGATATCAAAGTGCAATAGGGTTTTTCTTAAAATGTAAAAAAA
Source organism: Viscum album (assembly GCA_963277665.1). NCBI lineage: Eukaryota > Viridiplantae > Streptophyta > Magnoliopsida > Santalales > Viscaceae > Viscum > Viscum album. Next base: position 1,129,536,020 of record OY728132.1, read on the forward strand.
AAGTGTCTTTAAAGGATTTGAAGTTGAAAGGTATGAAATATCATGATTTTCATGTCATGATGAAATAGCTAGTACCAATTTAATTGTGTGGAATATTGCCCATATGTGTTAGAATGACTATCATGAAGGTGTTTTATTTTTTTCAATTCAATTTTTAATAAGGTGATTAATCTAAATTCTTTTAATGCTTTGGATAATGAAGTAGTTTCTATACGTTGTCAATTGGAAATGTATTTTCTTCCATCTTTTTTTATATCATTGAGCATTTAATGGTTCACTTGGTTTGAGAAATAAATATTTTTAGACTTGTATACCTATGTCAGATGTATACTTTTGAAGGTTATATTAATATATTGAAGGGATATTTTATGAATCCATATCGACCTGAATCCTCCATTATTGAGAAGTATATTTTTTAGGAGGTTGTAGAGTTTTCTAAAATCTATTTGCCTATAGTGGAGAACATAGGATTTCCTACATCTCTCCATGAGTGAGTTAATTATGGGGGAAATGGGATCTATGGATTTAAAGTTAAATCATTGATAGGTGAACAAATAAAGAAGGTAAATTTATACATAATGAATAAAATAGATAATGTTAATCCATATATAACATTGCGTATTAATGTGTTGAGAAATTATATCCAAATAATAAAGATATGTGGATTTTTATTGAGCATAAAAAAATTGCATGGTTTAATGAGACCATGCTTGATAGATCGTATGGATTAGAAACATTGAGATGATTAGTGGGAATTTAGGGTTTAAATTTTATAACATGGTATGGGTATGACATTAATGGCTATACATTTCATATGAAAGACCAGGACAACAAATTTATGGTTCATAATAGTAATGTATTGGTGTTTGTAAAATCAATGCATTTTTCGAGTTCCAGAGAAAAAACACAATATCTGAATCAAATGGGTATTATGAAGTCATTGAAGAAATATGTTAGGTTCATTACATTAAATTTCAAGTTCTAGTGTTTAGATTGAAATTTTTTATCGGTAAAAAAAATATCAGACATGATGAATTTGAAATGATAGTAGTTAATCTGAATAAATTGGAATACACAGTTGATCCTTTTATCATGGAGACACATAAAAAACCAATTTTATATGTTTTTGATCAATCAGATATGAAGTGGTCTATTTTTTACAAGGAAAAAAATAGTATGTTGGTGATGAAAAACTCTACAAATATGATGATTTATGTGAGATCCCTACTTCCATAGAAATATTAATAGATAATATTGATGAGCACATGGTAGACATGGTTTGTGCCATATGGAACAATCTTGATAAAGGTATTTTGGAAAAAATCCTTTAGTACATTCCTAATATTATAGGTAACATATGTTTATGGTATAATTTTTTAAATTTCATAAATTTTTAGATATTTTAATTTTATTTTCTTTATTAAAACATGTATTATAATATATAAGTTAAATTTTTTGTTTATATTAGTTTACTTTTGTTTAGTTTACCATGTTTACCCTTACATAACATATCTATTAATTGATTTTTGTTGAAAACCAATTATTTTAAATTTAATATGTTAAATAAAAACAAAAATTATTGTATAAGATTGCATTAAAAAAAATATTTTTGGTGTAAAAATGAAATATCAGGTTGGAGTATTTTTACTATTTACAGACCTTTTTTGGATTTTTTTTTCATTCATTTCTGTCATTTTATCTCTTATTAATATTTTTATAGTTTTATTTAAATATAAAAAATAGGAATAAAAATGTATTAAGTTTAGTTTAGTTTACTTTTTGTTTGATAATTATTCACTTTTTATTTACATTTGTTTGTAATGGTTGGATTTTTATATTTGTGTACTAATTGTTTGTTTCTTTTATTTGTAGGATAATGAAAGATTAATCATCTGATCCACCACATAATTCTAGAGATGATCATACTCAACCCTATGGGAAGGAACGTACACACACTCTTGTTGATGAGCCTCTTCATCCTTCTTTACATTGACATCTAAATCCATAGGGGAAAAAGAGTTCAAGTCTTAGTAAAAAAGGCACCACAAATTTACCAAAATTATCATTTTTCTATATCTAGGGCCATAGGATACTAGTAGACTTTGATTATAATGATATTCCAAGAGGTCCAAATTCAAAACAATTCAAGACTTTTGTAGCAGTGTAGGCTAAAATAAAAGTTAGTATTTTGTTTGATGATTGGAAAAGTGTTTACAAAGTGATAATATCTCACTTGTGGGAGACCATTTTGGTAACATCATTTGTTATTATTTTACTTATCTTAAAATTTTTATAGTAATATATTTTTCCCCTTCTTATTAGGTGAAATATGATATACCTAATACTGGAGGAGTTGGGATGAAATGTTTATCATTGGCTTCTATGAGATAGAGGGATTTTAAATTATCCCTGACATCACATTTCATTTTTGGAGATAGAAAACATCATAATCCATGTGATATATATCCATTTATAGATAAAGATACATGGAAGTAATTTGTTGAAAGTAGACAACGATAATAATTTTTGGAAAGTTAAATGTTATCATTTAGAATTTTTTATATTAATGGTTGTATTAATGATTTATTTATTATTAATTCTTAATTTACATAAATCAAGCAAATCTCATCAGGAGATCCAATCTAGAAACATATACCTCTATATATTATCTCGGGGAGGGTATACATTGTTAGAAGAACAAATCATAGCAATAAAACATCAAAATCTGAGAGCTAAGTGTTTAGGTTATACATAGGTCACTCATCCCCCTCGATAGACATGAAAAATTAAAGAGGTCTCAGATGAGAAAAAAAGGACAATGTCTTATGGGAGAGTTGATGGTTGTAGATGAGAGGTTTATAAGATGTTTACATTATTTATTTATTTAAGTTAAATCAACTCTTTATATATTGTGATTCATTACATATTTTTTCAATTATTCTCTATAGAATATTCTTGAGGATAAGAGATCACATGGGGCCTTTATAGCCAAGGGTAGGAAGGATATTTTAGCTATAACATTAGGAAATTCTGAACACTCGGGTCATGTGTGAGGATACCTGACAGGTGTATCGGTAAAAAAAATCATTTCCATGCTCTGTAGCTTCTTCAATGGAGCATGTTTATAAAAAAAATAAACTCTTTTGAAGATTAAGTTTAGGATATTCATGTGATGATGGAGGATAATTTCATATCTTTGGTACAATCGATGTTTGTAGACATGAAAAGAGAGTTTTAGACTACGGATCCCACTCCACATCCACCAGTAGCTCCCACTCCTCCACCTCCACTTACAGACCCCACTCTTTCTTATCCTACTCCTACACCCCCTCCTCCATAGCTTCCCTATTATTGTGAGTTATATTTCTATGATCCCCAGCATCATATTATTGCATATGGGATGATATTTTATATTAGAGATACTATTGATCATCAATATATAGAGATAGATCATCATAGGATCACTTTATAGGATATTATAGATAGATCATATAGAGTACCATTACCTACTGATGAGGTTAGTATAGTTGGAAAAATTATTGATCACATTTTAGTTTGACCATATATACTTGTTAAACATATTACCATAGAGGTATGTGTATATTTTATCTTTTATTTCATTTTGGTATTAATTTTTTTAACATTTTAAAGTTTATGTATTTATCTATTTTTTATAAGAAAACTTTAAAGGTAAAAAAAACTATATAGACAACAAAAAATACAAAGTGTTATGACTTAATATACAAATTCTATTAGTCTTGATATATTTTCAATATATTCAGATTTTCTGTTGGATGTTTATGAGAATTCAATTGAATTTAGTGTTTGTGCGTAATCAATGACTGTGGCACTTCTGAAAAATGATATCATGGAGCTTGTAACTGGAGATAACTTGGGAATCAACATGATATAAGTTTTTTCCATATAAGTCTTAACATAAAATATGTCCTTACATTTAATTTATTGAAAATTTATACTTGTTTTTTTATTAGGTATATTTATACAATTTGTAAGGATAATGAAAAGAAAGATGTATATGGATTTATGGACCCATGGTTTATTTCACCTATAGAGATGAAAATGACTAAAGTAGAAAGAACATTTTAAATTGATGAAGGATTTAAAAAGAATGCAACGATTCAGTGATGGATGTATCCTTATCTTCAAGAGAATAAAACATAAATCCCATAAAGTTTTATATATATATTAACATAATAACCAATAACATTAAATTTTATTTTATATCAGTTTCCATTGGTTGTTCTATGTTTTTTTCCAAGGTGGAAGGAACATTACTGGCTATGCTATATCCATTGTGAAGTGTGACAGAATTTTAAGAATGTATTGGATGCATTGGTTCAAACTGGGTGTGGAATTTATTTTGAGATACCACAAAAAAGAAGATCGCCAAGATCAAATATGTAAAATAAAAGGTGGATTATCATTTACAATTAGTAACATTTATATATATTACTTAATAATGTTATTTTAAATTTAAATACTATTTTAAATAGCATTTTCATAAACAAGAAGGCATAAAGGAATATGGATATTCTTCTTTAAGATTTATGTATGAAATAATTTCAATTGGAAGAGTTATGAAGTTCCAACAGGTTATATTTATTTATAAACTTTTCCTTAATATTTCATTCATTTTATTCAGAGTACAAGTTAAATGCATTCCTTTTTATTTGTATCATTTTAATTACCCTCAGCATTATAGTGCATAAGATCTAAGACACTTTAAAATTGAATGGGGAAATCATTTTATAGGTGTGATTGGATTTTAGTTTATTTATACTATATATTGTAATATTGAATTTTCTAATTATAAATGTTTTTTCTATTTCTTCTATTGTTATTTAAACTTGTTTTATACTTGGTTTATTCTTTGTTTCTACTGGTTTTCTAGATTGTTTTCTCTTCTTGTCTGTTGTGGAGAGAAGGATTGAAAAGAAAATTATTTAAAAAATCGGTTTTCACATCATTTATTTGATAATAGATATGTAAAACTGATCTAATAATTCATTTATAATGTTGGTTTTTTAACCAACATTAAAAACATATTTATAATGTAGTTGTTAATAGTGTTTTACACTAAGATATGTTAAAAAGAAAATAAAATCCAACATGAAACCCCATTTTTTCACTAGTGACAACATTGGTATGCTATTAAGGATTTCCTCAAGTATCTGAGAATAACTAATGATATGTTCTAGGTGTGTGGAGGATATATGGATATAATCATCAGGGGTATAAAAATTCTAGTTTCCAAACATATTATAAGGATCTAAATCCACAGTTAGGATATGTTTTCTATCTCAACAAAGAATCTAGGAGTTGGAAGAGTTCAAAGTAGCCAGTCATCACTAATTTTACAGTAGAGTCTGAGTATATATCATCTTCTAATGCATCCAAGGAATACATTTGGATACAAAACTTTATCTAAGATATTGATGTGGTACCTAGAATTAAATACCCTATCACATTGTATTGTGATAATACTACAGTGGTGTCTCCTGAAAAAGAGCCAAGGTCACACCAACAGACAAAACACATACTCCGGAAGTATCACGTATTGAGATATTTCTATCAAAGAGGTGAAGTTGTAGTAAGAAGAGTTATAAAAAAAATAAGACATGAAAGTTCCCTTGACTAAAGGGATATCTCAGTATAAGCATGAGTATCACGTGAGAGCTAGTGTACTGAAGGTTGATAGCATTGGATCTAGTGAATGTGGGAGTTTATTGGGGTTGGTTCCTAATAACCAACTTATAAGTACTTTATGATAACATGTATTCATTTTTTGAATATTAATAAACTTCTTATCATATTATGATTATTATTTTTCATAACATAGTATGTGATAATGTCCTAAGAGTAGTTTTCACACTAAAAGTTCATAGCAGTTCCCCACTATTATGAGAACCTAGAAGTTCCATGATAGTATTATTAAATATATGTTCAATAGATGGATGAAATAATTTTAGGGGAAAATGATATAGGCTATTAGGGGTGGATACTCATATGACTTTGATTCTCCTTCTCATGGTGTACACCATTAGTAATATCCAAAGTAGGATATTATGAGAAGGATACCCTTCATTAGGAAATCCACATTTATACATGTCATAAGATGTTTCTATATTCATATGTGTGTATTGATCATCTGACTTTAATATTATTATTAATGAGTATTAAAAGTCATGTACATTTATGTATTGATAAAAACTATGATGACATATGTTCACAGTGAGGTAGGATACGTTTAGATCATCACATATTACTTTAATGAATCATGAAATATAGTATTTTTCCGTTTTTTTCTTTAATATAAGTTGATATATTAATCATTTTAATGGAAATGATATAGCCTAAAGAAATACATATCCATGGTGTTCTATAGGTAAGGTCAATTTTCAGAATGTCTAAGAGAGATAAAATGAACACATACTTTGATGGCACCAGCATGCTACTTTCTTGACTTGAGATATCATGATAAAGGGATTATATTATATAGTAAGCATCTGTATGAGGTATTATGTTGTTGTAGCATTAAATTGTTTCTCTATGGGTTCCTTAGTGTGTTACTATATGCTAACCTTGGACTTTAGGCTGCTTCACCTAATTCCACTGAGAAAGTGATCTAGAGGGTCACACACTAAGTGTATCCAAAATTTTAGTTAAATAATATATTATTATTTATTATTTAACAAGGTGAGTAAACATTATTCCCACACATGGTTTAATAATTATTCATGTTTTCTTGATCGCATATATTCCATCACCAGTTATTCGAGAGAATATTATGTGAGAGTAATATTTAATAAATATTTATTTTCTATTTAGTGAATATAATATTTATTTATTTATTGGAGAATAATGCAGTGATATTTATTTAATAAATAAATATTCATTATTCAAGGCTCAATAAATATTTTTGAGGAATGGAATACCATGTTTATAGGTCTAGTGAGAAATAATATATATTGAATATTATTTGAATAAATAATATTTCATTTTAATTCATGGTTTAGCACATATCAAGAAATAATAATATTATTATTATTATTATAGACATGGGGTTATACATGTATTAAATAAATATTAATGGTCACTTATGTAATTATTTATTTCTAACCCTAGCGGTATATAAACCCAATTATATTATTTTCCCAAAGAGTCCACATTCATTTGTTTTTTTGTGCACATTGAATCTAGAGAATCCTCTCAAATCCCTAGAGATCCCCCTTCTTCAAGAATTCTCCTAGGAACAGAGAGTGATCTCCCTCCACCTTCTACTCTCTGGTCTAGAGAGATCAAGGAGAATCCTTTAGAAGCGATTCACGGTGTGTTCAAAGGTGAATGGTGCAAGAAATAGGATTTGTCAGGCTAGCACCCAAAGATTCCAATAGTGAAGTTCAGGGATTTTTGGAACACATTTGGATCACTGATATAGGGAATCATTCCTTCATTCCCACAATGCAATTATGGTACAACATATATCCGTTATCTATTCCATCAACAAAAAATTAATTTCATACAAGGTAATTCTTTAATTGCTTAAATTAATTATAAATAATATATGGTGATCCTACACTTGGTTACAGAATATTATTCCTTATATGTGTTATTTGATTCAATTTCATTGATCATGACATTCAACGTCCTGTAAAATCTCAAAATAATCATCAATCGTGACAAAAAGAAAATTTGGGAATGACCTATTGCACACTTTTGTTGTGCTTGAAACCAACAAATATAACACCCCAACAATATATAATATATTTATTTTTTAAAAATTAAATATCTTTCATTTCATGCAACACTTAGTTTATCTTGTGTTACATGCAATAATGAGTTTCTTCTATAGCTTGTGTTACCCTCAAGACAAAGTTTTACCAAACAACAATATAATAATATTATTATTATTTAATATGTTAGTTATTACCAATCCATTGGAATGGTGGGTATGAATAGGATTTAATAACCTATTAAAATATATAGTTTACAAACATTTATTATTTATCTATTGATTATTAATGGAATGAGAATCGTTTAAAAGAAAAAAATGTATTCTGAAAAAAAAAGTATTTTTCTAAAATGAGTATTAATTGTGCTTTATGAAATTAATTTAAATTTTGTTTTTAAAACTTTTAGAAAATTTATTTTAATAAATAAAATTTATTTTTCAAATAATAATACCAAAAATATCTTAGGGATAATTTCTAGAATTTTTCTGAGAAGTTTCATTTTTTGATGAATAGTAAAAAATACTGAATTTTAATTGAAATCTGCATTTTCATTTAAATAATTTATAATGTTAAATTATAGTTTTAATTGTAATTAAAGTAAAATTGGATCAATTATAAATCAATTTAACCAATTTGGGTCATCAAAATCATTTTCATTTTTAATTTAGTTTAAAAAAACTTTGTAAACTTTTGAACATTTTCACTTTAAAACCCTCATTTTTCTTCATGTCTTCAGGAATAATTTTAAATTAAAATTTTTCCTCTTTTGTGAATTTAATTTAGAAAAATTGATTCCATATTTTTAATAGTTATAAATTCTAATTTCTAATAAGTTAAAATTAATTTTTGATAAAAATTAATATTGAATACAGTAAAAAATATTTATTGTGATTAAGGTAAAAATGTATGAACTAGGGGATAAACTTAAAAGGTAAGGGTAAAAATGACTTATAAACTTGTATAAAAACTATTTTATGGAAATATTTTGACCATTTCAAATATAATTTTCGATAATAGGCCATTTTTTAACCTTGTGACATATGAAAAACATGGGAGCACTCAATTCATTTCAAAAATATTAATTGTGTTCTCTCCCCCACTTATAAAAGGTCGACCCCCTATACCCTATTCTTCACACATTAACACCAATTTGGTTCAAAACAAATCTACCCTAATAAATTCCCAACATCCCTCACCTCATCCTAAAATCATTATTTTGGTCAAAAATCCAACCTATGAAGGATTTAGTGTGAGCCTAAGGTGGATACCCAAAGAACAGGTAATGTTCTTCAATGAGTATTTTTATTTTATTTCTTTCTCCACTTACTTAAATAATTATTAAACCATTATGGTATAATAACCATTATATAATACATATAATGTTATATTTTTATAATAATTTCATGACCTACAACTATCTCCACTTCCATCAACTGGGTTACAAAATCATCGTTCATGTGTACGGCGAATTACCATCTCACAAACTGATGTCATGCTTTATTCCATTACCACATTTCATGGTTGGGTATGATGAAGGATATAAATTATAAATATGATATTTATAAAATATTTATATCTATAGAGTCATTAAATCATATATATCTTTTTACCTTCCATTTCGTAGGAGATAGGATAACGTCGCTCGTGTGTATAGCGGACTACCACCTCGCTAAGCGATGTGATTTGTCTTTCACTAAAGCTTCACATGGAAAGTGATAAGGATAAAGTTAATGATTATATATGATATACATGACATTATTATGATATTAATTACATATTTATCATTCTATAAATATAATATATATCATTTTCTTTCTTTCCTTTTCACTCATGTAAAGATGATAACATCGCTCATGTATGTGTGGACTACCACCTTCACAAAGAAATATGGCTATATTTTTATTACCACACAACATGGATGATATATATAAATATATTTAAAGAATTAATATGGTATTTATGATTTTTTAAAAATTCTAGAAGGATAAAATATTACTTACCTCCTTTCCATAACAATCATTAAAAAAAGAAAAGTTACACATTCATGTGTACGGTCTATCGTCTTCATGATCATAGTGTACTTATATTTCATAATCAAATTTCATGATTGGTTTTAAAAGTATAATTAATGTATAAATATAATAATTATTTCATGATATTTTTGAAGTAATAGTAATATTTTTCACTCTTTGGTTCTTAAATTAATTGATAAAATATTTCTAAGAAAATATGACTTCATTTCTCTCTTTGGTCGGAAATTTGTTTTCTTCCAAAACCATGTTTTCTGAAAGTGTTTTAAAAAAAATTATGCTCTTCAAAATGATTTTTTAAATAAATTTTTACAAAAAAATCAAAGTAATATTTATGTTGTTTTCAAAACATGTTTTTTGGCTTTTACCAAAAATGTGAAAGGAATATTCTTTTTGTTTTCCGAACAACTAGCTTTCTAAACATTTTACAATGAAAAATAAATATTGTTTTTATCTTATGTGACATGTAAGAATTTACCCAACATAATTTATTTAAAGCTTCATTTTTAAGTTTAAAAGTTTACTTTTAGAATAAAATGATTTCCCAATATTCTGTAAATTCTTAGTTTTTGAAAGTAATTTTCAAAGAAAATGATTTTAAGAATGTTTTATGTTTTTTAAAAAGTGATTTTCAAAATAAAAAGGATATTTTCATCAAGAATTTTTTTAAATATATTTTTATGGTATTTCTATTCTTCAACAACAACAAACCCTTATTCTTACTCCAATGGGTGTATTTTGTACCAATACTATCCTTATTATTTCAATGGATGGTTTATGATCATTTTGGCTAAATAAAGTACTAACATTCACTTCCTTGATTCATTTTTTCCATCCTAAAATTTACCTTGAATTATTGAATATCATGTAATCATTGAATATTAAATTTACCCTAAATATCCATATTATTTATCATGGATATATTTATTGCATAAATTGTATATCATTTCTATATACAGTGTTTAAATTGAAACTCATTTGTTTATCTAGGAAAATATTGATATATTTTTATTCCTTACTCAATACTGATATTTTATAATAATGTATATTGGTCATGGATTAAATCAATTATTTTAAATATGAGGAATGTTTTGGACTTTCATTGATGAGTGGGGATTGAAATTATATATCCCCTCAATGAATCATTAAGTATCATGACACAATCAAGTTAATCTAGAATTAAATAGGTTTTTACCTGTAGAATAAACTATCTTATGAAAGCTCTTGATGGTAAAGGTATCATGATTCCTGATATCATGGCATCTAATAATTAAGCATTACCTTCAATAAGATTCCAGTTATTATTATCAATGATATTTTCATAATTATATTATCTCTGGAAGCATTTCACTCTTAGTTTATTGATTAAATGTAATGTGTTTTTAGTTATTTATATTTACATATTGATTATGACTTATATAATTATGATAGTCAAGTTATTGATTAAATGTCATGTGTGTTCATTTACTTACCTTTCCATATTTATTATTATCCATGAGATTTTCATATATATATTATCCCTGGATGCACTTCCTTTTCATTTTATTGATTAAAATACATGTGTGTTCAGTTATTTACCATGTTATATTGATTATTATTATTGATTCATGATAGATTTAGTTCTACCTAACCCTTAATAATCATTTGACCTCACCCTTATTTTATTTCCTTTCCACAGTATTCCATGAAGTTTACTATGAATGATACGTAGGGATATGCTATAGGGAATAATGTTATTCTTGAAAAAAAAAATGTGTTGTGATTTCTATATTCAAATGTAATATGGGAAAAATTATGTATCTATTTTACCAATACTACTAAACTATTCGGCCCTTTGGGATGTGATTCTATATATCTTCTGAAATTGTAATAAAGAAGGAACTGGCTCTAGGTTACTGGGGTCGGGGTCACTACAATATATGATATGAAGATATCATAATCTGTGGTATGCATCAAATGCTTATCACAAGATACAACATAGAGTATATCATACAATATGAAATCAATTTTAGTTCATTTACAACATTTATAACTTAAGGAACCCCTATAAACAATTTGTGGTGGGATTTTATTATTCATTTACCTTTTATAAAAGGTTATCCCTATTATAGAGATAATATACTATAATATGTTATAGAAATCAATTCATAGAATAAATAAATAATGACTGACTCATAACATGCAAGATAAAAAACTCATATCATGGATTTATAGTAAATAATAGTGAACAACATGATTCAACTCAAGAAATTTCATCAAAGAAAAAATTAAAATCTTAACATGAAATAAAAATCTTTTTAATTAAATTAATTTAATAGGAAAATAGTTTAAGAAGATATTTTTAGTATAAAACATAATTTTAGTTAAATCTCACTCTACCCCATGTTGATAATAACATAAACACTATAATAGTATGTTGGAGAGGAGGGGTATCATATTTATTAACATTTGAAAAGCTATCGAGAGGATGGAATCACCATAATTGACTAAATATTTGAATAATTGAGGAGACATGAAGATTGGGGACTAATTTTTCTTACGTAGAGATAGAAGTAAAAATTAGAGGAAGGAAAAGTGGTCTAAATGTAGACATGTTGTAAAATAGTTGAGCTATATCCTATGAAATATCTAACCAAAAGAGGTAATAATGGATGATTTGGGTGAGGAAAGGTAATGGAAAAATGAGGAGAGTGGTTGTTTGTTCATCATCTTCAATAAATATCAAATCCCCCTTTTAGTTATAAAAAATAGTAAAAATGACATCTTTTCCCTTAATTTTTTAAAGAAATAAACATTATAACTACAGAGTACCAAATGGGGGTACATTTTCCACTCAGTGACCATTAGTTATCTAGTTCTTATGCACCAACCATTCGTTATGGGTGACAGTAGCCTCTCCAACCCCCTTGAGACTACTAGGCACCCAATACGGGGCTATCAGGTACCCCATTATTCTCTAGCACCAACCCCATTCATTTTCCTTCTTTTCAACCTCTCTCATTCCTACTTTGACCATTTTTAACTTCTAGATTCATGATTAATCAATTGAATAATAAAAAATTAAATTAACTTAAAACTAAAATGATATGGATCATTACATTATATATTAAAGGAAATATTGAGTATGACTTGAGGTATAAAAAAGATAAATATATTTAGATTTGTGTTTTTAATATACTAATTAGGTAGGTGAAATTGGAGAATGAAAGTTGAGTATGTTATCGCATCACAAGTTACAACTCAAATTAGTTAGACAAAATCGTAGCTTGAAGGCCTGAGACTAGAAATCACATATTTATTGGTGATTGGATGTGAAAAAAAAGTTCAATTAATTTATCAAAGAATATGGTGTAATATTCAAGGTTGAAATATATTTACATCAAAAAATATTTCATCAAGGTGAAAGTGGAGTGTGGTGATATCAACTTACTGTATATTTCAAAAGGTTATGCGTATCTTGAAAATATGTAGGAAAATGATGTAAAAATTACCTATACACTTACCTAATAACTATTGTATTACAAATATATGGTTATATAATGATATATTTTGGAAACTTGTGACATATGAAAAACATTGTATAACTCAATTCATTTCAAAAATACCAAGTGTTTCCTCTCCCACGCTTATAAAAGGTCACCCCCTATCCTCTGTTCTTCACACCCTCACGCCTCTTTGATTCATCCAAGACATACCCAAATTAGTTCCCAACTTCCCTAAACTCATCCTAGAATCCTTATTTTGGTCAAAACTCTAACCTAGGAAGGATTTTTGTGAAAATATAAGGAGGATACCCAAATAATAGGTAATGTTATTCAATTAGAATCTTTATATTATTTCATTCCGCACCTCCTTCAATTCTTATTAAAACATGCTGAAATAATAACCTCAGTATCTTCCATATACTGGGATTTTTTTCTAATAATTTCATGACCAAGAACCATTTACACTTCTATAAAATGGGTTATGAGATCATCATTCACATGTATGGCAGACTACCGTCTCGCGAACTGATGTCATTCGTTCTTCCATTAACAACTTTGACGGTTAGGTGTGATAATGGATCTAAAGTATATATGTGATATTTATAATATATTTATACCTATAGAGTAATTATTTCATATATATATGTATATGTATATATATACCTTCCATTCCATAGTATATACGATAAGGTCACTTGTGTGTACGGCGGAATACTGCCTTGTGAAGTGATGTGATTCGTCTTTCACTAAAGCTTCTAATGGAAGGTGATAAGGATAAAGTTAATGATTATATGTGATATAAATGATATAATTATAATATTAATGACATATTTATAATTCTTTAAAGATAATATATATCATTTTCTTTCTTTCCTTTTCACTCATATAAATATGATAACATCACTCATGTACATGTGGACTACCGCCTTCACGAAGCGTTATGGATCTCTTTTTATCCCCACACCCCATGGATGATATATATTAATATATTTAAAGAATTAATATAGTATTTATAATATTATTATCATTATTGAATTATAAAATATTACATACCTCCTTCCCATAACAATCATTGAAAAATGAAAACATTACTCATGCATACGTATGGTCTACCATCTTCATAATTGTAGTGTACTTCATTTTTCACAATAAAATTTTATGATTGGTATAGAAAGTATAATTTATTTATAAATATGATAATTATTTCAGGATATTTTTAAAGTAATAGTACTATTTTTCCACTCTTTGACACTTAAATTAGTTAATAAAATGTTTCTAATAAAATCTGACTTCAATTCTCTCTTTGGTCAGAAATCTATTATATTTCAAAACCATGTTTTCTAAAAATGTTTTAAAAAATGTTTTTAACCTCTTGAAATTAATTTGTTAAAGGAATTTTTACAAAATGATTCCAAGGTAATATTTATGTTGTTTTCAAAATAATTCTCATTTGGATTTTACTGAAAATGGGAAAGGAATCTTCTTGTCATTTTATGAGCAAGGCACCTTCTAACCTTTTTACAATGAAAAAGAAATATTCATTTTAACTTGTATGACATGTATGGATTTACCCATCATAATTTATATGAAGGTTACTTTTCAAGTTTATAAGGTTACTTTTAAAATAAAATTTTTTTCTAGTTTTCCAGAAACTCTTAGTTTTTTAGAGTGATTTTAAAAGAAAAGGATTTTCAGAATGTTTTATGTTTTTTAAAAATTGAATTTCAAAATAAAAAAGATATTTTCCTCAAGAATTTTTTTAAAGATATTTTTATGATATTTCTATTCATCAACAACAACCCCTTATTCTTACTCCAATTTGTGTATGTTGTATTGATACCATCCATATTCTTTCTATGGATGGTTTATAATCATTTTGTCCAAGGAAAGTACTAACATTCACTTCCTTGATTCATTTTTGTAGTCATTAAATTTTCCTTGAATTATTCAATATCATGTGATCACTGGACATTAAATTTACCTTAAATGTCCATATTATTTTTCATTGATAAGTTTATTTTTTAAACCATATATCATTTCTATATACAGTGTTTAGTTTTAATGTTATTTATTTATTGGGTGAAATAATGATAAATATGTATCCTTTACTCAGTACTGATATTTGATGATAAATCACATTGGTCAAAAATTAAATCGATTATTCAATATATGAGGAATTATTTATAATTTCAGTGACGTGTAGGACTGACATTATATATCCCCATGATGCATCAATAAGTCTCATGAGAAAACCAAGTTATGCTCTCATTAAACAAGTTTTTTAACTATAAATTAAATCATCCTATGAAAGTTCTTGGTAGTAGAGGTATCATGATGCCTACTATCATGTCTTCTAATAATTAAACATTACCTTCATTAAGATTTTAATTATTATTATCAATGAGATTTTCATAATTATATTATCCATAGATGCATTTCATTCTTAGTTTATTGATTAAATGGCATGTGTTTTTAGTTATTTACTTTTACATATTGATTATGCCATATCTAATTATGATAGTAAAGTTATTGATTAAATGTAATGTGTAGTTAGTTATTTACCTAACCATATTGATTATTCTCCATGAGTTTTTTGTATTGATATTATCTATAGATTCATATTTCATATTATTGATTAAAAGACATGTGTGTTCAGTTATTTTCTGACTGAATGGCCTGAAGGCCTTCATTTTTTTATTATTTTGATAATCTACCTTTCAAGGGGTGAGGTGGAACCCTTAAAAGGCCCTAAGGCTTAGAGACAATTACATGACCCATGGGTTTTAGAAGGAATCACCCAGATAAGACAACTTGGAACTGCTCCTCCCCAGCACATGTCATGATATCATTACTCCACCTTCTCAAGGCTGGTTGTCTAGATATCTTGTGCAAAGCTGCACAGACCCGATACCGATGGCAATTCCATACACTCTCATTCTTAAAATTCTTATTATCTCTACTTTGGTGAATACTCCTACTATGAATCATCATCTGGAGCCTTGTCCCTTGTAGTATGACTGGTACATCTATATATTCATGTCTCCTAAAGGCCTTGGGGTGGCTCGAAGGCATTGAGGTGGCCTGAAGCCCTTAAGAGACAACTAGCTCAAAGGTCTTAGGTGGCCCGAAAGCCTTACAGGACCTGAGGACCAAAATGGGGCCTAAAGGCCCATATTGGTGAAAAGTTCCAGCTGCTACAGTACCTACTACAATCCCAGGAAATATGTCTCCACCCATATTTGATCTCAGGTCTCTTGGATTCACTTGTCGAGTCCTCATCAACTGGAATATTTATTATGATTAATGATTATTCTTATTGATTCTTGATAGCTTCTATTTTACCTCACCCTTACTGGTCATTTGAGATCAACCTTATTTTGTTTCCATTCCCCAGGACTCCATGAATTATACTATAACTGATACCTAGGGATATTCTAGAGGTAATAGTGTTATTCTTGAAAAAAATGTGTTTTAATTTCTATATTCAAATGTAATATAGGACTCAAGTATGTATCTAGTTTACTAAGACTACTATACTATTCAGTCCTTTGAGAATTGATTCCTTATATATTATGACAATGTAATAATGTAGGAAGTGGATTCGAACTACTAGAGTTGGGGTCACTCTAATATAGAATATGAGGATCTCATATATTGTGGTATGAATCACATGCTTATCATATGCTACAACATAGGGTATATCATACAATATGAAACCCATTTTAGTGCATTTACAACATTTATAACTTGAGGAACCAACATAAACAAGTTGTGGTGGGATTTTCTTCTAAATTTACCATTTTATAGAAGGTCATCCTTGTTATACACATAATCCACTCAATTATGTGGTGCAAATAAATTCAGAGCATAAATAAACAATGACCTCACTCATAACATGCAAGATGAAAATCTCATAGCATGGATTTAGAGTAAATAATAATAAACAACCTGATTTAACTCAAGAAATTTCATCAAAGAAGAAATTAAAATCATAACAAGAAATAAAAATCCTTTTAATTAAATTAATTTAAAATGAAAATAGTTTAAAGGGGTAAATTTAGTAGAAAATTTAATTTAATTTATATCTCACTCTACCCCCATGTTGATAATTACATAAACATTGTAATATTATATTGGAGAGGAGGGGTTTCCTACTGATTAACATGTGAAAGTATATTCGGAGGAAGTAAAAGGAAGGAATCACCAAAATTGACTAAATATTTGAATAATAGAAGAGACATGAAGATTGGGGATTTATTTTTATTATGCAGATATAGAATTAGAAATTAAAGGAAGGAAAAGTGGTCTAATCATAGACATATTTCTAAAATAGATGAGCTATGACCTATGAAAGATCTACCTAAAAGAGTGAATCATGAATGATTTTGAAGATTAAAGAGAATGAGAAAAAAAGGAGAGGGGTTGTTAGGTTATCCTTTTCAAGAAATCTCAAATCCCCCATTTTAATTACATATAGAATATAAAAAATGACATTTCTACCCTTTTTAAAAAAATCAACATTATACCTACTGAGTAACTGATGTTGGTACATCGACTATTCGATGACCATTGGATATCTGGTGCTTATACACCAACCATTAGAAGTAACTGGGACTCCATAATTTTATAATTTAATTAGATCATGAATTATGACAACCAATAAAAGAGTTTGACGCAATTTATTTAAAGAAACTACTGACTGGATAAAATTAGTTTAATTTTCAAAAAAAACTTAAGAATCATTATATTTCATATGATGATGATGGAATCCAAAAAGAAAAGGTCCCTTTGAATAAAAATAATTTTTCTCTAAAATAATGTTTAGGTGAATTCTACATTTGTCATAGCATGTTAGCAGGAAAAGGGGATAATAAACCAGCTGAAAAACATACATATCATAGAAAAACACTAACTAAAAAACATATGCCAGATAGGAGAAGAATTAAATATACACACTCATGAAATAAGACTGATCAAGTGAGAATTATTCACAACATACTAAAAGGATAGAAAATAATGGGGAGAAGAATGATCAGTGGATTAAAATAAAATGAGAAAGGTATTTGAAATTACAAAGAAAATTATGTAAGGTTTGTATGATTTCATCAAAATATTTTTATAGTTAGAAACCAATATATTAAATGAATGATAAAAATGGGTTGGGAAAGCTATAAAACCAAGTTCATAAACATAAATCTCAAATAAAAGAAAAAAACCTATAAAAAATTACAGAATATGTTTATGAAAAGAATTAAAAGCATCTATTTGAAAGATTCTTCATAGTTGAATAAGTAGTGATCACATTTCTAAAATAAATGGGAGTAAAAAATATTTTGAGACTGAAAGTATAAGTGAAACCGATGATATATCATACCCCAAAACTCCATGGATGCTTCCATAGACCTAGAGCTTCAGCTGGGGGCTCAGGAACAGGCTAACAAAGTGTAATAAAACTAATCGTAAACTATGAAATTATAACTGACTCTATGATGCTCCTCAAATGAGGATTTTTAAGCTAAAGATGTATATTTTTTGACTCGATTGAGATAAATAGATGTCCAGGATGGGCCCTTATAAAAAGGGTAATGTTAAACGAATGGTTGGGCCAGGGCAGGTTGGGGGTTAGTCCACATGGTCATATCTTTTGTGGACCGGACCATTCAATCTGAATTTTATATGGATTTCAAAATCATAGTCTCGATCTCTATTCTTACAGATCCACAAAATAGTGGGTTGACCTATTTTTGAGTTCATTTCAAAAATTAATGCTTAAAACATTATAAAGTTTTAATTTATAATGCAAAATAAATAGTAAAAACAATATATACTATTTTTTAAATTGAATATAAAATTTAAAAAATCTGAATATGAATCAAAAAGTGTTTTATATATTTTTATAAATTATAAAATATAATTTAAATAGGTTTATATGTGATGCATAATATTATTCGTTATATGTACTTATTTAAAAATTGGATCATAATTAATTAAAAATATCATTGGTATATAATATTTTTGTTATGGGCATATCATATTTTTATTAAAAAAATACATTTTTGTTGATTGTGGTCTGGTCAATAAGGCTCATGCCCTAGTCCACTTGGATTATAGATTTTTTGGATCAGGTCAAATGATACATGCATTTAGAAGCTTGATTCTGTAGAAACTCATAGACTGATGGGATGACATGCAGGCTCCTTGTCTTTTTATCGGATTTGTCCAATCCATTGATTTTGTCAAATTAATTAATTATTAGGTTAGTCAGACAAAAACTAGTATATTTTTTAAAATATATTATTAAATTTTAATTTTAAAATAAAAAATATAAATAATAATACGAATTGATGTTCCACCTTGAATAGAAAAAGCATCAAAATATTGACCCATTTTATAACTTTAACATTTGTTAAAAAATCAAAGTTTTGGGGATTATTTAGAGTTATAATAGTTTTTTAATTTTAATTTTTTTATTTGGATTACTTATTTATTTATTATGAAATATAATTATATATAGCTTCACCCTACATTATCTTTTAAAGTGTATGGAATCGACATGTAAAACATGTTTTTTTAAATGATCTAAATTAATTCAAAGCCTCCAACATTCCTACTATGTATAGAATTGGTATTTTTATGTGGCTTGTTGAGATCTAGAATGAACCAATCTCCATGGGTAATAAAAAACTTTAGTTGAATTGGAACAAGATATTGAAAAAGAAAAATCACACCAACACGCAAGCTAAATAAAACCTTAAATGTGAAAACTTCATGTCTAGTGCGTGTGACCCCACTACATCTATTTATAGAAAAACACCCACTACCAAAAATCATGCATTTAACAGTTTTTTTAAATAAATCTTCTAAATGTTTCATTCATAATTTTTAAAAAAAAATTAGTGGAAACCACCGCTAAATGTGAAATTTTATTTTCTAAAATTATTTATTTAATTTTAGTGACAGTTTTAGAAAACAGTCTCTAATTAGAAGTGTTTTTTGAAAAATCGCTCCTAAAATTAATAATAAAAATTATTAGTATTTAATAATTGTTTTTTATTTACTATTTAATAATAATAATTTGTTATTATTATTATTATTTATTAAGTATTATTATTTATTAATTATTATTATTTATTAAGTATTATTATTTAATATCTATAAAAATTTATTATTTATTATTTCTAATTTTAATTAATTATTAAGTGTGTGTGTGAAAATCATGGCCAAAACAATTTCACATAACTAATGTTCTAAGAGAATATAAAATTCAAACCTCAATATAAAAAATAACCTTAACTTTTGATACGGGCATCCGTTTATACTCCACAATATGTCAAATCAAAACTTTTGAAAAGAACTAAAATGAAATTAAATCTACAGATATAAGCTTTCTCAGTGCTAAAAAAATACTAATGTTGTAAGCACCTTTAAAATCCAACAGATTTTCTCAGTGCTAAAAAAGCCCTGATAAAATCACCCTTCATCCACGCTGATAAAGTGAACCCTTTATTGGCACTATTTTAATGTTGATAAAGGGAAATTTTATCGGTGTTATTTCTAGCAATAATAAAATTCAGACTATAACACTGTACTGGTGAAATTACAACACACTATATCAAAAAATATATAAATTAATTTCAATTAAATTTACATCATGATATAAAAAAACAAATTTTACAATTCTTACAAACATTTCAAATATTTTATATATAATTATATGGGTCATACAATTTATCACAAACATCAATAAATTCAAAAACATTGATGTTTCACTATTTTTGGACCTAACCCCCTCTCAAAATAGCCGGATCATGCTACCGAGTGTCAAACAAACTACTCCATCTTGAACAAAAGAGTGTACCTATATAAAGAACAATTCTTATATTAGTAACACTATAAATAAATAAATTAAACATAAATATCATACAATACATTAATAAAATGTCAATTTTAGACTGAAAACATACACTTCAAGTAATACTTTTTTTTAAAGGTTGGGGCCGAAGCCTCATTTATTATTAAAGAAAAGCAAATACCTCTTTTTAACTGGGTAGAGGGAGACCCATTACATAGCCTGAAGGCCTAGTGGACATGTTTCCCATTACATGGCCCATAGGCCCAAATTTTTGGCATAAGGCCCATTATATGAATAGTACTGCTATAGTACCTGCATGCTACAGTACCCATCACTACTACAGATCCCTGCCACTACTACAGTGCCCTACCGCCGCTACAGTGCCCGTCGTTTGCTAAAGTTCCTTCACTACTATAGTATGCTATAGTAATGCTATAATACTTATGCCCAATGGGTTTTTAACCCCCATTATAAATGACACACTATGTGTTAGATTAATGTGTGGTTAACCCCTACACATCAAAAATAATTTGTGGATCATTTTCCTAAAGTATCAAGAAAATATGAGTTAATGTCATTGTTTTTTAGTATGTGGCACGTGTTTTAAATGAAAATGTCAATTTTAAATAAAAACATTCACTTTGAATCATATCGGCCAGATCATGTGTCAAATTATTATGAAAAATATTCCTACATATCACAAAATATTTATAGATCATTTTCCTGAAATATCAAGATAATTTGAGAGTGTTTCCTTGGTTTTTAGTGAGTGATACATGCTTTTAACTAAAATGACATTTTTAAATTTAAAACATACACTTTGAATCATACCAGTCACACTATATATCATATTTACATGTGAATGATTACTACACATCACAAATAACTCATGGAACATTTTCCTAAATTATCAAGACCGTATGAGTTATTTTTCTCACTTTTCAACGAGTGACATGTGTTTTAACTAAAATATCACTTTTAAACTGAAAACACACATTTTGAGTCATATTGGTCACATCATGTATGGTATTATGGTGCAATTGATTCTTATATGTCACAAATGACTTTTTTATCATTGTCCTTAAGAATCAAAAAATTCTAAATGTGTTTACTCTCTTTTTAGTATGTCATGCGTCTTTTGAATTGAAATTACAATTTTAAATAAAAACACATGCTTTGAATCAAGTTGGCTATACCATGTGTTTGATTGATGTACAGTTGATTTCTATATAACAAAAATAACTTATGGATCATTTTCATAAATTATCAAGACAATCTAAGTGTGTTATCTTAGTTATCAATGAGTGTAACACATTTTTAAACTGAAACACAAACTTTGAGTCATACATGTCAGATCATGTATTAGATTGACACACGGTTGATTTCTACTCATCAAAAATGATTTATGAATCATTTAAAAAAATTATAAATAAAATATGTTTGTTTTTACTCAGTTTCTAGTGATTGGCATGTTTTTTTAAAAAAAATATCATTTTTAAACTGAAAACACGTACTTTGAGTCATACCAGTCACATTGCATATCGGGTTTATGTGTGACTGATTCTTATACACCATAAATTATTTATGTATAGTTTTCTTAATTTATAAATAACATAAGAGTGTGTTTTCTTGGTTTGTAGTGGGTGACACATGTTTTTCACTAAAAATCACTTTTAAACTGAAAACATGCATTTCGAGTCATGTCGGTCACACTGTGTATCGGATTGAGTTACAGATGATTTATACATGTCAAGAATTACTTATGAATTATTGTCATAAATTATTAAAAAAAATATAAATGTCTTTTCTTGGTTTTGAGTATGTCATGTGTATTTTGAAAAAAATCTCAATTTTAAATAAAAACAAACACTTTGAGTCATACCATGCACACCATGTGTTATATTGATGCACAGTTGATTCTTATACATAAAAATGACATATGGATCATTTTTATAAAGTGTTAAAAAATATGAGTGTGTTTTCTTGGTTTTAAGTGAGCGACACCTATTTTTAACTAAAATGTCATTTTTAAACTAAAAATACACACTTTGAGTCATACAAATCATATCATGTATTAGATTGACATGCGACTAATTATTACATGTCAAAAATGATTTATAGATAATTTTCCTAAAATATCATAACAAAATGAGTGTTTTCCCACTATTTTTAGTGAGTGACATAATTTTAACTAAAATTTTATTCTAAAATAAAAACATGTACTTTGATTCATAACAGTTACACAGTGTATCATATTGATGTGAGACTCATTGATAAATGTTAAAAATGAAATATGGATCATTTTCCTAAAGTATTAAAATAATCTCAATGTGTTTGATCAGATTTAATGATGGACATGTGTTTTAACTAAAATTTCACTTTTAAACTAAAACCACACACTTCAAGTCATATCGATCACACCATGCATCAGATTAAGGTGAGGTTGATTCCTATATATCACAAGTGATTTATCAATCAATATCTTAAAGTATAAAAAATCTAAATGTTTTTCTTGGTTTTGAGTTTGTCACATATATTTTTAAATAAAACATCAATTCTAAATAAAATCACACACTTTGAGTTATACTGGCCACATTGTGTGTCTGATTGATGTATGGTTGATTCGAACACATAAAAAATGACTTATGAATCATTTTTATAAAGTATCAAGATAATGAAAGTGTGTTTTCTTGGTTTTTAGTGAGTAATGTGAATTTTTAACTAAAATATCTTTTTTAAACTGAAAACACGCACTTTGAGCCATACTAGTTACACTGTGAATCATATTGATGCAAAACAGATTTTTTTAATTAGCACAAAGGAATCATTGATAATTTTACTAAAACATGAATATTATATAAGTTTTTTTCTCATTTTTCAATGATTGACATGTGTTTAACTAAAATGTCATTTTAAACTAAAAACAAGAACTTTGAGTCATGTGGGTCACACCATGTATCAGATTGATGTGATACTGACTGATAAATATAAAAAATGACTTATGGGTTGTTTTAAGAAATTATAGAAATAATCTAAATGTGTTTTATTGGTTTTTAGAGAGTGACGCAGATTTTAAACTAAAATTTATATTTTTAAACTAAAAACACGCACTTCGAGTCATATCAGTCCCATGTATTAGATTGTGATACAACTGATTCCTACACGTCACAAATGAATTATGAATCGGTTTTCCAAAAATACAAAGATAATCCAAGTGAGTTTCCCCAATTTTGAGTATGTCACATTTTTTTGAACTAAAATGTCAATTTTAAACTGAAAACATGCACTTTAAGTCATATCGGTCATACCGTGTATCAGATTGATGTGTGCCTAATTCCTACATGTAAAAAATGACATATTGGTCGTTGTATAAAGTATCAATACAAACTGAGTTAGTTTTCTTAGTTTTAAGTATATGACGTTTATTTTGTAATAAAATGTCGATTTTAAATAAAGACATGCACTTTTAGTCATACCAATCGCACCGTGTATCATATTGATGTGCGGGTGATTCTGATACATCACAAATGAATTATGTATCTTTTTATTAATTTATCAAGACAATCTGAGTTTGATTTATTATTTTTCAATTAGTGACATGTGTTTTGAACTAAAATGTTTCTTATAAACTAAAAACACACACTTTGAGTCATATTGGGCACACCATGTATCTGATTAATGTGTGGATGAATCCTATATTTCATAAATAACTTATGGATATTTTTTCTAAATAATCAAGACAAACGAAGCATGTTTTATCATTTTTGAGTATGTGAAGTTTAATTTGTACTAAAATATTGATTTCAAATAATAACATGCACTTTCAGTCATACTGGTCATGCTATGTGTCAGATTGATGTGTGTTTGATTTTTATACAACAAAAATGCCTTATAGATCATTGTGCGAAATTATTAAGATAATATAAGTTTATTTTCTCGGTCTTTAATTAAGATAATATAAGTTTATTTTCTCGGTCTTTAATAAGTGACATTAATTTTGAACTAAAATTTTACTTTTAAACTGAAAACATGAACTTTGAGTCATGTCGGACATACTGCATGTCATATTAATGTTTGGTTGATTTCTACACGTTAAAAATGTTTTATGGATCATTACCCTAAATAATTAGGACAATATAATTATTTTTCATCTTTTTTGAGTATGTGACATGTGTTTTGAATTAAAATGTCAATTTTAAATCAAAACATACACCTTCAATCATACCAGGAACACAGTGTATCAAATTAATGTGTGGCTAATTCTTACACATCACAAATGAAATCTGGATCATTTTACTAAAGTATCAAGATAATATGAGCATGTTTTCTTAGATATTATTATGAGATTAATATTTTAACTAAATTGTCAATTTTAAACTAGAAATACGCACTTTGAGTTTTATCAGGCACACAATGTGGAAAATTAATGTGCAGTCAATTACTAGATTTCATAAATGAATTATGGATAATTTTCCTAAAATATTAATATAACATGAGTGTTTTTTATCTATTTTTAGTAAGTGACACATGTTTTAAGAAAAATTTCATTTTTAAACTAAAAACACACACTTCAATTCATACTAGGAACACAGTGTGTCATATTGATGTGTGATTGATTATTGCATATCAAAAATGATATATGGATCATTTTTTTAAGTATCAAGACTGTCCAAGTGTGTTTTCTTAGTTTTCAGTGAGTGGTGAACTTTTTAACTAAAATGAAACGTTTCTACTAAAAACATGCACTTCGAGTCATACCAGTCCCACCGTATGTCGAATTTATGTGATGTTTATCATTGTCAAAGCCTTGGTCATAAATTGATTGTTCTTAATGAATTTTTTTCTCTTCATAGAGAAAAAAAATGGTTGGAGAAGAATTAATTATTGATGAAGTCACCTCTTCATGGTCTCTATAAAATTTAACTAAATAAGTAATAGATAAAAATGATAAGACAATTTACCAAAAAAAAGTAGATAAAATGATGAGAAAATTAACTAAATAAGTAGTAGGAAGTCACTACTTCATGATGTCTATATACATTATGACACCATGTATTATACCCACTCATTTATAAACAAATCTATTTCCCCATTTGAATATAAATATTGTCAATAATCCTGGTGTTACTAGAACAATATAAATAAAAAAATGGTTAATAAATATTTTAAATGAAATTGTAAGTATTATAAAAAATATTACTTTGGGGATTCTAGTTTGTTTATGTAATATGATATATTTCATAAATTTTTAAATGTAATGAAAAAAATATATGTCTTTATTTTGCTTCAAACACTACAAAAACATTGACAAAAATAAGTAATTTGTATTTAAATATGTTTTGATAATGAAATTTTATTATAGATGCCCTACTACTTATCTAGCTGTAGAATTTGATATGATTCTTGTGCTAATAGACCATCCTCATACCATGATTTTTAAGATATATAAACATTTTCATATCATTAAAAATTTTCATAAAAATATAATATAAAATGTATAACTTGAATTTTACTTGTAAAATGTTGATTTTAGTGTATTACAAATTGATAAATGTCCTCATGTATGGTTGATTTGTTGGTAATTCATGCATTGAATCAAAAAAAATTGGAGTATCCAAGTTTATTGCAATAAAAAACCAATGATCCCAAAAACATAAAGAAATAAGTAATGAAAGAGATGAAAATATATTTCATATTACTAAATTGTAGAGTTTTACTTTTGTATCCTAGGTATCAAGAAGATTTTTCCGCCTGTAATTTTCTTTTCAAATCTTATGGCCAGTTAGTCCACTATTTTTAAATATTATTTCTTTTCAATGGCCTTTGTTGTGTAATAGTAATGTGAGGACTAATAAGTATTTTAAGTTTCAATTTTAATTATTTCATTTAAGGGGATTTGAATTAAAATTTACCAAGTGTTAAATAATTTCATAACATAATTTCTTTTCATTGGTTTATATTACTTCTTCATTACCTTTGGTATTCCAAGATTATCTATATAATGACTTTTGATTATATTTCATTGTATTTCCACTTGTTTTATATGGACTTATAGTTGTTACACATAATCGATTCATTGATTATCACTTCAGTATTATTATCATTGTAAGGGTTTATTTCATAATCTCATTCTAATTAGTATTTTCTATTCTTGAATTTGAATTGAAGAAAATTATTTGATCATTGATTAATAAACCCTTTATTTTATTATCCTATGGTTATCCATGATCTTTTGAATTTAATAGTACCATTTTTTCACTTTTTGTACTTAAATTAATTGATAAAATGTTTCTAGGAAAATTTGACTTCATTTCTCTCTACAGTCAGAAATCTATTTTTTTCCAAAACCATGTTTTCTAAAAAGGTTTTCAAAAAAAATTAACCTATTCAAAATGATTTATTAAATTAATTTTTACAAAATATTTTCAAAGGAATCTTTATGTCATTTTCAAAACAATGCCTATTTTTATTTTACAGAAAATGTGAAAAGAATCTTCTTTTCCTTTTTCCGAACAAGGCACTTTTTAACCCTTTTATAGTGAAAAATGAATGTTATTTTTATCTTTTATAGAATTTACATATTTACACACCATAATTTCCTTGAAGATTCCTTTTTAAGTTTATAATTTTTCTTTTAAAAGAAAATTCTTTCAAAATATTCTGTAAATTATTAGTTTTTAAAAGTTATTTTCAAAGTAAAAGATTTTATAAATGTTTTATATTTTTAAAAAAGTGATTTTTAGAATTAAAATGATACTTTCCTTAAGAAATTTTTAAGGATCATTTTGTGGTATTTTTATTCATCAATGAAAACAACCCCTTATTCTTACTCCAATGAGTTTATGTTGTATTGATACTGTTATTATTATTTATGTGGATGGTTTATGATCATTTTTACTAAGGAAAGTATTGACATTCACTTCCTTGATTCATTTTTGTAGTCATTAACTTTCCCTTGAATTATTCGCTTTCATGTGATCATTGGATGTTAAATTTCCCCTAAATATCCATATTATTTATCATGGGTATGATTATTTTTTAAACTATACATCCTTTATACATATAGTGTTTACTTTGAAATTTATTTGTTTATCTAGGTAAATATTGATAAATCTGTATTATTTGATAAATATGGATATTTTATGATCAGGTACATTGGTTATGAAATTATTTGATATATGAGGAATAATTTTGACTTGCACTGATGGGTGAGCCTCGAAAATATATTTCCCCTCAATGCATCTATAGATCTCATGAGACAATCAAGTTAAGATAGCATTAAGCTAATTTTTAGTTATAGATTAAATCGTCTTTTGAAAGGTCTTGATCATAAAGGTATCAAGATGTCTGAGATCATGGAATCCAATAATTAGGCATTACCTTATTTAATATTTCAATTATTATTATCCATGATATTTTCATAATGATATTATCTTTGAATGTATTTCATTCTCATTTTATTGATTAGATAACATGTTTTTTCAGTTATTTACCTTTCCATATTGATTATTCCATATCTAATTATGATATCCAAGTTATTGATTAAATAGAATGTGTGATCAATTATTTACATTTCCATTTTGATTATTATCTATGATATTTTATTATTGATATTATATTTGGACACACTTTCTTCTCAATTTATTGATTAAATGGAATTTGTATTTAATTATCCACATTTCCATATTGATTATGCTTATTTATTCATGATAGATTCCAATATACTTATCCCTTACTAAGAATTTGAGTTATATTGTTTCTTTTTCCAAGGATTCCATTAAGTTTACAATGACTGATATGAAAGGATATACTAGAGAAAATAATGTTATTATTGAAAAAAAATGTGTTGTGATTTCTATATTCAAATGTAATATGGTACTCAAGTATGTATCTATTTTACCAATACTACTAAATTATTCATTCATTTAGTATGAAATTCGTTGAATCTTATGCCAATTTAATAAATTAGGCACTAGATCTAGGCTACTAGGGTTGGGTTCACAATATTTGGTATCAAAGGAAGTTTAGAAGAAATCTTGGGTGATATATTTTGGAAAACATAGATTAAGGAACATAACACTATGGTAAACCTTTAAGATAAGTATACGAACATCCTAAAGTTTTGGTAAGGTAGAGGTTATGTGGTTTTTCCTTGAAATACATCCATTTATGGATACTATAAGTGGATTTGGTTTTGGCATAGTTGTACCTAGGTGTAATAACTCAAAAAAGGGTGTGTCAGGATTGACTCAAGCGTTACCTGGTACATGACAATGAGTCTTACTGTGCACTTGGTTTTACACTCTTGAGGGATATGCTTAAGATAATTTACATTTTCTTTACAAAAAATTATAAAGGATTTTAATAGATAATGACAATGAATGACCTAGTTCAAACCTAAGGTGTCTTATATTGAAAATAAAGTGCCATAATTTAGACATCCTATAAATGAATATATGGTTTTCCCACTATGATTATTATTGTTCACAATATACTTTTTGGTTTTAATCAATGGTTGAAACCTAAAGGAATCAAGTTAATATTGAACATGAAATAAAATTTGGTGACTATGAGCAACCAAATGGGATGATGAAATGAGTGGCTGATGTCTTGATTATGTATATTTAGTTTTCCCAAATATGATTAATAGTATATAATTTAACCAACTCCCAGACTCACCAAAGAATATAAGGATTAATTTTTTCAAGAACTTGAGTGATAGAGACCATGGAGGAAAGAATGATCAATTTCTATGTAAGAAATGTGGAAGGTGAAACCTAGGAAAGTGACTCAATGGAATAGGACAATTCTTTATGTGAATAAAGGAATAGAATAAATCAAATAATTGCTAAGGAAAAATGAAGAGTATGATGGAATAAAATAAATCTCATCCAAGGGATCCATTTATAGTTGGTTGTCTTAAATGTGGAGAACCTAGGAATTATCCAAGTCAATTCCCTCTTCTAAATGATAAACCCTATACCAAGGAAAGACCAATGTAAAAATAAAATGGATGAAGTATTTATATATTGGGGTTATATTGAAAACCTTAGTAAAAAGGTTATTTAATAATTAACATTATTTCAAGGATGACCATTATATTTTTATGGAAAATTATAGGAATTATATTAATACATATTAGAAAAAAGACAACCAATGTGCTAGATGACAATTCATTGCATCCAGCAAGGCCACGGGGCTTGAACCCAAGACCGAAGGATGATAAGGGTTTCACACCTACCAATGGCCTACATGATATCCTAGTTAATATGTCATTATTATTAAATTATTTGATCAGTAAATATTAATGATGAACTAATGGTGTTACTTTTGAGGTTTAGATATTAATTTATTATATTGGATAAATTTTTCTAACTATATTGGTTTTTGAAAATAGTTAAATACATAAGGAAAGTCTTGTTACTCTTTTATGGATCTTTCAATCCATTAGAAGTGAATTTTAGTGCTTTATACATAAAAAATTCATTTTTTGGATATTTATTTATTATAGAAAGAGAAGAATTAGAAATTGATCAAAGAACAACCAAATGATGAAATTGTTCTTATGAAATAGAAATGTATCAAGTAAGTATATTTCCTTATATTCTTATAAAGTAAAATAATTTCTCAACTTTAGGAAAAGGATATAAAAAAATTCATGTTACATTCATATCCAATGAATCATATAGTCTTTTAAATCATCATAGATTTATGGTTTTGAGGTCCTTAACTTTCCATTGATCACTTAATTTCTTGTGATTAATGACATTTATCACTCTATATCATTATTTATGATTTTATTCCATGAACATATCTTCACTTTTCACCAATGTTCTCATATGTAGAATTCTAGTTATGTGTTATTCCATATGACCTTCATACTTCCATTTCTCTCTTATCAAGAGGATGTTTTATTAAACCTTTTATGATGTGGGGTTTTCAACAAAATAATTTTCAAATATAAAACCCTTGATTACTAAGATCAATTTTAAATTATTAGGATGCAATTTATTTAAGGTGTGTAGAATGTAACACCCCAAGATTTTAAGAGAAGAAAATTATTTTTGATAGCATGTATGACACGCAACACCAAGCATAAAAGGGAATATTGTTTGAGTTGGTTCCAAAAAACCAACTTCTAAGTACATCCCGATAACCTATATTCACTGTTTTTAATATTAATAAACTCCTTATCAAATCATGATTGTTCTTCTGAATGACATAGTATGAGAAAATATCCTATGAGTCGTGGTCTCACTCAAATGTCAAAGTAGTTCCCCGCTATCATGAGAACCCAAAAGTGTCACGATGGTATTCTTAAATATATGTTCTATGGCCAGATGAAATCATTTGAGGAACATAAACGATATAGGATATTAGGGGTGGATACTCATAGAACTTTTAGGCACCTCCTCATGGTGTACACCCTAGGAAATATCCAGTGTAGGATATTATGAGAACAAGACCCACCAGCAGTAAATCCACATTTATATGTGTCATTGGATTTTTCTATCGATGGATGTGTTTATTGATCCCAATAGTGTAATATTAATATTAATGAGTATTAAAAGTCACATAATTTGATATATTGATGAAAATTGTGATGACATATGTTCGATGTGAGGTAGGATATGTTGGGTGCATCATGAGTAAACTATGAAATTATAATCGATGTCATGATGCTCCTCGAATGAGGTTTCTTAATCTAAGGATATATGGATCATAAAATTATAGTCCTGATCTCTATTCTTGTGGATCCATAGACTAGCGAGCTGACCCACATTTTTTTCAATTCAAAAATTAATATTTAAAACTTTTTAGAGTTTTAATTTATAATGAAAAATAAATAGTAAAAAACATGTAAAAATATATATATTATTTTTTAAACCGATAATACAATTTAAAAAGTATGAATATGAATAAAAAATTATTGTATATATGTATATAAAATATAAAATATAATTTAAATAGGTTTATAGGTGACCCATAATATTATTCATTATATGTACTTATTTAAAAATTGGATCATAATCATTTAAAAAATCATGGGTATATAATATTTTTATTATGGGTATATCATATTTTTATTAAAAAATACATTTTTGTGGACTACGGGCCAATCATTAAGGGTCGCGCCCTGGTCCACTTGAATTATATATTTTTTGGATTAGGCCAAATGATACACACATTTAGTTTGACCTCTTTTTTAGAATCTTGAGTATGTAGAAACTCGTAGACTAACGAGACGACATGCAGGCTCCTAGTCTTTTTACCAGATTTTTCCAGTCCATTGATGTTGTGAAATTAATTGATTATTGGGTTGGTCAGACATAAACTAGGCTAATTTTTTAAAATAAATTAATATATTTTTAATTTTAAAATAAATAATATAAATAATAATATTAATTGATGTTCCACCTCGAACAGAACAAGCGTAAAAATATTGACCCATTTTATAACTTTACCATTTGTTAACAAATCAAATATTTTGAGGATGATTTAGAGTTATAATAGTTTTATAATTTTGGTTTATTTTTTCTGATTACTTATTTATTTCTTGTGAAATTAAATTATATATGGTGTAGTCCTGTATGATCTTTAAAAGTGTATGGCATCGACATGTGCAACATGTTATTTTTGAATGATCCAAATTAATTCAAAGACACAAACATTCCTACTATATATAGTGTTAGTATTATTGTGTGCCTTTACAAGATTTAGAATGAACCAACCTCCAAGGCAAATAAACAACTTTAGATGAAGTGGAAAAATATATTGCAAAAGAACAATCACTCCAATGCACTAGCTTAATAGAATCTTAAATGGGAAAATTTTATATCCAGTGCACCTGACCCCACTCCATCTATTTATAGATGAGAACCCACTGTAGAAAAACAAGCATTTAGCAGTGGTTTTAAAAACAGCCACTAAATGATTCATTCATAATTTTTTAGAAATGGATTATTGGAAACCACCACTAAATTTGAGATTTTATTTTTTAAAATTATTTATTTAATTTTAGCAGTAGTTTTTGAAAATTGTCTCTAATTAACAGCATTTTTTGATAAATCACTGCTAAAATTAATGATAAAAAATTATTAATATTTAAAAATTGTTTGTATTTACTATTTAATAATAATAATTTATTTTTATTTATTTTTATTTATTATTATTTATTTTCTATAGACATTTATTATTTATTATTTCTAATTTTAATTAATTATTAAGTGTGTGTGTGTGAATCATGGCCAAAACATGTTCACGTAACTAATGTTCTAAGATAAAATGAAAATCAAACTTCACCATAAAAAATGACCCTAACTTTTGATATGGGTGTCTATTTATACTCCACAATCATTCAAATCATATCTTATGAATAGAACTACATTGAAATCGGATCTAAATATATGAGCTTTGTCAGTGCTAAAAAACATTGATGTTGTAAGCACCTTTAAAATCTAATGACCTTTGTCAATTCTAAAAATGGCACTGATAAAAGTGCCCTTCATCAACACTGATACAGTGAACCCTTTATCAACACTATTTTAGTGCTGATAAAGGGAACTTTTAACAGTGTTATTTCTAGCGCTAATAAAAGTAAAACTATAGTAGTGTGTTGCTGAAATTACAACACACTATATAAATAAATATAGAATTTAATTTTAATTAAATTTACATCATGATACAAAAAAACATTGTACAATGATTACAAACATTTTAAAAATTAGTATATACAATTACATGGGTATGCACAATTTATCACAAACATAAATAAATTCAAAAGCATTGATGTTCCTCTATCTTTGGACCTCGAACCCCTCTCAAAAGAGGCCAATCATGCTATAAAGTTTCAAAAAGACTACCCCATCTTGAAAAAAAAGAGTGTACCTATATAAAAAACAATTCCCCTGTTAGTAATACTATAAATAAATAAATTAAACAAAAATATGTTACAATGCATTAAAAAATGTTACTTTTAATTTGAAAAAATACACTTCAAGTTATACAGGACATGTTGTGTGTTATATTAATGTTTTTTTAATCCCTACACATCTAAAATGATTTATGGATCATTTTCCTAAATTATCAAGAAAATCTAAGTGCATATTCTTGGTTTTGAGTATGTGTCACATGTTTTGAACTAAAATTTCAATTTTAAATAAAACCATTTACTTTGAGTCATATCGGCCAGATTGTGTGTTAGATTAATGTGAAACAGATTCCTACATATCACAAATTATTTGTGGATAATTTTCCTAAAAAATAGAGACAATATTAGTGTGTTTAATTATTTTTTAGTGAGTGATACACATTTGTAACTAAAATGTCATTTTTAAATTGAAAACATGAACTTTGACTCATACCAATCACAACATATATCAGATTGATATGTGACTAATTCCTACACATCACAAATTAATCATAAAACATTTTATTAAAGTATAAATACCATATGCGTTCTTTTTCTCAGTTTTTGGTGAGTAACGCACATTTTTAACTAAAAAGTCACTTTTAAACTAAAAACACACACTTTGAGTCATGTTGGTCACACGATGTACGGGATTGTGGTTCAGTTGATTCCTATATGTTACAAATGACTTTTGGATCATTGTATTAAAGTATAAAAAATCTAAATATGTTTTATCTCTTTTGAGTATGTCATGCGTCTTTTGAACTAAAATGAAAATTTTACATAAAAACACACACTTTGATCCATACCGGCTATATCATGGGTCTGATCAATGTATAGTTAATTTATAGATATAAAAAATAACTTGTGGAACATTTTCATGAATTATAAATACAATACAAGTTTTTTTTGGGTTTTCAATGAGTGAAACACATTTTTAACTAAAATTCCATTTTTAAACTGAAAATGCACACTTTGAGTCATAGAGGTCACATTGTGTATCAGATTGAAATGTGATTGATTCCTACTCATAAAAAATGATTTATGATATGTATTACTAAAATATAAATACAATCCAATTGTTTTTACTCGATTTTCAATGTGTGGAATGTTTTTAACTAAAATGTCATTTTTAAACAGAAAATGTGCACTTTGAGTTATACTGGTCACACTGCGTATCAGCTTGATGTGTGACTAATTCCTATACAAAATAAATAATTTATGGATAGTTTTATTAATGTATCAATAACATAAGAGTTTTTTTTCCTTGTTTTTCATTGAGTGGCACATATTTTTAACTAAACTATCACTTTAAAACTGAAAACACTCATTTCGAGTCATTTCGGTCACACTGTGTATCAGATTGAGTTGCAACTAATTTCTATGTGTCAAAAATGAATTATGGATTGTTTTCCTAAATTATTAAAAAAATATGAATATGTTTTCTTATTTTTGAGTATGTCATATGTCTTTTGAACTAAAATATCAATTTTTAATGAGAACAAATACTTTGAGTCATACCAGGAACACCATGTGTCAAATTGATGTGTGGTTGGTTCTTATACATCAAAAATGACTTATAGATCATTTTTATAAATTTTTAATACAATATGAGTTTGTTTTCTTGGTTTTTAGTGAGTGACACACATTTTTAACTAAAATGTCATTTTTAAACTGAAAATACACACTTTGAGTCATACAAGTCATATCATATATCATATTGATGTTTGACTTATTCATACATGTAAAAAATGATTTATAGATCATTTTCATAAAATATCATAGCAATATGAGTGTTTTACATTGTTTTCAGTGAGTGACATATTTTTAACTAAGATAATATTTTAAACTGATAACTAGCACTTTGAGTCATATTGATTACACATTATATCATATTGATGTGAAACTGATCAATAAATGTTAAAAATGACTTATAGATAGTTTTCCTGAAGTATTAAAATAATATCAATGCGTTTGATCAACCTCAGTGAGGGATGCATGTTTTTAACTAAAATTTCAATTTTAAATTGAAAACACACACTTCAATTCATACTGGTCACCTCGTGAATCAGATTAACGTGATGTTGATTCATACATACCAGAAATAATTTATCAATCAATATATTGAAGTATCAAAACAATCTGAATGTTTTTGCTCAGTTTTGAGTATGTCACACATATTTTGAAGTAAAATGTAAATTCTAAATAAAAACACACACTTTGAGTTATACCGGCCACACTGTGT
The DNA here is from genome assembly GCA_963277665.1 of Viscum album. Classification (NCBI taxonomy): domain Eukaryota; kingdom Viridiplantae; phylum Streptophyta; class Magnoliopsida; order Santalales; family Viscaceae; genus Viscum; species Viscum album. The sequence goes on from OY728132.1 coordinate 1,129,572,296, forward strand.
GTCCAATTAATGTACATTTGATTCACACACATAAAAAATGACTTATGAATAATTTTACTAAAGTATCAAGACAATCCAAGTATGTTTTCTAGGTTTTTAGTCAGTGACACTTCTTTTTAACAAGAATATCATTTTTAAACTAAAAACACACACTTTGAGCTATACTGGTCACACCATGTATCAAATTTATGTGTGAATTATTTTTAATTAGAACAAATAACTTATGGATAATTTTCCTAAAAAAATAATAAAATTTAAGTGTTTTTTCCCATTTTTCTGTGTGTGCCACATTTTTAACAAAAAATTCATTTTAAACTGAAAACACGTACTTTGAGTCATGTGGGTCACACCGTGTATCGGATTGATATGAAAATGACTAATAAACATCAAAAATGAGTTATGTATTGTTTTACTAAAGTATAAAAATAATCTATATGTGTTTTCTTGGTTTCTAGTGAGTGATACAGATTTTTAACTAAAATTTCACTCTTTAAACTGAAAACACACACTTCGAGTCATATCGGTCACACCGTGTATTAGATTGAGATACAGCTAATTTATACATGTCAAAAATGAATTATGGATTATTTTTACCAAAATATCAAGATAATTAATGTAACACCCCGACCCTAGTTACCCAGAGTCGGTGCATTATTACATAATATTGGCATGATCATAAGAAAGATCAAATCTCGAAAGAACGATTGGTTTAGTAGCCTTGGAAACACTAGATATATTCATAAGTTTTACATTACATCATTAAAATGAAATCTAAAACAACATAGTCTTCATAGTCCACACTCATATCCCCACTGACTATTCTTGTAAGTCAGTCATAATACACTTCTTCACATCCTAGGAAAAATAAAACATTGAAAGGGGTGAGCTCAAATGCTCAGTAAGGATAACAATATAACGGAAACTTTCATAAGAAAACATAAGCATTTAATCCAATGTATAACTAAAAAAGCCTTATTAAACTTGAACTTAAACATAATATGGCAAAAGTAAAATCAAATAATGCCATTAAATTACTCACATGGATATTCTACTAGTCGAATAATCACATGCAATATCAATAACCACTTTCATATTAAGGGAATGCATAATGCCAAACTATCATAACCACATAGTCAAGGCCTTGTGCCAAGACTACAAATAAGATTTTGTCAAGGCCTTGTGCCAAGACACTAATTTGTCTCATGAGACCTATCGATGCATCGAGGAGCTATAGCGGGCTCCACCCATCACTTATTAAGTTAAATGCATTCCTCATATGAGCAGGTTTAAACATTAAACATTCGTATTAAAACTAGCATACAAAATGTCAATACTTTCTTCATAAACCATGAATGGTATAAAAATAACACATCCACAGTCAAACATAACACAAAACCTTCAATATAATATGGGAGTTTTCTATCATAATGAATCAACTTCAAATAAGCTTAAAATCCATCAAAGGATGTTGGCATAGATGAAATCAAAACTATTTGAGAGAAATATCTCTCTTTTTTTTGAAATCATTTTAAAAGTCACATAATTATAAAATAATACATTTTCTTTGAAAATGTTTTTATAAGATTGCAAGGGAAGCTTCAACGAATTTATAATGGTAGAAAATAGTCTCACCCATCGTATAAGTTAAAAAAACATTCTTACATTAAATTTGTCGAAAATGTCAAAAAGTACCTTGTTTGGAAGACGACAAAAAGATCCTTTCAAAAACGTATAAGGGTATAAATGACTTTAACCCATTTTCTATTTAATAGTAAAAAAATTTTGAAAGACATTTTTAAGAAACATGGATGTGGATGATAACGAGGTCTCAGTAGATAAATACGTATAAACAACCTCGGATTAGGAAGAGATTGTGAAGTAAACCCTTACCTTAAACTTTTCCTTAGTCTATGGTATGTTAACCTCCTGTATAATAGTTAAAACATTGTTATTAAATTATACAATAATCATATACATCAATATGATATCATATATTATCTTTTAACATTTCTTTATTAATAATATCTTAGTATTATCGTCGTTTCGAGTGATAACCGATTCGTTCTTCTTAAATGTTTGGTTACGTAAGGCATGTTTGTAATGGATAGGTTGTATATTATTCATATTAAGAATTATATTAAGTCTATAAACATTATTTTCAATCATAAAATGAAAATTCGTCTTGAATGGATACGATGGGGAATGAATCTTATCGCGTTCGTGAAGATGGTATTCCGTACGTACGCACGAGCGACAATATCATTCTTTTGATATTAAAATAATATATAATTGGATGTTATATCATATATATAGAATAATTATCATGTTATATTTTTTATTTACATGAATTACACATCATTATTATACGCATCTAAATAATAATATATTGAATAACAATTACACCACGACGTGGAGACGGTAAGTCGTACGTACGCACGTATGGTGACTTGTCATTCAAATTATGTGTAGAATACTAAATATGGTTGTGCCATATTTATAATAACATCATAGTATATAGAAGATACTAGAGTTATTATTTTATAATGGAAATAATAAACAAAGAGGAAGTGGAAGAAGAAAGGTACTTGAAAGAGGGTGGTGAAAACATTACCTCTTCTTTGGGTTCTTCCTTTTGATTTGATCAAAAGGACTCCTTAGGATGGATTTCTAACTAAAGGAGGGCTTCTAGGATGAAGGGAGAGAATTTTAGAGGATAATTGGGCAGAGGTTGGCTAAACCAAAAGGCTTTGAAGGTATGAGATTGAGAGAAGGGGGGGTGCCCTTTTATAAGAGGGGTGAGGGGCACTGTTGGTCGGAGTGGATACTCAAGAGGGGGGGTGAATTGAGTTCCAATTAAAATTTCTGTTTTAAAACTTTTTCTTAAAAGCCCCCAAATAAAATACTAAATTAAACTGTAGTGAATTTATATCAAAGTAAGGGTTCGGTTGGGTTCTCAAGGGATTGATTATTTCCCAGTTAATCAAAACAGAAAGTTTGATTAACTTTTGAAACCAAATTACTAATTTACAACTAATATAAACACTTGTGAATTTAATTATCAAAGTGACTTTAAAAACAGTTTTGGTTTTAAAGTAATTAGCAGCGGAATAAAGAATAACTTTGAAAGATATAGCACAGCAGATATAACCAAGAGGTTCAGTCTCAAGCCGAGATTTAGTCCTCTCAACAATTTGTATAAAGGTGATCCACACCCTAGATCGGGGATTACAACAGTATACAACTGTCCAGGTCCAAGACCTCTACCACTGTTATCCATGGGAACAGAAACAACAGCAACCAGCTATCCAGGTCACACGACCTCTACCACTATCCCAGTGGGAAATAAAATATTTAAGAGTGTTGAGCGAGGATTTAAAAATCCTTCAGTTAAAGCACAGGAGACAGTGTGTGTGGAAAATACATCAGATAACACACACTACTCAATATGTAAAAAGATAAATCATAGAGAAAATATTTTGAGTTTAGAAATGGCTCTAGTGATTTTCGTGTAGTTCTGGACTCCTTTGATTGATCAGAATTCGCTCTGAGTCCTCTTCTGGTTTTTTTCTGGAAAACAGAGTATCGTCTGTTTCCTTGACTTCCAGGTTCAGAGATAGAGAAGAAGTAGTCGATGAAGTTCTTGTTTTATGTTCTCGTTCTCGACTCTTCACTGGTTAGCATTGATGAAAGAGTTCCTCGTGTAAGTTCAGTCGTCTCTTTGCATTCACGCTCTATGTTCTTCCAGCACACCTTGTGGTCTGTATCTCTCGTGTATTCGTCTATATGCCTCTTGCTTTTAGTAGCACATCCTTCCTTTATTTAAAGCACGTGATCCGTCAAAAGATGATTTATTTTTGCAGGTACAAGGTACGGTTCCCTGACATCCAACAGCACGCATTAAATAAATGTCAGTGTATTAAAATATACCTGATATAACCGTTGGTTATATTAAACAAAGATAAAGAAATTAAAGCAGTGTCGAGTTCTGTCTCTGGAATGGTAGCTCTTGATATCGGTAGACTTGTGTTACAGTGGGTTTCTGTAGGTCTGAGTATCGGTAGACATTTGTAACGGTAGACTTGTCTGTCGGTAGACTTGATGTATCGGTAGTGGTGGACTTGTAATAGTAGCGGTGGATCTGCCTTTACCAGTAGCGGTAACTCTCTATCGGTAGTTGTGGCTCTGCCTTGTAATGGTATCGGTAGCTCTCTATCGGTAGACTTTTCATAACGGTGGACTTCAGCATATTGGTAGCTGTTAACTTTGTTGTAGCAGTAACTGTCGACTTCATTGTATCGGTAGCTCTCTTATAGTGGTAGCTCCAACATATCAGTAGACTTAATTGTATCGGTCGCTGTGAGCTGTAACGGTTGCTAGCTTGTAACGGTAGCTATTTGTTCTGATGGTAGCTACTGTCTAACGGTTGCTATACTCTGTATCGGTAGCTAGTTTGTAACGGTAGCTAAAAACTGTTTGAGAATTCACTTGGAAGAATGAGTTAAGTCATAGTAAACATATATATCTGATAATGCAAAAGACTTAATTTAAGCATAGTGAAGGTAACAACATATATTAAAGTATATTTGGAATGTATTAAGCATAATCAAGATATAAAGAAAGAATGGTTGGGATTATCAAAACACAATAAAGCAACTTAATTCCAGAGGGTTCAACAATCTCCCCCTTTTTGATAATCACAACTTATGCCAAAATAAAGTAATATCAGAGAAAGAAAAAAAATATATATATATATATATCAAAGTATGATATCAACAGTATAGTATCAGAGAAAAAAAATCTCAGGAATTGATAGCAAAAAAAATAGTATCAGAGGAAAAATATGAAAACAGGAATATATCAAGAAATAACGTAGTATCAGAGGAAAACCCAAGAAAGATTCTTTAGTTTGAAAAGATTCGCATATTCCTCCCCCTATCAATTTAACTACAGGATTCTCCTCCAAATTTCTCCCCCTTTGTCCCCTTAGGTGAACAACATTCTCTTTCTCTCTCTCTGGGTACAGGTTTCCAATAATTTCTCCCCCTTTATGATTAACAAAAAGGAGGGAATTAGAGAAAATAGAAGGACTAGGAAAGAAAATATACAAATTTAAATAGACAGTGAAGAGAGGAATGAAGTATTGGATTGATAAGAAAAATATACAGGTGGGAAAATCAAAAAAGTACAAAAAGACAATGAATCCCATAAAAAAATGGAGCTAGAAGTACTCAATCATCCTCTTGAACAGGTGTCTTTCCCTTGGGATCAGCAGAGGGTGCAGAGGTAGAGTCAGCAGGCTTGGGAATTCCTAAAAGAACCACTGGTGGATCAGCAACTGATACAGTACCAGATCTGTAATCTGTCTCTCTGAGGGATCAAAGGTGTCAAGCTCCTGATGGCTTGAACTGGAGTCAGGTGAGGAGTACTCCCAGAGGCAGATGGTGGAAGGGCAGGTGGTACAATAACTGGCCGAGCATCCACATGTAGGAAAGGCAGCAAGAGATTCCTGAAGTCCATGATGATTCTTCCACCTCTCTCCATAGCAGATACAAAATCATCTCTATTCTCAATAAACTTATCTAAAGCAGGAGTAAGCTCCTTGAGCTTACTAACCTGTTCTCTGAAGGCTTGGGTAACTGGAGGTAACTTCATATTCTCAATCAAAAGCTTGAAATGGTTTTTCATTTGGTGTTTGGTATAAACTTTTTCAAAATAAGAATCCACCTTATTTTTGATTGCCTCTTGAGAAGAAGTAGCTGCCCGCAGGTGATCACAAACAAAACTACTAACTTCCCTAGTGGTAGCAAGAATCTGAGTATCTGATGCACCACTGGGACTGGCCTTAGCCAATTCTTTCTGAATAATAGTGAGGATCTGGTCAAGGTTCATACTTGTGCTGGATGAGGGAATAGGTTTCATTGAGAAGGCCACTATCTCTTTGAAAGAGTGAGTCAGACTACTAACCACCTTCTGAAAAAGTTCATCCTGACTATTCAGATGTTCTTTAACTGACTTCTTAAAGGAATAAAAAACTTCCACAAACTGTTTGACCACTTCTTTGATATATCGAATGTCAGTGTGCACTTGGGTTTGAGAACTATTCAAAGCAGTCAATGAAGCAATTGATTGTCTAAGAGAAACTACAGCTCCTGTCCAACTCTCAATATGAGTGTGGCACACCTTAAGTTCATCCACCATTTCTTTCATAGGACTGGACACACTACATCCAATGGATAACTCAAGGGATTGCTCCACGCTTTTCATCTCTTCAACCATACTTTTCTTCATATTTGACACTGATTCTTTTATTGCTTCTATCAATTCGGCTTTTAAAGACTTAAGGTTCTCCTTGGTTGCCACATTGTCAGCCACAGTAGGTAAGGTAACTGATTCCTTTTGGGGTTGGTCTTCCTAATCAGAATCTCCATAAGAAATTCCAAGAATCATATATCTGGGATCTGATGTCCAACCTTCAATGTCATATGATACTGATACTGAGCCAAGATTCTCTCCCTCACTTGGAACATTTTCCTGAGGTATCTCTTCCAACTCTTCTTCCTGAGGTAATTCTTTAATTTCCTCTAAAATTATAGTAGATTAAATAGCCATTTGTTCTGAGTCATTAATGACTCTCTCATCAACGGGTGCTGCTACTATGTCTTCCTGATCAGGTACTATCCTGACTGTACTGAATATTAGAGGACTCAAACTAATCTCTTTTTCAACATTTTCCTCATCATCTGCTTCATCATTAGCCTCCTTTTATCTATGATCAGATTCGGTTGTCTCATCCTCCTCAGAGGTGTCCTTGACAACATATTGGCATGATTCTTCTCCTTCTTCTGTAGTCTCTGTATCATTGTCCTTCAAGACAGTTTCTCTCTTTGGTAGTTCTTTTGGAGGGCTAGTTGTTCCATAAGAAATAACTTGATGCACAGGACTAGGGGGTAGGTTTGGGTCTCCTTCTTCCTCTACTGATGTCTCTTCCTCCTCAGATTCATCATCACTGTAGACCGGTTTTGGATCATCTAGTCCAAGACCAGGATCTCTCACAAACTTTGGACTAGACAGATGATCCACAAGAGTGAACTTGTCATAAATTTTTCCATTATCATTTACCCATGATTTCTTCCAAGTATTCCAGCTAACTTTCATGTATTTACAGATAGTTCTTGTAATATAGAAGTTATCCTTAACCACTACCAGCTCATCCTGAGTTCCAGCTATCTCCTTCAGTTTCAACATCACAGAAATTAGCATTGAGAAAAACAAGGCATTTGATTTTGACTTCGGTCTCATCATCTCTTCCACTTGAACCATAATTAATCTATATAGATTGATTCTCACACTGTGCTTCCGCAAATGTAATAGATATATGTCTTGGAATCTTAAATTGGAAAAGTCTCCTCTTCTCAGACTAACAACATGCTGAATAAATTTAAATAACAGCTTATCTTCTCCTGCCATCTCTGCAGCAATCACCTTTCTAGGGGTCCCATTCCCTATGAGTTCCAGCAAAGCATCTTCATATTGAAACACATCACTGGTCAAAGGTACAGACTTGGAATAATAAGTAAAATCGCCCTTATGAGGAACTCTCAGGTTCTCATCCCATTCTTCTGAAGTAAACGATACTTCCTGACCATTCACATATGAAGCCATTCTGCTTTCTTCTTCATGCTTTTCAAAACAAACGAATTCGTAGAACTGTTTCACCAGTCCTGGATAATAAGGTCTGTTGTAGTTCGTAAAGCATTCTAGCCAACCTTGTTCTTCTAACACTCTAAGAACCAACGACTTGCTTTCCATAAGCCATTCTGCACACACCTCTTTTTCAACAACTATCTCGTGCTTCGATAGGTGTGGGTTTACTGGTCTTCTCTGAGCTACACTTCCACTGCCACTTCCACTGGCATCAGTACTAGCTACTTTTTGTCTCTTCGCTGCTGGCGCTTCACTTCCATCAGTCATCTGAGGTCTCTTGACACGGGCCATTACAGATTTGAGGCTAGGGTTCTGAAGGTCGATAGGTTTAGGTTTAGGAGAGTTTGAGCAGACAGGTTCGCGGTGAGATTGAGTCAGTCTAGTTCGAGTTTTAATATCATTTAGGATTCATAAATCACATAAATCATAAATAAAATAAAACGGTTTGATGACTCGGCATTATAGAAAAATACAGCGTGCAAATGTACCGGTAAAGTCTTCTAACGGTAAGGTTTCCCTAACGGTGAGGTCTCCCTAACGGTGAGGTCTCTATAACGGTGAGGTTTATCTAACGGTGAGGTCTCTCTAATGGTGACATCTCTCTAACGGTGAGGTCTCTCTAATGGTGAGGTCTCTATAACGGTGAGGTCTCTCTAATGGTGAGGTCTCTCTAACGGTGAGGTCTCTCTAACGGTGAGGTCTCTCTAACGGTGAGGTCTCTATAACGGTGAGGTCTCTCTAACGGTGAGGTCTCTCTAACGGTGAGGTCTCTCTAACAGTGAGGTCTCTATAACGGTGAGGTCTCTCTAACGGTGAGGTTTCTATAACGGTGAGGATTCTATAACGGTTTCAAGGGTAAGTTATCATTCCTAATTCATGTTTGATGAAACTTAATCTTTATGAACTTAAAGGTTTAGTGAAAATATCAGCTAATTGAAGTTCAGTGCCTATGAACTCAAGTGTTATATCACCTCTTTGATAATGATCTCTTAGAAAATGGTGTCTAACATCAATGTATTTGGTTCTAGAGTGAGACACAGGATTCTTAGAGATATTAATCGCACTAGTGTTGTCACAGTTGTTTGAAACATGTTTAAAGTCAAATCCATAATCCAGTAGTGTGTGTTTCATCCACAGAATCTGTGCACAGCAACTACCAGCAGCGATGTATTCTGCTTCAGCAGTAGACAATGCAACTGAGTTCTGTTTCTTACTACACCATGATACTAGGGATTTTCCAAGTAAGTGACATGTTCCAGATGTGCTCTTCCTATCTAACTTACAGCCAGAAAAATCATCATCTGAATAACTTGTTAATTCAAATGATTGTCCTTTTGGATAAAACAAGCCTAAATTTGCAGTATACTTAAGATATTTAAAAATACTTTTAACAGCAAGAAAGTGTGATTCTTTAGGATTAGCTTGAAATCTATCACACATACATACACTGAACATAATATCTGGTCAACTAGCAGTAAGATAAAGTAAACTCCCAATCATGCCTCTGTAATTGGTTTGATCAACTGGTTTCCCAGATTCATCAGCATCCAACTTACAGGTAGTACTCATAGGTATATCACTTTCCTTAATACTATCTAAACCAAAACGTTTTAATAAATCCTTAGTATATTTACTTTGATTTAAAATAATACCATCTTTAGTTTGAAAAATTTGAAAACCAAGAAAATACTTAAGCTCTCCCATTTAGCTCATTTCAAATTCATTTTGCATAACCTTTGAAAAATCAGTACATAAAGAATTTTTAGAAGATCCAAAAATAATATCATCAACATAGATTTGTACTATTAATACATCTTTTGAAATCCTTTTTATAAAAAGAGTGGGATCAGTTATTACTTTTGTAAATCCTTTTGAAATAAGAAATTTTGAAAGTCTTTCATACCAAGCTCTTGAAGCTTGTTTTAAACCATATAAAGCTTTAGAAAGTTTAAAAACATGATTTTGAAAATGAGGATTTGAAAAACCAGGTGGTTGTTCTACAAAAACATCTTCAACAATAAAACCATTTAAAAAAGCACTTTTCACATCCATTTGATATAACTTGAAATTCAGATGTGATGCATAGGCAAGTAAGATCCTAATAGTCTCTAATCTAGCTATAGGTGCAAAGGTTTCCTCATAGTCAATTACTTCTTCTTGATTGTAACCTTGTGCAACTATCCTAGCTTTGTTTCTAATGATGTTTCCAGATTCATCAACCTTGTTTCTGAACACCCATTTTGTGCCTATGGTGATAGTGTCCTTAGGTCTTTCTACTAATTTCCAGACTTTGTTTCTTTGAAATTGATTTAGTTCTTCTTGCATATCCATTACCCAAAATTCATTATTGATAGCATCATTTACATTTTTAGGTTCTAACTGTGAAAGAAAATCTTGATTTTCAACCTGATTTCTTAGAGATGCTCTAGTCTGTGTTCCTCTATCTAGATTTCCTACAACAGCATCTAAAGGATGGTTCTTTAGAATCCTAGTTGGTCTTGAAAAGGTAGGGCTAGAGATTTCAGGTTCATCAACAGGTTGGGTTTCAACAAAAGCAGGTTCTGGAAAATTTCCAGAACTGGACGTTTTAACTATAGGTCCACTGTTTTTATCATTAAGGTTCAAACCAGAGAGATCATCTTCAATATTTTGAAGAGAGTTCTTAAGTTCATGTGGATCAGTTTCATCAAATTTTATGTGAACAGATTCTTCCACACATTTGGTTCTCTTATTAAACACTCTATAGGATTTACTAGAAATAGAGTAACCTAGGAAAATTCCTTCATCACTCTTGGATGTAAACTTTTCAAGATTATCTTTAGTATTAAGAATAAAGACTTTGCAGCCAAAAACTTTGAAGTAGTTAACCTTAGGTTTCCTATGGTTCCACAACTCATAAGGGGTCCTCTTAAGAATGGGTCTAATCAAGACTCTATTAATAACATAACAAGCTGTATTTACAGCTTCGGCCCAAAAATAAATGGGTAGGTCATACTCATTAAGCATGGTTCTATAAATTTCTTGTAGGGTTCTATTCCTCCTTTCTACTACACCATTTTGCTGGGGTGTCCTAGGGGCAGAGAAATTGTGACTATAGTCATTGTGTTAACAGTAAGATTCAAACTCATGATTTTCAAACTCACGGCCATGATCACTTCTCAGGGTCTTAATCTTAAGTCCACTAAGGTTCTCTACAGACTTGGAGTATTTTACAAAGCAAGAACAAGCTTCACTTTTGTGAGCTAGAAAATATACCCAAGTATATCTAGAAAAGTCATCTACAAGAACATAGAAATAATGCTTCCCATTTAAACTAGAAACTCTAGAAGGTCTAAATAAATCCATTTGAACCAACTCGAGAGTTTGAGAAGTTGACACTTCTTTCTTTGATTTAAAAGGAACTTTATGTTGCTTTCCCTTTTGACAGGGATTACAAACTTTGTCTGCTGGAAATTCAAGTTTGGGTAGGTCTCTAACTAAGTTCTTCCTAGCAAGTTTTCTAAGTGAATGCACATTTTAGTGTCCTAATCTTATGTGCCAAAGCCTAGAATCTTTATGAAAAGCATTTAAACAAGTAATATTTTTCTTAGCTAAAGAATTTAAATCAACAGCATAAACATTTTCATTTCTCAAAGCAGCAAACACTAAAACATTTTTAGAATTGAAAACATTGAAAGAATCATTTTCAAATTTAACATAAAATCCATCATCACATAACTGAGAAATACTTAACAAATTGTCCCATCAACAAATAAAACTTTAGAAATCAATACTGAGTCAGTGTTACCAATCTGGCCTAAGCCGGTGATTTTTCCTTTTGAGTTATCACCAAAAGTGACAAACCCTCCATCAACTCTGACTAAGCTTTTGAAGCATGAGAAGTCTCCTGACATATGTCTTAAACATCCACTGTCCATGTACCAGGTCTTCTTACAGGATCTCTTTAAGCAGGTTTCCTACAAAACAGATTTAAACAGGAAATGATTTTGGTACCCAGATTTTCTTGGGTCCAGACAGGTTAGCCAATAACACTTTAGGTACCCATATTTGTCTAATGGGTCTTATAAAATTTCTAGAATCAACATATTTTGAAAGATAAACCTTATTAGAACCATAACTATGAATATAACTAGTTGAAGTATATGAAGTTCCAGAGCTAGCTACATTCTGTCCAAATTTAGCAATGAATCTAGTTTTGGTAATTTTCCTTTGTCCAGGTTGGTATCCTATACCAGTAGTGTATCTAGGTGCTATTTTATTACCTAGAATTTGAGTAAGAGTATATTTACCATTGGTAAATTTCTCTAAGTATTTCTTGAGTTTCTCATTAGACAATTTTAGTTCAGTATTCTCTTTAAGCAATTGAGCATTCTTTTGTACTTCAATATCCAGATCAGATTTATGTTTAACAGTTAAAGCATATTGTTTCTTTAAACCTTTGTATTTGTATTTCAGCTCATTACAGGTTTCTTATAACATATCACAATATTCAAATAGTTCATATTTAGACATGTTATCACATTCAGAATCATCTCTAGAATAATATGAATTAGAATCATGAGTTTCTGAAGTTACCTCAAAAGTGTTTGTCATAAAACACATGTTCGCCTTGTTTCTGTGTTCAGTTTCAGAAACTTCAGATTCACTAGAACTATCCTCAGAAGCACTCCAAGTAGCCTTCATGGCTTTCTTATACTTTTTATCCTTGTATTCATACTTCTTCTTGTATTTTAGCTTTGGACAGTCTGCTTTTATGTGTCCTTTCCTTTTGCACTCATAACAGACAACTTCATCTAATTTATCAGGCTTCTTCCAATCCTTTTTCTAATGTCCTTTGTTGTCATACTTACCTTTGTAGTTTGACTTTCTGAAAAACTTCTTCTTCCTATAAAATTTATTAAACCTTCTAGCAATGTGAGCCATCTCAGCATCACTGTCATAATCACTCCCACTGTCTTCACAGCTTGAACTTTCATTGATAGCTTGAAGCTTTTCCTTATCCATATTCTTTGAGGTTGTAGTTTTGAAGGCAACAGACTTCCTTCTAGGTTCATCATCTTCTTCTTTGTTCACTTTGAGTTCCTATTCATACATCATCAGTTTTCCAATTAGTTCTTTGACTGGAAGTTCTCCAATGTCACATGATTCTCAAATGGAGACAGAGGTTCCTCTCCATCTTTCAGGTAGACATCTCAAAATTCTCATGATTTGTTCCTTTGCTGGAACATCCTTTCCTAGAGAAGTCATTATGTTGACAATTTCATTAAACCTGAGATACATGTCAGAAATGGGTTCATCAGGCTTCATCTTAAAATTATTATACTTAATAGTATAGGTATTCAATCTCATATCCTTAACATTAGTTGTTCCTTCATGAGAAACAGCTAAGGTATCCCAAATTTCATATGCAGTTTTACAAGCAGATATTCTATTAAATTACTCATATCCTAGAGCACAGTATAAAGCATTCATAGCTTTACAATTATTATTGTAGGATGTCTTAGTAGATTCATTCCAAGTAGATCTAACAGTAGTTGGTATTTTGTATTCAGATTCTATAGCAGTCCAAATATCAAAACCCATGCTCTCTAAATGAATTTTCATCTTGATTTTCCAATGAGCATAGTTGATGCCACTGAAAAAGGGTGGTCTATTGGTAGCAACACCTTCAACTCTATTGTCCATGATAACTAAATTAAAGCAAGGATTTTAAAGAGATAAAAATTTACAAATAACAGAAATTTTAAGAACTTTAAAATACAACTAAAATCACAGTTGAAAAGCAGAGTACTTTTAGAAAATATTTAAATCTTCCTCTGATACCAATTGTTGGTCGGAGTGGATACTCAAGAGGAGGGGTGAATTGAGTTCCAATTAAAATTTTTGTTTTAAAACTTTGTCTTAAAAGCCCCCAAATAAAATACTAAATTAAACTGTAGTAAATTTATATCAAAGTAAGGGTTCGGTTGGGTTCTCAAGGGATTGATTATTTCCTAGTTAATCAAAACAGAAAGGTTGATTAACTTTTGAAACCAACTTACTAATTTATAACTAATATAAACACTTTCGAATTTAATTATCAAAGTGAATTTAAAAATAGTTTTGGTTTTAAAGTAATTAGCAGCAGAATAAAGAATAACTTTGAAAGATATAGCACAGCAGATATAACCAAGAGGTTCAGTCTCAAGCCGAGACTTAGTCCTCTCAACAATTTGTATAAAGGTGATCCACACCCTGGATCGGGGGTTACAATAGTATACAACTGTCCAGGTCCAAGACCTCTACCACTATTATCCGTGGGAACAGAAACAACAGCAACCAGCTGTCCAGGTCACACGACCTTTACCACTATCTCAGTGGGAAATAAAAGATGTAAGATTGTTGAGTGAGGATTTAAAAATCCTTCAGTTAAAGCATAGGAGACAGTGTGTGTGGAAAATATAGCAGATAACACACACTAATCAATATGTAAAAAGATAAATCACATAGAAAATATTTAGAGTTTAGAAATGGCTCTAGTGATTGTCGTGCAGTTCTGGACTCCTTTGATTGATCAGAATTCACTCTGAGTCCTCTTCTGGTTTTTGTCTGGAAAATAGAGTATCGTCTGTTTCCTTGACTTCCAGGTTCAGAGATAGAGAAGAAGTAGTCGATGAAGTTCTTGTTTTATGTTCTCGTTCTCAGCTCTTCACTGGTTCGCATTGATGAAAGAGTTCCTCGTGTAAGTTTAGTCGTTTATTTGCATTCACGCTCTGTTGTTCTTCCAGCACACCTTGTGGTCTGTATCTCTCGTGTATTCGTCTATATGCCTCTTGCTTTTAGTATCACATCCTTCCTTTATTTAAAGCACGTGCTCCGGCAAAAGATGATTTATTTTTGCAGGTATGAGGTATGGTTCCCTGACATCCAACAGCACACATTAAATAAATGTCAGTGTATTAAAATATACCTGATATGACCGTTGGTTAGATTAAACAAAGATAAAGAAATTAAAGCAGTGTCGAGTTCTGTCTCTGGAACGGTAGCTCTTGATATCGGTAGATTTGTGTTACAGTGGGTGTCTGTAGGTATGAGTATCGGTAGACTTATCTGTCGGTAGACTTGATGTATCGGTAGCGGTGGACTAGTAACAGTAGCGGTGGCTCTGCCTTTACCAGTAGTGGTAACTCTCTATCGATAGCTGTGGCTCTGCCTTGTAATGGTAGAGGTAGCTCTCTATCGGTAGACTTTGCATAACGGTGGACTTCAGCATATCGGTAGCTGTTAACTTTTCTGTAGCGGTAACTGTCGACTTCATTGTATCGGTAGCTCTCTTATAGCGGTAGCTCCAACATATCAGTAGACTTAACTGTATCGGTTGCTGTGAACTGTAACGATTTCTATCTTGTAACGGTAGCTATTTGTTCTGATGGTAGCTACTGTCTAACGGTTTCTCTACTTTGTATCGGTAGCTAGTTTGTAACTGTAGCTAAAAACTGTTTGAGCATTCACTTGGGAGAATGAGTTAAGTCATAGTAAACATATATATCTGATAATGAAAAAGAATTAATTTAAGCATAGTGAATGTAACAACATATATTAAAGTATATTTTTAATGTATTAAGCATAATCAAGATATAATGAAAGAATGGTTGGGATTATCAAAACACAATAAAGCAACTTAATTCCAGAGGGTTCAACAGGCACCTTAGGAAAAGCTTGAAATATTATTCTATAATAAATTCATATTCAGTTTATAATGGCTCCAAAGTGATTCATTTCGAGGCTAAGGTGGGTATGGGTAGAAAACAACTCAACCAATAGGATTTAGACAGGTTTGGGTCACTAAATTAACCTTATCTTTAAGTATTAACTCTTAGTTAATTAGTTTCACTTTTACTATGTCTCTTTGTATTTTTATATTATATGGTTAATAAACTTACTATAAACATCCAAGATAACCCCAAATGGTTCATTATTAATATATATATCTTTATCTAAGTCATTTTTCCGAACCTTATATTTTTAGGAATAGAATATCAATTAATAATATAATATTTGTTTAAAAAAACTATTTTATGTAAATTTTGACACTATTTGGTAATTGATTTTTGTGAAAATTATAACAGAATGATAAGTTCAAAAAAAGTTAATTAAATCAATAATAACATGTCATATTAACCTATAAAATTATTTTAATTCATAAAAAGTCTCAAATTATATTTATTTGGGTATTTATAATATCAATTATCTTAATTTTTCACTATTATGGTAATTACTGCATCACCATTGTGTCATAAATAAATTAAATTATTTAATGTATAAAAATTATAAATAAAATATAATTATGAATGAAATATTTTTATATTTTTAATGAATATTTAAAATTGAATCTATCTTATGTATAACCCTATATTAAAAAAAATAGTAATAAAACTTTGATTTTAACTCTTTTAACTCTTCTTCGAATTAAATAATAATAAATGTCCTAATCTAATCCAAGTAGACCAAAATGATAATATTTTATTCCTATTGTTTTTTTTGGTCGAGATACACTTTTCCAATAGAATTAGGACATGTTTTAGGGTAATATTAATATCATTTTTACCCTTAATTACCCTATTTACTTTTAACCGTGGTAAATAAAAGTAAAAAGTTACTATTCACCAAAAATTATTTTCATCTCATTGAAACACATTTTACTTATTGATATCAACCGTGTCTCTTGAATTTTTGAAATTCCATTCACAGAAATGGTAATATTAAGTTTTATGAAAAATTTAGTTTTTTAACTACCACTTAGTGGTTTCACTATTCATCAAAAAATGAAGTTTTTCAGAAAAATACCAAAAAATCACCCTAAGATAATTTCAATATTCCGAATCCAAAAATGAAGTCCATTTTGATAAATAAAATTTATAAAATTTCAAAAAGTAGGTATTACTATTCATAACGGCTAGTTTAATTAGTTGTGGTGTGTTAGGACTCGAGGTTGCGTACAACACACGCTATTGCATTATTCTAAGGGAAATGTACCGTGGAAGCTTGGGGTGTTACATTCTCCCCTCCTTAAAATAATTGCATCCTCGCAATTTCTAGAGTATTACTTCATAAAGAGACTCGGGTGGTTCTTCAGCATAAGTTCCTCGGGTTCCCACGTTCCCTCTTCCATCTTATGGTTTCTCCATAGAACTTTTACCAGACGAGTCGTCCGGTTTCTCAGCACTTGTTCTCTCATATCAAGAATCCTGATGGGCTCTTCGCAATAAGATAGATTAGGTTCCAGTTCCAATTCCTCGTAAGTGAGTACATGCATTGGGTCAGGCATGTATTTTCTCAACAGTGATATGTGGAACACATCGTGAACTTTGGAGAGACTTTGCGGCATCACCAAATGGTAAGCTACAAGCCCAATACAATCTAGAATTTCAAAAGGTCTGATGTACCTGGGACTCAATTTACCTTTCTTACCGAAACGTATAACTCCCTTCCATGGATATACCTTTAAGAAAACATGATCTCCCGCCTGGAACTCGAAATCCTTCCTTCAGTTATCAGCATAGCTCTTCTACCTACTTTGAGATGCTTTGATGTGGTTTTGGATTACCTTCACCTTTTCCATCGTTTCCTCCACCAGTTCTGGGCCTACAAGTTTTGTTTCACCAACGTCATCCCAATAGGTTGGTGTGAGACATCTCTTTCCGTAAAATGCTTCATATGGTGCCATCTGAATGCTTTAATGGAAGCTATTGTTATAGGAAAATTCTACCAGTGGAAAATATTGATCCCACATGCCCTGAAAGTTAAGTGAGCATGATCTCAACATGTCTTCTAATGTTTGAATAGTTCGTTCTGATTGTCCATCTGTTTGAGGGTGATAGGCAGTGCTCAAATGAAGTTCAGTATCCAAGGCCTTCTGAAAACTTTTCCAGAATCTTGAAGTAAAACGGGGATCACGATCAGAAACAATCGATAGGAGTACTCCATGAAGTCTTACAACTTCATTAATATATAGCCTTGCTAGATGTTCAAGTGTTAGATCTTCTCTTATAGAAAGAAAATGTGCTGACTTGGTAAGATGATAAACAATGACCCATATTGTATCATTCCTTCTAGGAGTCTTCGGTAGTCCCATGACAAAGTCCATCGTAATATTATCCCATTTCCACTCAGGTATGGGAAGATGTTACAATACTCCACTAGGTTGTTGCCTTCCAGCTTTCACTTGTTGAAAAACCATACATCTTGACACAAAATCAGCAATCTCCCTCTTCATGTTGTCCCACCAAAAATGTTCCTATAAATCTCTATACATTTTGGTGCTCCCAGGGTGTATAGAGAAATTGGAACTATGAGAATCATCCAACAATTCTCTCTTTAAATCAGGTATAATGGGAACACAAAGTCGCCTCCCAAATTTTAAAATTCCATCTTCATACACAAATTCACTCAATCTCCCATCATACACATCTTTAATATTCTTTTTAAACTCTTCATCATCGGCCTGAGAACTCTTTATCATTTCTAGTAAAGATGGTTTGGCAACCATTTGAAAAAGTTTTGATGTTTCACCTTCCATAGTGATTCCCATATCCATCTTTACTAGATCCATAAAAATAGGATCTATTTCCACTCTCATCATGTTCAAAACTCCATGATCTTTTCTACTCAAAGCATCTGCCACCTTATTTTCCTTCCCCGTGTGGTAGTGTATCGTGCAATCATAATCCTTGAGTAGTTCAAGCCATCTCCTTTTCCTCATGTTGAGTTCTTTTTGTGAGAAAATATACTTAAAAATCTTGTGATCAGTATAAATCTCACATTTTTCACCATAGAGGTAGTGTTTCCATATCTTCAAAGCAAAGATCACAGCTGCTAACTCGAGATCATGAATAGGATAGTTTTTCTCATGAATTTTTAGCTGTCTTGATGCATAGGCAATAACCCTATCATTCTGCATAAGGACACAACCAAGTCCTTTCTTCGATGCATCACTGTAAATAACAAACCCATCATTCCCCGATGGTAGAGTCAATATAGGAGAATTGACTAATCTTCTTTTCATCTCTTCGAAACATTCTTCACACTCTTTTTTCCAAACAAATTTAACCCCTTTACATGTGAGCTTTGTTAATGGGTTAGCCAACCTGGCAAAATTCTGGACGAAACGTCGATAATAACCTGCTAAACCAAAAAAACTACGTACCTCAGTTATACTTGTTGGTGCTGTCCATTCTTGGATTGCCTTGGTCTTAGAAGGATCAACAGAGATTCCATATTTGGAGAAAATATGGCTAAGAAAAGAAATCTCCGGAAGCCAGAATTCACACTTGCAAAACTTTCCATATAATTCATGTCTTCTAAGAGTCTTCAGGATAATGCGCAAGTGATTTTCATGATCTTCATGGCTTTTGGAGTATACAAAGATATCATCAATAAATACCACTACAAAGTCATCAAGATATTCCTTGAATACTCTATTAATTAGATCCATGAAAACAGTGGATGCATTAGTCAATCAAAAAGGCATTACTGTAAATTCGTAATGCCCGTACCTTGTTCGAAACGCTGTCTTCAGAATGTCTTCCTTCTTCACACACAACTGATGATATCCAGATCGAAGGTGAATCTTTGAAAAGTATTTATCTCCATGTAGTTGGTCAAATAAATCATCAATGCGAGGTAGGGGATACTTGTTATTTATTTTTATAGCATTGATCTCCTTGTAGTCAATGTATAACATCATAGATCCATCTTTCTTCTTAACAAAAAGGACAGGGGCTCCCCATGGAGAAACACTAGGGCGAATAAATCCCTTATTAATCAATTCCTCAAGTTGTTTCTTTAGTTCAACAAATTCCACAGTGGCCATTCTATAAGGGGTCTTCGATATAGGCCTTGATCCAGGAATTAAATCAATGGAAAACTCAACTTCTCGTTCTGGAGGATGTCCAGGTAAATCTTCCGAAAACACATCAACATATTCTCTCACAACAGGTACATCCTCTATTTGAATATTCCTTTCCTCAGCCATATTAATTTCATTCTATTCCTCCCCAGTAATTGAATTTAGTTGAGATACTGGGGGTGGATCTAGATAAGAATTAGGTGGTGATGATTCTGCTCTAAAAATAAGGTGTTCATTATCATCATCAACAAAAATCGTAACCTCCTTCTTCTTACAATAAATTTTCTCATCATGGTCCGAAAGCCAATCCATTCCAAGGATTATATCAAATTCAGTCATGGTTATGATGATGATATCAGCAGATAAAGAACATTTATATGCCCTAATGGGAACGGATCCACAGAACTTTGTAGCAATGATACTTCCCTTAGGGGTTTTTACTAACAACTCTCTTGTTAAATAAAATTGGAAATATCTAATTTTCTTAGAAAACTGGGAAGATATGAAACAATGAGATGATCTAGAATCAAATAATGCAATTTCTAAACTTGAGGAAACCATTAAATTACCTTCCACCATGTCTTTCGGAGCTTTTACCTCAGTAGTAGTGATAACATAAGCTTGGCCTTGATCCCTTGGCCCCTTCTGAGGTAAGTTCCCATGACGCTTAGGACATTCATTTGCATAATGTCCCATTTCCCTGCAATTGTAGCACTGAACATTGGTAGCTTCTTTCTTCCCCTTGCAATCACGAGCTTGGTGGCCTTTTTCACCACACTTGTAACAGACTCCCATTCCCTTCAAGCAAGTACCAGGGTGTTTCTTCCCACATTTACTACAGGATGGATGTTCAAATTTTCCCTTCTTCCCCTTATTTTCATTTCCAGAGTGATCAGTCGATCTCTTCTTCTTTTTCTTTGCTTTAAAGTCGTAAGACTTAGATAATTCCTTTTCCGTCTTGATAACACATGAGACAATGTCTTCGTATGAAGAGAAGGATTGGGATACTAATGATCGACAGAGAAATGGTTTTTACCCATAAAAGAAACGATCAATCTTACTTCTTTGGTTACATATATAATCAGCAGCATGCCTTGATAACCTTGTAAAGTTAGCCTCATACTTCGCAACATTCTCATCCTCCTTTTGCCTCAGACTGAGAAACTGTCTTTCCATATCTGCTCGATGGTCATGAGGAAAGTATTTTTCTAATAAAATCTCTTTAAACTCCCTCCATTCCATACTTCATAACTCTTCATCTTCATTTGTATTTTTAATAAAGGACCACCATTGATCAGCATCTCCAATGAGGCGGTAAACTACCATGACAACTTTTTCCCTTTCACTACACCCCAAGGCGTGGAATATTTTCTCTAAGGAGTTTATCCATTGCTCAGCTAATAATGTATTTTTACCCCCATTAAATGTTGGTGGTTGTTGCCTCATTAAACGATCTACCATTGATTCTCCATGTTGCGGATCAAGGTGCTCCATATGAGTAAGATTATTATTCATAACCTGAGTGAGTTGTCACAATACAGTAATTAGTTGTTCAGAACCAGTTGTATCACTAGCTCCACCATAATTATCTTGAGTAGGAGGTCAATCCCTACATGGAGTCCATGCATTTATATGGTTTCCATTTCTTCCACTAGGTGCCATTTCTAAACAATGGCATAAACTAGATTATTTTATGAATTGAAATACATAATTCCATACTCATAAAACACTTAACATAAATTGTAAAGTATATGGATATAATCCATAATCATAAAAAAAATGTATTCTTTGAGGAAGTATATACTCATAACCCTTCATAATGGTTTGTAAAGAAAATTAGAATTATCCTAAGCATATCCCCTCGGAGTGTCCTAACCAAGAGTGCAGCAAGGCCCGCTGTCGTGCACCAGTTCCCGTTCGAGTCTAGCTCAAAGCGGTGTTGTTGGGTTTTACCCCTAGGTACATTTGTGCCAGAGCCGCCTCTACCTACTCGTATCCAGACAGGGATGTATTGCTTGGAAAATACACAAAATCTCTACTTTACCAAAATTCTAGGATGTTCTTCTATACTAATCCTCAAAGTCTATCTTAGGGCTATGTGCTCAAATCAGAGTTTATCTAAATATAGCTTCCAAGGTTATTGCTAAACTTCCTCTGATACCAACTGTAACACCCCGACCCCAGTTACCCAGAGTCGGTGCATTATTACATAATATTGACATGATCACAAGAAAGATCAAATCTCGAAAGACCGATTGGTTTAGTATCCTTGGAAACACTAGATATATTCATAAGTTTTACATTACATCATTAAAATGAAATCTAAAACAACATAGTCTCCATAGTCCACACTCATATCCCCACTGACTATTCATGTAAGTCAGTCATAATACACTTCTACACATCCTGGGAAAAATAAAATATTGAAAGGGGTGAGCTCAAATGCTCAGTAAGGATAACAATATAGCGGAAACTTTCATAAGAAAACATAAGCATTTAAGGCAATGTATAACTAAAAAAAGCCTTATTAAACTTGAACTTCAACATAAAATGGAAAAAGTAAAATCAAATAATGCCATTTACTTACTCACATGGATATTCTACTAGTTGAATAATCACATGCAATATCAATAACCACTTTCATATTAAGGGAATGCATAATGCCGGACTATCATAACCACATAGTCCAGGACTTGTACCAAGACTACAAATAAGAGTTTGTCAAGGCCTTATGCCAAGACACTAATTTGTCTCATGAGACCTACCAATGCATCGAGGAGCTATAGCGGGCTCCACCAATGCATTCCTCATATGAACAGATTTAAACATTATATAAACATTCGTATTAAAACTAGCATACGAAATGTCAATACTTTCTTCATAAACCATGAATGGTATAAAAATAACACATCCACAGTCAAACATAACACAAAACCTTCAATATAATATAGGAGTTTTGTATTATAATGAATCAACTTCAAATAAGCTTAAAATCCATCAAAGGATGTTGACATAGATGAAATCAAAACTATTTGAGAGAAATATCTCTCTTTTTTTTGAAATCATTTAAAAGTCACATAATTATAAAATAATACATTTACATCGAAAAGATTCTTATAAGCTTTCAATGGAATATTCTAAGAAGTTATAATGGCAGAAAATAGCCTCACCCGCCATATAAGTTAAAAAAACATTCTTACCTTAAATTTTTCGAAAAGGTCGAAAAGGTCAAAAAGTACCTTGTTTGAAAAACGACGGAAAGATTCCTTTCAAAAACGTATAAGGGTATAAATGACCTTAACCCATTTTCTATTTAATGTTAAAAATGTTTTGAAAGACATTTTTAAGAAACATGGATGTGGATGATAACGAGGTCCCAGCAGATAAATACGTATAAACAACCTCGGATTAGGAAGAGATTGTGAAGTAAACCCTTACCTTGAACTTTTCCTTAGTCTATGGTAATTTAACCTCCTTTATAATAGTTAAAAAATTGTTATTAAATTATACAATAATCATATACATTAATATGATATCATATATGATCTTTTAACATTGCTTTATTAATAATATCTTAGTATTATCGTCGTTTCTGGTGATAACTGATTCGTTCTTCTTAAATGTTTGGTTATGTAAGGCATCTTTGTAATGGATAGGTTGTATATTATTCATATTCAGAATTATATTAAGTCTATAAACATTATTTTTAACCATAAAATGAAAATTTTTCTTGAATGGATACGATGGGGAATGAATCTTATCGCGTTCGTGGAGACGGTATTCCGTACATACGCATGAGCGACAATATCATTTTTTGATATTAAAATAATATATAATTGGATGGTATATCATATATATAGAATAATTATCATGTTATATTTTTTATTTACATGAATTACATATCATTATTATATCCATTTAAATAATAATATATTGAATAACAATTACACCACGACGTGGAGACGGTAAGCCGTACGTACGCACGTATGGTGACTTGTCATTCAAATGATGGGTATAATACTGAATATGGTTGTTCCATATTTATAATAACATCATAGTATATAGAAGATACTCAAGTTATTATTTTATAATAGAAATAATAAACAAAGAGGAAGTGGAAGAAGAAAGGAACTTGAAAGAGGGTGGTGAAAACATTACCTCTTCTTCGGGTTCTTCCTTTTGATTTCATCAAAAAGACTCCTTAGGACGGCTTTATGACTAAAGGATAGATTCTAGGATGAATGGAGAGAAGTTTAGAGGATAATTGGGTAGACTTTGGCCAAACAAAAAGGCTTTGAAGGTGTGATATTGAGAGAAGGGTGAGTGCCCTTTTATAAGAGGGGTGAGGGGCACCTTAGGAAAAGCTAGAAATATTATTTTATAATAAATTCATATTCGGTTTATAATGGCTCCAAAGTGATTTATTTCGAGTATAAGTTGGTTATGGGTCGAAAACAACTCAACCAATAGGATTTGGACTGGTTTGGGTCACTAAATTAACCTTATCTTTAAGTATTAACTCTTAGTTAATTAGTTTCACTTTTACTATGTCTCTTTGTATTTTTATATTATATGGTTAATAAACTTATTATAAACATCCAAGAGAACCCCAATTGTTTCATTATTAATATATATATTCTTATATAAGTAATTTGGATGAACCTTAGATTTTTAGGAATAGAATATCAATTAATAATATAATATTTCTTTAAAAAAACTATTTTATGTCAATTTTGACACTATTTGATAATTGATTTTTTGTGAAAATCATAACAGAATGATAAGTTCGAAAAAAGTTAATTAAATGAATAATAACATGTCATATTAACTTATAAAATTAGTGTAATTCATAAAAAGTCTCAAATTATATTTATTTGGGTATTTATAATATCAATTATCTTAATTTGTCACTATTATGGTAATTACTGCATCACCATTGTGTCATAAATAAATTAAATTATTTAATGTCTAAAAATTATAAATAAAATATAATTATGTAGGAAATATTTTTAGATTTATAATCAGTATTTACAATAGAATTTATCTTATGTATTACCCTATATTAAAAAAAATTAGTAATTAAACTTTGATTTTAACTCTTTTAACTCTTCTTCGAATTAAATAATAATAAATGTCCTAATCTAATTCAAGTGGACCTAAATGATAATATTTTATTCCTAAGGTTGTTTTTGGTCGATATAAACTTGTCCAATAGAATTAGCACATGTTTTAGGGCAATATTAATATCATTTTTACCCTTAATTACCCTATTTACTTATAACCGTGGTAAATAAAAGTAAGAAGTTACTATCCACCAAAAATTATTTTCATCTCATTGAACCACATTTTACTGACTGATATCAACCGTGTCTCTAGGATTTTTGAAATTCCATTCACAAAAGCGGTAATATTAAGTTTTATGAAAAATTCAGTTTTTTAACTACCACTTAGTGGTTTCACTATTCATCAAAAAATGAAGTTTTTCAGAAAAATAACAAAAATTCACCCTAGGCTAATTTCGATATTCAAAATCCAAAAATGAAGTCCATTTTGATAAATAAAATTTATAAAATTTAAAAAAGTATGTATTACTATTCATAACGGCTAGTTTAATTAGTTGTGGTGTGTTAGGACTCGTGGCTGCGTACAACACACGCTATTGCATTATTCTAAGGGAAATGTATCGTGGAAGCTTGGGGTGTTACATTCTCCCCTCCTTCAAATAATTGTATCCTCGCAATTTCTAGGGTATTACTGCATAAAGATACTCGGGTGGTTCTTCATCATAAGTTCCTCGGGTTCCCACGTTCCCTCTTCCATCTTATGGTTTCTCCATAGAACTTTTACAAGACGAGTCGTCCGGTTTCTCAGCACTTGTTCTCTCGTATCAAGAATCTCGATGGGCTCTTTGTAATAAGATAGATGGGTTCCAGTTCCAATTCCTCGTAAGTGAGTACATGCGTTGGGTCAGGCATGTATTTTCTCAACAGTGATACATGAAACACATCGTGAACTTTGGAGAGACTTGGCGGCATCGCCAAACGGTAAGCTACAACCCCAATACGATCTAGAATTTCAAAAGGTCCGATGTATCTGGGACTTAATTTACCTTTTTTACTGAAACGTATAACTCCCTTCCATGGAGATACCTTTAAGAAAACATTATCTCCCACCTGGAACTCCAAATCCATCTTTCGGTTATCTGTATAGCTCTTCTGCCTACTTTGAGCTTCTTTGATGTGGTTTTGGATTACCTTCACCTTTTCCATCGTTTCCTCCACCAGTTCTGGGCCTACAAGTTTTATTTCACCAACGTCATCCCAACAGGTTGGTGTGCAACATCACTTTTCGTATAACGCTTCATATGGTGTCATTTGAATGCTTGAATGGAAGCTATTGTTATAGAAAAATTCTACCATTGGTAAATATTGATCCCACATACCCTGAAAGTCAAGTGAGCATGATCTCAACATGTCTTCTAATGTTTGAATAGTTCATTTTGATTGTCCATCTATTTGAGGGTGATAGGCAGTGCTCAAATGAAGTTCAGTATCCAAGGCCTTCTAAAGACTTTTCCAGAATCTTGAAGTAAAACGGGGATCACGATCAGAAACAATCGATAGGGGTACTCCATGAAGTCTTACAACTTCATTAATATATAGTCTTGCTAGACGTTCAAGTGGTAGATCTTCTCTTATAGTAAGAAAATGTGCTGACTTGGTAAGATGATCAACAATGACCCATATTGCGTCATTCCTTCTAGGAGTCTTCGGTAGTCCCATGACAAAGTCCATCGTAATATTATCCAATTTCCACTCAGGTATGGGAAGAGGTTGCAATACTCCACCAGGCCGTTGCCTTCCAGCTTTCACTTATTGACAAACCATACATCTTGACACAAAATCAGCAATCTCCCTCTTCATGTTGTCCCACCAAAAATGTTCTTTTAAATCTCTATACATTTTGGTGCTCCTAGGGTGTATAGAGAAATTGGAACTATGAGCACCATCCAACAATTCTCTCTTTAAATCAGGTATATCGGGAACACAAAGTCTCCTCCCAAATTTTAAAATTCCATCTTTATACACTAATTCACTCAATATCCCATCATTCACAGCTTTAATCTTCTTTTTAAACTCTTCATCATCATCCTGAGAAATCTTTATCCTTTATAGTAAAGATGGTTTGGAAACCATTTGAAAAAGTTTTGATGTTTCACTTTCCATGGTGATTCCCATATCCATCTTTACTAGATCCATGAAAATAGGATCTCTTTACACTCTCATCATGTTCAAAGCTCCATGATCTTTTCTACTCAAAGCATTTGCCACCTTATTTTCCTTCCTCGGGTGGTAGTTTATCGTGCAATCATAATCCTTGAGTAGTTCAAGCCATCTCCTTTGCCTCATGTTGAGTTCTTTTTGTCAGAAAATATACTTCAAACTCTTGTGATCAGTATAAATCTCACATTTTTCACAATAGAGGTAGTGTCTCTATATCTTCAAAGCAAAGATCATAGCTACTAACTCGAGATCATGAGTAGGATATTTTTGCTCATGAATTTTTAGCTGTCGTGATGCATAGGCAATAACCCTATCATTCTGCATTAGGACACAACCAAGTCCTTTCTTCGATGCATCACTATAAATAACGAACCCATCATTCCCCGAAGGTAGAGTCAATATAGGAGCATTGACTAATATTATCTTCAGTTCTTCGAAACATTCTTCACACTCTTTTGTCCAAACAAATTTAACCCCTTTACGTGTGAGCTTTGTTATGGGTTAGCCAACCTGGCAAAATTCTGGACGAAACATCGATAATAACCCGCTAAACCAAAAAAACTGCGTACCTCAGTTATACTCGTCAGTGATGGCCATTCTTGTATTGCCTTGGTCTTAGAAGGATCAATAGAGATTCCATCTTTGGAGATAATATGGCCAAGAAAATAAATCTCCTGAAGTTAGAATTCACACTTTCTAAACTTTCCATATAATTCATGTCTTCTAAGAGTCTTTAGGATAATGCGCAAGTGATTTTCATGATCTTCGTGGATTTTGGAGTATACCAGGATATCATCAATAAATACCACTAAAAACTCATCAAGATATTCCTTGAATACTATATTCATCAGATCCATGAAAACAGAGGGTGAATTAGTCAATCAAAAAGGCATTACTGTAAATTTGTAATGCGCATACCTTGTTTGAAACGCTGTCTTCAGAATACCTTCCTTCTTCACACACAACTGATGATATCTAGATCAAAGTTCAATCTTTGAAAATTATTTAGCTCCATGTAGTTGGTCAAATAAATCATCAATGCGAGGTAGGGGATACTTGTTCTTTATTGTTATAGCATTGATCTCCCTGTAGTCCATGCATAACCTCATAGATCCATCTTTCTTCTTAACAAAAAGGAAAGGGGCACCCCATGGAGAAACACTAGGGCGAATAAATACCTTATTACTCAATTCCTCTAGTTGTTTCTTTAGTTCAACTAATTCCACAGTGGCCATTCTATAAGGGGTCTTAGATATAGGCCTTGATCCAGGTATTACATAAATGGAAAACTCAACTTCTCATTCTGGAGGATGTCCAGGTAAATCTTCTGGAAACACATCAACATATTCTCTCAAAACAGGTACATCCTCTATTTTAATATTCATTTCCTCACCCACAGTAATTTTATTCTCTTCCTCCCCAATAATTAAATTTAGTTGAGCTACTGGGGGTGGATCTAGATAAGAATTAGGTGGTGACGATTCTGCTCTAAAGATAAGGTGTTCTTTATCATCATCATCAAAAATCGTAACCTCTGTCTTCTTACAATAAATTTTCACATCATTGTCTGAAAGCCAATCCATACTAAGGATTATATCAAATTCAATCATGTGTATGATGATGAGATCAGCAAATAAAGAACATTTATATTCCCTAATGGGAACGGATCCACAGAACTTTGTAACAATGATACTTCCCTTAGGGGTTTTTACTGACAACTCTCTTGTTAAATCAAATTGGAAATATCTAATTTTCTTAGAAAACTGGGAAGATATGAAACAATGCGATGATCCACAATCAAATAATGAATTTTCTAAACTTGAGGAAACCATTAAATTACCTGCCACCATGTCTTTCGGAGCTTCTACCTCAGCAGTAATGATAGCATAAGCTTGGCCTTGATCCCTTGGCCTCTTCTAAGGTAAGTTACCCTGATTCTTAGGACATTCATTTGCATAATGTTCCATTTCCCTGCAATTGTAGCACTGAACATTGGTAGCTTCTTTCTTCCCCTTGCAATCATGAGCTTGGTGGCCTTTTTCACCACACTTGTAACAGACTCCCATTCCCTTCAAGCAAGTACCAGGGTGTTTCTTCCCACATTTACTACAGCATGGATGTTCAACTTTTCCCTTCTTCCCCTTATTTCTGTTTCCAGAGTGATCAGTAGATCTTTTCTTCTCCTTCTTTGCTTTAAAGTCATAAGACTTAGAGAATTCCTTTTCCGACTTGATAACACATGAGACAATGTCTTCGTATGAAGAGAAGGATTGTGATACTAAAGCTCGATGGAGAAATGGTTTTAACCCATAAAATAAATGATCAATATTACTTCTTGGGTTACGTATATAATCAGCTGCATGCCTTGTTAACCTTGTAAAGTTAGCCTCATACTTCGCAACATTCTCATCCTCCTTTTTCCTCAGATTAAGACACTGCCTTTCCATATCTGCTCGATGGTCATGACGAAAGTATTTTTCTAAGAAAATATCTTTAAACTCCCTCCATTCCATACTTGATAACTCTTCATCTTCCTTTGTATTTTGAATCAAGGACCACCATTGATCAGCATCTCCAGTGAGGCGGTAAACTTTCATGACAACTTTTTCCCTTTCACTACACCCCAAGGCGTGGAATATTTTCTCTAAGGATTTTATCCATTACTCATATAATAATGGATTTGTACCCCCATTAAATGTTGGTGGTTGTTTCCTCATGAAACGATCTAGCATTGATTCTCCACATTGCGGATCAGGGTGCTCTATACGAGTAAGATTATTATTCATGACCTGAGTGAGTTGTCCTAGTACAGTAATTAGTTGTTCAGCACCAGTTGCATCACTAGCTCCACCATAATTATCTTGAGCAGGAGGTCAATCCCTATATGGAGTTTGTGCATTGATACAGTTTCCATTTCTTCCACTAGGCGCCATTTTTAAACAATGGCATAAACTAGATTAGTTTATGAATTGAAATACATAATTCCATACTCATAAAACACTTAACATAAATTGTACAGTATATGGATATAATCCATAATCATAAAAAAATGTTTTCTTTGAGGAAGTATATACTCATAACCCTTCATAATGGTTTGTAAAGAAAATGAGAATTATCCTAAGCATATCCCATGGGAGTGTCGTAACCAAGAGTGCAGCAAGGCCCGTTGTCGTGAACCAGTTCTCGTTCGAGTCTAGATCAAAGCGGTGTTTTTGGGTTTTACCCCTAGGTACATCTGTTCCAGAGCTGCCTCTACCTGCTTGTATCCAGACAGGGATGTATTTCTCGGAAAATACACAAAATCTCTACTTTACCAAAATTCTAGGAAGTTCTTATATACTAATCCTCAAATTCTATCTTAGGGCTATGTGCTTAAATCAGAGTTTATCTAAATCTAGCTTCCAAGGTTATTGCTAAACTTCCTCTGATACCAATTGTAACGCCCCGACCCCAGTTACCCAGAGTCGTTGCATTATTACATAATATTGGCTTGATCACAAGAAAGATCAAATCTCGAAAGACCGGTTCGTTTAGTAGCCTTGTAAACATTAGATATATTCATAAGTTTTACATTACATCATTAAAATGAAATCTACAACAACATAGTCTCCATAGTCCACACTCATATCCCCACTGACTATTCCTATAAGTCAGTCATAATACACTTCTTCACATCCTGGGAATAATAAAACATTGAAAGGGGTGAGCTCAAATGCTCAGTAAGGATAACAATATAGCAGAAACTTTCATAAGAAAACATAAGCATTTAAGGCAATGTATAACTAAAACAAAAGCCTTGTTAAACTTGAACTTCAATATAATATGGAAAAAGTAAAATCAAAAAATTCCATTTACTTACTCACATGGATATTCTACTAGTCGAATAATCTCATGCAATATCAATAACCACTTTTATATTAAGGGAATGCATAATGCCAGACTATCATAACCACATAGTCAAGGCCTTGTGTCAAGACTAAAAATAAGATTTTGTCAAGGCCTTATTACAAGACACTAATTTGTCTCATGAGACCTACCGATGCATCGAGGATCTATAGTGGGCTCCACCTGTCACTTATTAAGTCCAATGCATTCCTCATATGAACAGGTTTAAACATTACATAAACATTCATATTAAAACTAGCATACGAAATGTTAATAATTTCTTCATAAACCATGAATAGTATAAAAATAACACATCCACAGTCAAAAATGACACAAAACCTTCAATATAATATGGGATTTTTGTATCATAATGAATCAACTTCAAATAATCTTAAAATCCATCAAAGGATGTTGACATAGATGAAATCAAAACTATTTGAGAGAAATATATCTCTTTTTTTGTTGAAATAATTTAAAAGTTACATAATTATAAAATAATACATTTAATTTGAAAATATTCTTATAATATTGCAAGGGAAGCTTCGAAGATGTTATAACGGCATAAAATAGTCGCACATGTCGTATAAGTTAAAAAAACATTCTTACCTTAAATTTGTCGAAAAGGTAAAAAAGTACCTTATTTGGAAAATGACGGAAAGATTTCTTTCAAAAACATATAATGGTATAAATTAATTTAACCTATTTTCTATTTAATAGTAAAAAAATTTTGAAATACATTTTTAAGAAACATGGATGTGGATGATAACGAGGTCCCAGCAGATAAATACGTATAAACAACCTCGGATAAGGAAGAGATTATGATGTAAACCCTTACCTTGAACTTTTTCTTAGTAGATGGTATGTTAACCTCCTGTATAATAGTTAAAACATTGTTATTAAATTATAAAATAATCATATACATCAATATGATATCATATATGATCTTTTAATATTGCTTTATTAATAATATCTTAGTATTATCGTCGTTTCGGGTGATAATCGATTTGTTCTTCTTAAATGTTTGGTTATGTAAGGAATGTTTGTAATGTATATGTTGTATATTATTCATATTAATAATTATATTAAGTCTATAAACATTATTTTTTACAATCAAATGAAAATTTGTCTTGAATGGATACGATGGGGAATGAATCTTATCGCGTTCGTGGAGACGGTATTCCGTACGTACGCACGAGCGACAATATCATTCTTTTGATATTAAAATAATATATAATTGGATGATATATAATATATACAGAATCATTATTATGTTATATTTTTTATTTACATGAATTACACATCATTATTATACCCATCTAAATAATAATATATTGAATAACAATTACACCACGACGTGGAGATGGTAAGTCGTACGTACACACGTATGGTGACTTGTCATTCAAATGATGGGTAGAATACTGAATATGGTTGTTCCATATTTATAATAACATCACAGTATATATAAGACACTGGAGTTATTATTTTTGAATGGAAATAATAAACAAAGAGGATGTGGAAGAAGAAAGGAACTTGAAAGAGGGTGGTGAAAACGTTACCTCTTCTTCGGGTTCTTCCTTTTGATTTGATCAAAAGGACTCCTTAGGATGACTTTCTGACTAAAGGAGGGATTCTAGAATGAAGGGAGAGAAGTTGAGAGGACAATTGGGCAGTGGTTGGCTGAACCAAAAGGCTTTGAAGGTGTGAGATTGAGAGAAGGGGGAGTGCCCTTTTATAAGAGGGGTGAGAGGCACCTTAGGAAAAGCTAGAAATACTATTTTATAATAAATTCATATTCGGTTTATAATGGCTCCAAAGTGATTTATTTCGAGGATAAGGTTGGGATGGGTCTAAAACAACTCAACCAATTGTATTTAGACAGGTTTGGGTCACTAAATTAACCTTATCTTTAAGTATTAACTCTTAGTTAATTAGTTTAACTTTTACTATGTCTCTTTGTATTTTTATATTATATGGTTAATAAACTTACTATAAACATCCAATAGAACCCCAAGTGGTTCATTATTAATATATATATCCTTATCTAAGTCATTTGGACGAACCTTAGATTTTTAGGAATAGAATATCAATTAATAATATAATATTTGTTTAAAAAACTATTTTATGTCAATTTTGACTCTATTTGGTAATTGATTTTTGTGAAAATCATAACAGAATGATAAGTTCAAAAAAAGTTAATTAAATCAATAATAACATGTCATATTAACCTAGAAAATTAGTTTAATTCATAAAAAGTCTCAAATTATTTTTATTTGGGTATTTATAATATCAGTTATCTTAATTTTTCACTATTATGGTAATTACTACATCACCATTGTGTCATAAATAAATTAAATTATTTAATGTTTAAAAATTATAAATAAAATATCATTATGTAGGAAATATTTTTATCTTTCTAATGAATATTTAAAATCAAATTTATCTTATTTATAACCCTATATTAAAAATGTTTTAGTAATTAAACTTTAATTTTAACTTTTTTAACTCTTCTTTGAATTAAATAATAATAAATGTCCTAATCTAATCCAAGTGGACCTAAATGATAATATTTTATTCCTGAGGTTGTTTTTGGTCGATATACACTTGTCCAATAGAATTAGGACATGTGTTAGGGTAATATTAATATCATTTTTACCCTTAATTACCGTATTTACTTTTAACCGTGGTAAATAAAAGTAAAAAGTTACTATTCACCAAAAATTATTTTCATCTCATTGAACCAAATTTTACTTAATGATATCAACTGTGTCTCTTGGATTTTTGAAATTCCATTCACAGAAGCTGTAATATTAATTTTTATGAAAAATTAAGTTTTTTAACTACCACTCAGTGGTTTCACTATTCATCAAAAAATGATGTTTTTCAGAAAAATACCCAAAATTCACCCTAGGCTAATTTCGATATTCTGAATCCAAAAATTAAGTCCATTTTGATAAATAAAATTTATAAAATTTCAAAAATTAGGTATTACTATTCATAACGGCTAGTTTAATTAGTTGTGGTGTGTTAGGACTCGAGGTTGCGTACAACACACGCTATTGCATTATTCTAAGGGAAACGTACCGTGTAAGCTTGGGGTGTTACAATTCAAGTAGGTTTTCTCTTTTTTTATTATGTCACATGTTTTTTAACTAAAATGTCAATTTTAAACTGAAAACATGTAGTTTGAGTCATACCGATCACACCATGTGTTAGATTGATGTAAACTTAATTACTACATGTCAAAAATGTCATATAGGTCCTTTTACAAAGTATCAATAAATCCTAAGTGATTTTTCTTAGTTTTAAGTATATGAGGTGAGTTTTGTACTAAAATGACTATTTAAAATAAAAAACACACACTTTTAGTCATACCAACCACACCATGTATCATATTGATGTGAGGGTGATTCCTATACATCAGAAATAACTTCTGTATATTTTTTCTATTTTATAAATATGATCATAGTGTGATTTCATGTTTTTTAATCAGTGACATATGTTTTGAACAAAAATGTTACTTTAAAACTAAAAACATGCACTTTTATTCTTATCAGGAACACCATGTATCTGATTGACGTACAGCTAATTTCTACATGTCAAAAATAACTTAAAGATAATTTTACTAAATCATAAAGGCAAACTAATAATGTTTTATCAGTTTGAAGTATGTGAAGTTTGTTTTGTACTAAACTATTGATTTTAAATAAAAACACACACTTTCAGTCATACCGGTCACTTTGTGTGTTAGATTGATGTGTGGTTGATTTTTATACAACACAAATGCCTTATGGATCATTGTAATAAATTATAAAGATAATCCAAGAAAATTTTCTTAGTTTTTAATAAGTGACATGCATTTTGAACTAAAATGTTACTTTTAAACTAAAAACATGTACTTTGAGTCATACTGAGCATACCGCCTATCAAATTCATGTGTCATTGATTACTACATGTCAAAAATTGTTTATTAATAATCATTTTAAATTATCAAGATAATCCAAGAATTTTTTCTCTTTTTCAAGTATGTGATGAGTGTTTTGAATTAAAATGTCGATTTTAAATAAAACACGTACCTTCAATCATACCAGGAATACAGTATATCATATTATTCTTTAGATGATTCTTACACATCACAAATGACCTATGGATCATTTTCTTAAAGTTTCAAGACAATTTTGTCATTTTTTATAAGTTTTGAGTATTTGATGCATATTTTAAACTGAATTTTTAATTTTAAATTGGAAACATACACTTAGAGTTATATCGAGCACACAATGTGGAAAATTAATGTGTAGTCAATTCCTAGATGTTATAAATTACTTATGGATTATTTTCCTAAAATATAAAGACAATATGAGTGTTTTATCCTTTTTTAGTGAGTGACACATTTTTTTAACTAAAATGTCATTTTTAAATTGAAAACACGCACTTCAAGTCATATTGGGAATATCGTGTGCCATATTAATGCACGATTGATTCCTTCATGTAAAAAAGGATATATGAATTGTTTTCCTAATGTATCATTAATATTTTTCTCACTTTTCAGAGATTGGTTCACTTTTAGAACTAAAATGACACATTCAAACTAAAAACATGCACTTTGAGGCATACTAGGAATATCATGAGTCGGATTTATGTGAGGTTTATCCTTATCGAATCCATTTTCAATAATTTATTGTTCTCAAAGAATTTTTTTATCTTTATAGAGAAAAAAAATAGTTAGATAAGAATCAATGGTTGATGAAAAAAATAAAGGAAAAATAAATTAAGGAAATGAAAATATATTTGATGTGACTAAATTATAGAGTTTTACCCCTATATCATGGGTATTAATAATTTTCTTCCGCCTGTAAGTTTCTTTTCAAACCTTATGGATAGTTGGTCCACTTTTTTTAATTATTATTTTCTTTTAAATGGAATTTGTTGTGTAGAATTAATGTGAGGACTAATGATAATTTTAT
Source organism: Viscum album (assembly GCA_963277665.1). Classification (NCBI taxonomy): domain Eukaryota; kingdom Viridiplantae; phylum Streptophyta; class Magnoliopsida; order Santalales; family Viscaceae; genus Viscum; species Viscum album. The sequence goes on from OY728132.1 coordinate 1,129,608,016, forward strand.
GTTTCAATTTGAATTATTTCATCTAAGGGGATTTTAATTAAAATTTTCCCAAGTGATAAATAATTTCATAACCCAAATTATTTTCACTGGGTTATATTACTTCTCCATTGTCTTTGATATTCCATGATTATGTGTATAATGACTTTTGATTATCTTATATTATATTTACACTTGTTTTATATTGATTTAAAGTTATTACACATAATTTATTCATTGATTCTCACTTTAACATCATGATCATTATAAGGGTTAATTTCATAATCTCATTATAATCGAGATTATTTATTCTTGAATTTCAATTGAAGGAAATTATTTGATCATTATTTAATAAACCCTTTTATTTTATTATACACTAGTTATTCATGATATTTTTAAAGTAATAGTACCATTTTACACTCTTTGGTACTTAAATAAATTGTTAAAATGTTTCTAATAAAATCCTACTTAATTTCTCTTTTTTAGTCAGAAATATATTTTCTTCCAAAACCATGTTTTCTAAAAAGGTTATCAGAAATTTTTTTAAACTCTTAAAAATGATTTATTAGAGGATTTTTTTCAAAATATTCTCAATGGAATATTTATTTAATTTTCAAAACAATGTCTATTTTGATTTTACCAAAATTATGAAAATAAACATGGTGTCATTTTTCGAAAATGCACTTTCTAACATTTTTATAGTGCAAAGGGAATGTTATTTATATCTTGTACTACATGTATGGATTTATCCTCTATCATTTCATTGAATTTTCCTTTTTTAATTTTATAAGTTTACTTTTAAAAGAAAATATTTTTACAATATTCTATAAATTATTTGTTTTTAACAGTGATTTTCAAAGTAAAGGATTTTCAAAATGTTTTATGTTTTAAAAAATTTATTTTCAAACTGAAAAGGATATTTTTATCAAGAATATTTTAAAGATATTTTTATGGTTTTTCTCTTCATCAATTAAAACTACCCCTTATTCTTACTCCAATGATTGTGTGCTTTATTGATACCATCCTTATTCTTTTTATGAATGGTTTATGATCATTTTAACCAAGGACAGTACTAACACCCACTTCCTTGATTCATTTTTATAGTCCTTAACTTTCCATTGAATTATTCAATATTAATTGATTATTAGACATTAAAATTCCCCTAAATATCCATATTATTTATTATGGATATGTTTATTGTTAAAAATGTATTTCATTTCTACATACAATGTTTACTTCGAAAGTTATTTGTTTATCTAGGGAAATATTGACAAATTTTTATTATTTACTCAATATGGATATTTGATGATAAGCAACATTGGTCATGATTTAAATCTATTATTTGATATATTAAAAATGTTTTATACTTATAGTAAAGGGTGTGTCCCGACATTATATATCCCCTCGATGCATCGGTAGACCTCATGTGACAATCAAGTTAAGCTAGCATTAAATAGGTTTTTACCTATATATTAAACCATTTTGTGAAAGGTTTGACGGTAGAGATATCATGATTTTTAACATCATGTCATCCAATAATTAAATATTGTCTTCATTAAGATTTCAATTATTATTATCCATGATTTTTTCACCATGATATTATCTCTAAATGCATTTCATTCTTATTTTATTGACTAAATGACATGGATTTTGATTTAATTACCTTTCCATATTGATTATGCCTAATCTAATTATGATATCTAATTTATTGATTGAATGAAATGTGTAATTAGTTATTTACCTTACCATATTGATTATTATCTATGATATTTTCTTATTGATATTATTTTTGGATGCAATTCCTTTTCAGTTTATTGATTAAATGGAATGTGTCTTCAGTTATTTGCATTTCCATATTTATTATACATTTTGATTCATGATATCTTCTCTTGTACTTTGACATTACTAAGCATTTGAGTTCACCCTTATTTTGTTTCCTTTACCTAGGATTCCATGAAGTTTAGATATTGATGATATTAAACTATTCAGTTATTTAGGATTTGATTCTTTATATATTATGAAAATGTAATAAAACATGCACTGGATCCAAGCTACTGGTTTAGGGTCACTACAGTTAGTATCATAGGAAGTTCAGTAGAAACATTTAGAGATAGATTTAGGAAAACATAGAATATAGAGAATAACCATGTGATAAACCTTTAGGATAAGTATAGGAACATCCTAAAGTTTTGGTAAGGTAGATATTATTTTGTTTTTCCTTGAAATTCATCCATTTTTGGATACTACAAGTGGGCATGGTTTTGGAATAGATGTGCCTAGGGGTAATAAATCTGAAAAGGGAGTGTCGAGATTGACTCAAGTGTTACCTGGTACATGACAATGGGCCTTATTTCACACCTGGTTTGACACTCTCGGGGGATATGATTAAGATAATTCACATTTTCTTTAAAAAAAATTATGAAGGATTTGATTATATGATGACAATGATTGACCTAGGTCATGCCTAAGGTGTCTTATATTGAAAATAAGGAGTCATAATTTAGACATCATATAAATTATTATAGGGTCTTCCCACTACAATTATTGTTTCTCATGGTATACTTTTTGGTTTTAATCAATGGATGGAACCTAAAGGAATCAAGTTAACATTGAACATGAAGGAAAATCGGGTGACAATGAGAAACCAATTAGGATTATGACAAGAGTGAAAGATTCCATGATTGTGCCTAATAATTTTTCCTGAAATATTATTAACAACATATACTTTAACAACTTCTAAACTCACTAAACAAGATAAGGATGAATTTTACTAAGAACTAATGTAATAGAGGCCATAGAGGAAATTAGGCTCGATTTACATGCAAGAAATATAGAATTAAACACCCAGGAAACTGTCTCAATGAAATGTAAAAAATGATTTATGTGTAGAAAGTAATGTAATAAAGAAAATAATTGTTGAGGAAAAATGAAGAGTATGATAGAATGAAATAAATCTCATCTTAGGGATCCATTTATATTTTATTGTCTTAAATGTGGAGAAACTCTATATTATCTGAGTCAATTACCTCTTCTAAATTATAAACCCTAGACCAAGGAAGGAACTATGTGGAAATAAAATGGATGAAGTATTTATATATTGGGGTTGTATTGAAAACCTTAGTAAAAAGGTTATCTAATAATTAACTTTATTTCAAGGATGTCTAATATATTTTTAGGGAATGTTATAGGAATTATAAAAATATAGTTTATAAAAAGGATAATAACATGTTAGGGGACAACTCATCACATATGTCAAGGTTTCAGGTCTTAAACCCATGATTTAAGGATGATAAGGGTTTCACACCTACCATTATCCTACACAATATCCTCATTAATATGATGTTATTTTTAAATTATTTGATGATTAAATATTAATGATGAACCAATGGTGTCATTTTTGAGTTTTAGAGATTAATTTATTATATTGGATAACATGTTCTAACCATATTGGTTTTAGAAAATATTAAAAGACAAGGGGAAAAACATGACACTCTTTTATGGATATTATGATCTGTTAGAAGTGAATTTTAGGGCTTTAGGCATAAAAACCATTTTTTGATATTCATTTTTTGGAGAAAGGTATGAATTGGAAATTGATCAAATCACAACCAAATAGTGAAATTATTTTTATGAAATAGAAATGTATCAAGTAAATATATTTCCTTATACTCTTATAAAGTAAAATAATTCATCAAATTTAAGAAAATTATATCTAAAAAAATATACTATTACATCCATATCAAATAAATCAGATGGCCTTTTAAATCATTACAGATTTATCATTTTGAGGCCTTTAACTTTCCATTGATCAATTGTTTTATTGTGAGCAATGACATTTTTCACTATTATTGGTTCAAGTATGACACTCAAGAGGGGTTTAATTTAGTTCCTATAAAAATTTCTATTACAAACTTTATTTTAAAGTCCCCCAATTTTAAAATTCAAATAGCCCAGTTAACCAAAGTATCAGATTTATAAGAGTTTTGAATCTTCAATTAATTTATAAAAATATTGATTAATTATTAGTGATTAGACAATAAAAACACATATTTTAATTAAATTTTAATGGTATTAAATGTTCATTTTTGATCTTATAGGCCTGAGTAAGTGGATTTTAATTTTGAACATCTATTCTCATCATTTGTTCACTTCATGCCTAATGTACACCAATTTAGGTCCAACGATTCATCTGATTTTAAGGAATTTAATTATCTATATTTTAATTTGATATTTTGGAATATTTATCTAAATTTTAATATGAACATTTTTCATTCAGTTATTAATGGAGGATTCATAAAGGATCGTGGTGGTATTTGGTGATGAAAGGAAACAATTCTGGAGAAGGTAGATTGGACACCAGCCCACTGATGAGAATTTGGGGCCCACAATACTGGCCCAATAAATCCCAAATTTAGTGGGATGCTATAAGACATGTATAGGAACAAATAATTCTTCATAAGTCAGTGCTAATTCGGCTTCCATGGTGGTTATTAAGGTGGCCCAAAGAGAAAATCAAAATCTGAGCCAGAATCTGCGGCCCAGAATTGTATCCTACTAAAGAGACCATTACTCCTGATCCACAACTCCAAATAGGCCCAAATTTTACAGAAGTCTAGAAGACATCTGGATACACAAAATAATCTTCTATGGATCACCGATATTCGGCGATATTCTTTCCTATAAAGGACGATATATTTAGGGGATACAAGGAGGATAAAAAGTCAAGTAGGGGATCAATTTCTCCACTACTTTCCACCACCCTAAGGCCTAAATTAATTTAATATTTGGGAATAAATTGATTGATGCTCTGCCTAAGGCTTCCCAATTTTCTATTTAAGGTAGTGGTGGTGAGGGGGAATACATCTCTTGTTTTTTGTAATGTTATTATGCCAAATTTCCGTTGTAATGTTCTCAATTTCCATGTAATTTTTTTTTGTATTTATATGTTCTTAAACAATACCTTTCTCTCATATTATTCCCATTATATCTCATTAAAACTCAAAAATCACAGTGATATCTCTGTGTTGTAGTGAATTAGTTTACACATAGGTGTGAATTTTGTTCACACACACGGAGGAGTGCTCGTTATTTCCACGATTTTAATTTCTTCAATCCAATTCTTGTAAGTTATCTTCCGCCCACCATTGAGAGTATACCATCAATGGAGGGATAAACCTTTAATGGGTTGATCATAGGATGATGAAAAGGCTGGATTGAATGTTATTTTATGAATGAATTGTTGTTAATTGACTAATTAATTCAAGACTTTCATTATTCAATTATTTTCCACTCTTCATCTTCACTGTGTTTGAGGAAGCTAAATCCAAGTACTAAAATTACCATAAACCTTGGAGAGATCATGAATTTGGTTCTATAAGTGTGTAGGGGATTAGTAATTGAGTTTAGTTAGCATAAAACTAGAAAACGATGAAGTTAGTGTTATTTTGAATAATTTATTCATCAAGAATTAATAAAACCAAAATTGTTTAAAGAAGTAAAATTCATTCAATTCACCCAAAGCATAATCCTAAGATCAACCCATTTTCATTAAATTGAATTCATTTAGGTTTCTTAGTGTTCTTTGAAATCATCTAAAATAAAAACCAATTTGGTCACTTCATATCCAAAAATCCATCTCATAGGTTGTGCATCTTAGGTATCTTCTTAGGTCTCAGTGGATTCGACAACCCAAGATAGACTACAAGAATCGTTCTACCTTTATCTATTGGGTAAATTTGAGTGTGAATAAAATTTTGGTGCCATTTTTGGGGACCTAAGTAAGTACCTTAGAACAAAACCTTCTTTCCTCACCCTCATTCTTCTATTCTCACCCAAGATCTTTTATCCTGTCCCTTTCTCACTTTTTTTTCCTTTTGGCGCATGTCCGCCTACACCCGTGATAATTCAAACAGGCTAGTTATGGTGTAAAGTCCTAGGATAGGTGAGTCAAGTGAACCTAGGGGATTGTTTCCATTATATCCCAATCCTATTGATACTCTAGAGTCCAATTTTTATCCCATTTCAATGTAAGGTCTTCAAATAAACCAACTCATAAACCTGGGTGGAAACAAAAATGGAAATCCAAATGAGGCAGCCCCAAACTTGGGGAATGCAGTGGATCAAACCATGAATGACTAAATCACACCTTACTGGACCAATGCCCTCTCATGAATTAGAAAAAATTCCCTAGGAGATTCCAACTACATATTTAAACCCCATGTCCTAAACCTCCTTCCCACATTCCATGGAATGGAGTCCGAGATGCCCTACCTTCACGTTAAAGAGTTCAATGACATTTCAGAAACCATGTGCCCCCCACATCAACTAGAATCAGCTAAGTTGAGGCTATTTCCTTTTTATTTAAATGATCGAGCTAAAAATTGGCTCTAAACAATTTGATACCATCATCCATCAACTCTTGGGACCAACTACAAAGATAATTCTACAAAAAATACTTTCCCCACCACAAAACAATTTCACTTAAAAAGAGTATCCAAATCTTTTTTGAAAAAGAGGTAGAGTCATTTTATGAAACATAGGAAAGGTTCAAAGACACCCTAAATATGGTTCCACACCATGGTTTTTCTATACCTGAACAAGTGAGAATTTTTTATGAAGGGTTGGGTCCGGGGAACAAACAATTTATTGACATGATGTGTAATGGAACCTTTAAAAACAAAGCCCCAAATGATGCTTATGAGTATCTGGAAATCCTTGTTGAAAAAACCAAACATGGGGAACTTCACCTTATTCTGAAAAGCCACAAAAAACTACTGGAATTCATACACTTAGAGAAGAGGAAATCCTTAGGGCTAAACTCGCAGCACTCTCTAGGAAGGTTAAAGAGATAGACCTTAGGAAAGTCCATGAAATCCAAACTGTTGACCATGTTTGCACAATTTGTGACAAAAATGACCATAAGACAGACAATTGTCTAACCATTCCATCCATCAAGGATGTTATTTTAGGAGGACCCCCAGCAGAAGTAAATGCTTTTAACTTTCAAAAGCCTCAATACCAAAACAACTTCAACCCAAGGTATAAGGACTACCTAGGATTTTGCTGGAAAGATAACCAACAACCTAGCCAACCACAGGGACAAAATCATTACCCCCATCAGAACTACCAAACCCATAACCAGTTCCAAACCCAACCTATCCAATACCAATAGCCATCGGACCATTTTATACAAACCATCCCACCTCCAAAATATCCCCCTAGGATAAACCAATCTTCTCAATCACCAACCCAAATTGTTCCACAAAGCCTACTAGAACAACTGTGCAAACAAATGGAAAGGATAACTTGGAAGTCTCTTCCCTTAAACAAGAACTTCAAACCATCAAAACTGGAAAGGCACCCATGCCTACTCAGGCGGTACCATAATCAACTTAAAGGGGAGAGTCAAGTTGTACTCAAACAAATCATGAAAAACTAAAGGCTGTGACTATTTTAAGAAGTGGGAAATCAATTGAGAAACCTGAACAACTAATTCAAAACCCATCTTAAGATTCAAACTTGGATGAAAATTCAAATGAACCACAAGATCAAACTGAGGAAAATGATAACAATGTCAAAGAAACAAATCTTTAACAAACAACCCCACAACCTTCACCATTTCTTCAATGCATGAGGGGGAAAACCAAGCCTTAATTAAGTGAAAAAATAAGAGAAATCTTCTCACAAGTCAAGTTGAACATTCCCCTTATCGATGCAATCCAAACCATACCTTCCTACTCAAAGTACCTTAAGGACTTGTGAACTTTTAAAATAAAATTTTCACATAAAAACAAGTCCTTTTGGTTGCTAATGTGAGTACCACCATTCAAGGAACCATTCCTCCTAAGTTGAAAGACCTGGGTTTCCCTTACATCAATGTTGAACTAGGAGAGAGAAAAGTTGTCAAGGCCTTGTGTGACCTAGGTGCTAGTGTCAATCTCATCCCCTATGTTGTGTACTGTCAGTTAGGCCTATAATAACTCCAACCCACATCTATCACACTTCAACTTGATAATCGTAGCATTAGGGTTCCAAAGGGGATTTTAAAGGATGTTCTGGTAAAGGTTGAAAACTTCATCTACCCTACCAACTTCATTGTCCTCGACAACCATCCAAACTTAGGAAATAAAGAACAAACCCCAATCATCCTTGGTTGTCCTTTCCTTACAAAAATCAACTCTGTTATCCAATTCTAAAATGGGAACATGACCATCACCTTTGGAAACATGAGTCTAGACTTGAACATCTATAATTTAAGCTCACAAATAGGGTATGATGAGGACATTCATGAAGTAAACATGATAGGAAACATTGATAATGAATCCATGGAACATCAAGGAATATTTTATGGATGTTTAAGTCAGTATGAGATTGAATTCCTTTGTTCACATGAAGGAAGTTTATCTCCTTAGCTTGAATCATTTTCAAATTGCTCTTATGATGAAGACTTAGGTCCAACAATCAGTGAAACCTTTCAGGAAACCAATTTCATGGAGACCAATCAAACTTTCTTCCCTAAATCTGATCAAACCAATCTTGTAGCTGAAAATTCTATATGTGGGGAATCAATCCTATCTAAAACTCTAGGAAACAAAATTGAACTTGATCCAATTTCCCAATCTTCTGCTGAAATTCTAAACCAACCTGATCTTGAATTGAAGGAACTTCCCACTGCACTCATGTATGCATTCCTAGGGGATAATAAAACACATCCTATTTTCATTTCTTCATCTCTTGAAGTAAATCATGAGAGGATGCTTATAGATGTCCTTAGGAAACATAATAAATCCATTGGTTGGACCCTGTCTGATATTCCTGGGATTAGCCCACTTATCGGGACTCATAGGATTGTTCTGGAATCTGATTCAAAGCCATGTTGTCAACCTCAACGGCGACTCAATCCTAATCTCATAGAGGTAGTAAGGAAGGAACTTCTAAAATTGTTAAAAGCTGGTATCATATATCCCATAGCTAAGAGTGAGTGGGTCATCCCAATCCAAGTGGTTCCCAAGAAGGTAGGAATCACAGTGATAACTAATAAGGATGGAGATATTCTTCCAACTAGGGTGAGTAGTGGATGGAGGTTCTGCATTGACTATAGGAAGCTAAACTCATTCGCCAAGAAGGACCATTTACCCTTACCATTCATTGACCAAGTCCTTGAGAGAGTGGTAGGTCATGACTTCTACTATTTCTTAGATGGGTACTCAGGATATAATCAAATTGAGGTCTCTCTAGAAGATCAAGGGAAGACTACATTCACATGTCCATTTGGCACCTTTGCTTTCAAACTCATGCCCTTCGGATTATGCAATGCCCCTGGAACCTTCCAGCGGTGCATGATGGGAATATTCTCAGACATGGTAGGGGATTTTCTAGAGGTCTTCATGGATGACTTCTCTGTGTTTGGGGATACATTTGAGGGATGTTTGCAGAATGTGGAGAGAGTTTTATCAATATGTGAAGAAAAAAATCTGGTTCTAAACTAGGAAAAATGCCATTTCATGGTTAAAGAGGGACTAGTTCTAGGCCATCTGGTCTCAGGTAGGGGGATTGAAGTTGATAAAGCCAAGGCTGACATCATTCATCACCTTCCATCACCCAAAACTATTAATGAAGCGAGGTCTTTCTTAGGACATGCTGGTTTCTATAGAAGATTCATCAAGGACTTTAGTTCAAACTATCATCCCCTTTATGTTATCCTAGTAAAGGATGCTCCATTTGTTTGGACAGAAAGCTGTGAGGGTTACTTCTCAACCCTAAGATCCTCTCTCACCTCTCCTCCCATTATGAAATCTCAAAATTGGAACCTTCCTTTAGAACTTATGTGTGATGTCAGTGACTTTGTTGTAGGAGCTGTGTTAGGACAATGTTGTGATAAAACTCCTTATGTCATTGCTTATGCAATCAAATCCTTAAATGATGACAAAATCAATTACACCGCCACTGAAAAGGAGTTACTTTCTATTGTGTTTTCCTTAGAGAAGTTTAGGACCTACCTCTTAGGATCCCACATCACTGTGTTCACTGACCATTCTACACTAAAATACCTCTTCCAAAAATAAGATGCTAAGGCTAGACTGATTAGGTGGGTACTTTTCTTACAAGAATTTGACCTCACAATCAGGGATAAAAAGGGAATTGAAAATTTTGTAGCTGATCACCTCTCTAGGATGGAATTCAAAGACAACTCAAATCACCTTTTGGTGTATGATTCATTCCCTGATGAACACCTATACTCTGTGAGTGACTACCCTTGGTATGCCGACATAGCCAATTTTTTAGTTACAGGAGTCATCCCAAAATTCTTAGGGACTCAACCTCGAAGGAAATTCCTTTATGATATTAGGTACTATGTGTTTGATGATCCATACCTCTATAAGTTCTGCCCTGACCAAGTCATTAGGAGGTGTTTCCCAGAATCTGAACAAGAGTCCATCCTTAAATTCTGTCATAGTGAGGCATGTGGAGGTCACTTTTCCTCTAAGAAAACATCTACTAAGATTCTTTAGTGTGGTCTCTTCTATCCCACCCTCTCAAGGGACTCCTACACATTTTTTCAAAGTTGTCCTAGGTTTCAACAAGTAGGGTCCATCACAAAAAGAAATCAAATTCCACTCACTCCCATCTTAGTGGTTGAAATCTTTGACTGTTGGGAAATTGATTTTATGGGTCCCTTACCAAACTCTAGGGGATATCTTTACATTTTTTAGCTATCGATTATGTCTCCAAATGGGTTTAGGCCATTCCTAAAAAATCCAATGATCATCAAACTGTGATTAGATTCCTAAAAGAAAATATATTCTCTAGATTTGGAATCCCTGGAGCTATCATTAGTGATCGTGGAACTCATTTTTGCAATCGTCCATTCTCATCACTCATGGAAAAGTATGTAATTTCTCAAAAAGTGTTCACTACTTACCACCCACAGACCAATGGTCAAGCTGAGTTAGCCAATAGAGAAATTAAACAGATTCTTGAGAAAAATGTTAATCCATCTAGGAAAGATTGGTCGAGCAAACACTTAGATGCTCTTTGGGCCTATCGAACCGCATATAAACCCATTTTAGGAATGTCCCCACATAGGTTGGTTTATGGTAAAGCATTCCATTTTCCAGTGGAGATTGAACATAAGGCATTTTGGGCAATTAAAAAAATGAATTATGACATCTCATTGGCTGAAACAAAAAGGAAATTAGATCTCAACGAACATGAGGAACTTAGGATAGCGGATTATAAAAATTCAAGGATCAATAAAGCTAAAGTACAAGCCTACCAATCTAGAAATCTTAAAACCAAACACATTGAACTAGGAAAACCTATTCTTTTGTATAATTCTAAACATCACTTACACCCGAGAAAATTGAGGTCTAGATGGTCAGGTCCATAAATAGTGCATAAGATGTACCCCCATGGGGCTGTTGAAATTCAAGATCCCACCAATGGTTAAACATTTAAAGTTAATGATCATAGATTCAAACCATTCATAGAACCATTCCAAAAACATGAAGTTGATGAAGACTTGTGTGAACCTACCTTAGATGACAAAAATACTTAATCGATTAGGGGTCCGAGTCAAGATAATGACATTAAACAAAGCGCTGCATGGGAGGCAACCCATGGTTTTCAAGTTTCCAATAATTTTGTTGTTTTAATAAACTTTATATTTCAAATAGGATTAGTGGATCATTTTGATATAACTTTATTATAACTCAGACTATTGACCTGTTCTTCTCTTATGAGTATAGATGGGTATGAAAGGGGAGCACCGTATTCATTTGTGTCACGCGCTGTGATCCCTGAGTACTACCTTACCTAGAAATTAAAAAGAAGACAATGTATCATCATTTGATTTAAAAAAACAAAAACAAAAACAAAAGGAAAACCATAAAAATGATGAGACTTGGTATTAAATAAATTATTGTGTTGTTTTTTCTGTCTGATTTGTTCTTGTTTGTATGGTTCAAGGACTATTTTTGGGTGATACATATTCCATCAAGGAGGTGCCTACATCTCCCATGAGAACAAAGAGTTATTTGGGAGCACCACAATCATCATTATGAAGCCACCAGGTGAACCTATTCCATTCCCTTTCTAACTCATCCCCCCCACCCGCTTTCTCCTCTCTTTTCTTTTTACGAAACTAGGGACAGTTTCATTTTAATTTTGGGGGTGTGGAAATAAAATTTTTGTAAAAAAAATAAGTAAAATTACTTTATCATTCATATAATAACATATTTTCTCATATTAAAACTACATAGAAAATAATTTTTATTTCCTTGACTCTTAATTTAATTCATGATTAAGTTTACAAGAATTGATTTTGGAAGTTTGGTTTCCCAATGAGAATTTTCATCATTTTTATTTTCATCTATTAAATAAAAATGCCACAATACACATCCTCTAGATTGTGGGGTACTAATTTGAATTCTCGAGGTCCCATAACAAATATCATAGGCTAGTTTGTTTTTTATGAATAATATGAGTATTCAAAAAAAATAAAAAAAATTATAAAAAAAATTGTGTGTAGAGAAATGGATTGATAAAATGTGCGGCTTTCGGCACTTGGGGATCATGACTCCAGAGTTTTATAGCCCTGAGTTTTTCACTCTATCACTATTTATGGTAATATGACTTTGTTTTTGATCAAGTTAACTCAAGATGATGCCTGAGTATGTGGGCTTCACTTGGTGCCCTAAGGCCTTTGAGTCTGGGAGTCATCGGCAAAGTCTTGCTACATGGGTTAATTTGATTAACTGCAATCTCAATTACTATAGAAATATTGAAAAAAAAAAGCCAAAAAAAGGAATGACGAATACTCATATTATGATTAAATGTGATTCCACCTAGCGCTTCCATGATTTCCCCCTTGAATGAAAATGAACCCCCATATCTATTGTGATTCACAACACATCATTTCACCTAATTGAGTTGGATGAAGTATGATGATGGATTTGATCAAAGGAATGGGATTAGTATTGGGATATTCTTTTAAATTTATCTTGTTTTAAATTATTTTGATAGGTTATAAAGATATATTTGTGTGTAGTTTACATTGTGATCATTGTTTGTTATAATGTGTTTGAAAAAAAAGAATTCAAATATAATCTTCGAATTATTTGATCAGGACTAGAAAATCTCAAGTTGGGGGGTGTGATTAGACAATAAAAACACATGTTTTAATTACATTTTAATGGTATTAAATTTTCATTTTTGATCTTATAGTCCTGAGTTAGTGGATTTTAATTTTGAACATCCATTCTCATCATTTGTGCACTTCATGCCTAATGTACACCAATTTAGGCCTAATGATTCATCATATTTTAAGGAATGTAATTATCCATATTTTAATTTGATATTTTGGTAAATATATCTAAACTTTAATATGAACATTTTTCATTCAGGTATCAATGGAGGATTCATAAAGGATGATGGTGATATTTGGTGATGAAAGGAAACAATTCTGGAGAAGGTAGATTGGATACCGGCCCACAATACTGGCCCAATAAATCCCAAATTTCGTGTTATGATAGAAGATATGTAGATAAAAAAATCATTCTTCAGGAGTCAGTGCTAATTCTGCTTCCATGGTGGTTATTAAGGTGGCCCAAAGAGAAGATCAAAATCTGGGCCAAAATCTGCGGCCCATAATTTTATCCCACTAAAGTGGCCATAACTCCCGATCCAAAAATCCAAAATAGGACCAACTTTTACAGACGTCTATAAGAAATCCTGATACACAAAATACTCTTCTATGGGCCACCAATATTTGGAGATATGCTTGCCCATACAGGACGATCTTTTCAGGGGAGACAAGGAGGATAAAAAGTCAAGGATGGGATCAATTTCTCCACTACTTTCCACCACCCTAAAGCCTAAATTAGTTTAATATTTGGGAATACATTGATTGAGGATCGTCCTAAGGCTTCCTAATTTCCTATTTAAGTTAGTGGTGGTGAGGGGTAATACATCTCTTGTTTTTTGTAATGTTATTATTCCAAATTTCCATTGTAATGTTATCAATTTCCATGTAAGTTTCTTTTTGTATTTCTATGTTCTTAAACAACATATTTCTCTCATATTCTTCCCAATATATCTCATTAAAACTCAAAAATCATAGTGATATCTCTGTGTTGTATTGAATTAGTTCACACATATGTGTGAATTCCGTTCACACACACGGAGGAGTGCTCGTTATTTCCGTGATTTTAATTTCTTCAATCCAATTCTTGTAAGCCATATTCCACCCACCATTGAGAGTATACCATCAATGGAGGGATAAACCTTTAATGGTTTGATCGTAGGATGATTTAAAGGCTATATTGAATGTTATTTTATGAACAAATTGTTGTTAATTCGCTAATTAATTCAAGACTTTCATTCTTTAATTATTTTCCACTCTTCATCTTCACTGTGTTTGAGGAAGCTAAATCCAAGTACTAAAATGACCATACACCTTGGAGATATCATGAATTTGGTTCTCTAAGTGTGTATGGGTTTATTAATTGAGTTTATTTAGCATAAAACCAGAAAATGATGAAGTTGGTGTTATTTTGAAGAATGGATTCATCAAGAATTAATAAAACCAAAATTGTTTAAAGAAGTAAAATTCATTCAATTCACCCAAAGAATAATCCTAAGACCAACCCATTTTCATTAAATTGTATTCACTTAGGTTTATTATTGTTCTTTAAAACCATCTAAAATCAAAACCAAGTTGGCCACTTCATATCCAAAAATCCATCTCATAGGTTGTGCATCTTAGGTATCTTCCTAGGTCTCAGTGGATTCGACAACCCAAGCTAGACTACAAGGACTGTTCTACCTTCATATTTTGGGTAAATTTGAGCATGAATCACTTAGTTACAACAATTTTAAATATTGATATAACTTTTGAAAGTAATATACACAATCAAAATAGTTATAAACACTAACTAAGATTAACTATCAAAGTAATATTTAGTTTTCTAGAATATGTGTGAACACAGAGAAAACTAAATTTGAAAAATACAACAGATAAAAACAAGTGGTTCAGTATCAAGAAGAGACATAATCCTCTCCACTTGTTGATCACCTGACACCAAGAATTTTATATTAATAAACTTGATCCACACCCTATATCGGGGTTTATAACAACACACAAGGATGTCTAGGTCAAAAAGACCTCTACCACAGTTATTCATGGGAAAAAAAATACAACCAGGTCACATAGACACCTCTTCCATAGTTATACATGGGTGAAAAATGGTGTAGAAAGATGAGTGAGTGAGGAAATCTTGTATCCTCTATCTTGGATCAGGAGACAGTGTGTTTTTATACTACAGACACACACATTTCTCAAAAAGTAGTAAAATTATACACAATAGAGTAGAAATAATGAGAGATAGTTTATAATGATATGAGTGATGTTATTAATGCTTATAGACTCTTTGAGTAGAGAAGATGTGAAGCTCAAGTCCACTTATGGAAATAGACACCAAAAGAGAGTGTTGTGGAAGCTCTGTGTTCTGGTTTCCAGTGAGGTGATATTCTCTTCGAAGGTTCTCTTCACTAGGGTTTGTTGCTGCAAGAATGTTGAGTCATTGGTTCTCAACAAATCCTTCTTGTTCACAATTAGAAATAATGATTGTTCTTTGTGTATGTATCTTTTTTTTCTTCATAGGTTATCTCTATATCAAGAGCTTCAACTTTTTTCTCTGGTGATTTCTTTTTATACTACAGAGGTAGAAAATAGGCATGAGGGATTCCTTGTACCTCATATTGTTCTCTAACAGTGTCTTCAAAAGATAGACAATATCATTAATATAATAAGGAGTACTAAGTTTCATAAATATGATCGTTATAATTAATTTTTAATTTAAGAGTAAAGAGAATTTTCTAAGTATTGGATGGTAGGCCATTATTTTGGTGACTTCTTCTATCGGTTGGTCAGTGTGTCGGTGACTCCTTCTATTAGTAGGTCAGTGTGTCGGTGACTCCTATTGGTAGGTCAATGCATCGGTGACAACTTCTATCGGTAGGTCAGTGCATCGGTGACTTCTTTTATCGATAGGTCAGTGCGTCGGTGACTCCTATCAGTAGGTTAGTGAGTCGGTGACTCCTTCTATTGGTAGTTTAGTGCGTCGGTGACTCCTTCTATCGATACTTAAGTGCGTCGGTGAGTCATTATCTTCAGTAGCTCATACTTCTGTCAGTGATTCATTTCTTCTATCAGTGAGTTAGTTCATTGGTGAGTCATTTGATCTGTCGGTGACTAATTCGTTCTATCAGTGAATCATTTGTTTTGTCGGTGACTCGTTTGTTCTATAAGTGAATTATTTGTTCTATCAGTGACTTAGTCTTATATCTATCAGTGATTCATTCTACGACTTAACTATCGGTGACTCATACTAATCCATTTTGTCCGTTTACCTGACTTATAGTATAATCATCAATAGAATATGTTAAACTTATAATTGAACATAGATAAACATAATTAACCATATTTGAACTTAATTAACCATGATTTAACATAAATGACCATGATTGGACATGATTTGTGATTATTAAAACTAGAGAGGGACAACAATCTCCCCCTTTTTAATGATAACAAATCATGGCATTATAAAGTACAATTAGTTGATTCATAATGATCAAAGTAGGTATTCTACTTATGATCTCCATAGGTAAAATAATGAATAATTCTATAAGGATGCTTCTCCCCCTTTTAGGATTATCAAAAAAGAGTAAATTGCATCAAAAGAAGAAATACTAAAGAAGAATATAAGTAGAAAGATCACAAAGAAAGAAATTAATAGATACTGAATTTCATAATCAAGTGAAATTACATTGGAAAAGAAAAAAAAATTAAAACAATTTAGACCTATCAAATAATTGATCCAAACTACTTATTATTCAAGGAGGGGTCCATCACTGCCTTTCCCTTATCAGAAGCTGTAGGGGTATGAGCAGTAGATGATGAACTAGTGGATGGTGGTTGAGAGTGAATTCTAAGAGGAGGAAGAGGAACTCTAGTAAACACTAAAGGGGCCAAGCTGGGACTAGTGGAAGAAGGAGGTCCAGTTATTTCCCTAAAAATTATAAGATGGATCTACCTGAAAGCTTGAGCAGGAGGGAAGGCATACTGGTAGAAGTAGAGCTAGAAGGTTCCAGAGGTGGTCTGATAGGAGTGGAAGGAGGGGCAACGATCGCAGTACTATGGTCATGTAGATAAGTCTTGAGAATGTTGATGAAATCTATGATTATCTCTCCACCATACTACATAGCCTTTTTAAAATATTTCTTATTCTCAATGAGTTGTGAAATTGTAAGAGTAAACTTCTTAAGCAACTTTACTTGATCTATGAAGGCTTGGTTCACTAGAGGAATTCTCAGGTTCTCAACTAAAAACTTTAAGTGGATGTCTAACTGATGCTTTTTGTATATCCTCTTAAAAAAATCCACTTTCTTGGTGATTTTATCTTGAGAAGCTATAGCCTTTCCTAAATAAAATCTGACCATGTCATAAATATGATCACTATTCTTCCTAATTTTTTATAGACTATGCTGATCAGTTCGACCCATCATTATTATCATCTCTTCTCTAATGATAGTCCTGACCATCTCTATATCTAGAGGGTAAGATATAGGAGCTGTTGAGATAGATGACCCTTTCACAACATCTCTCACATATTGCCTTAACTGACTCAGGCTTTCACTATCTGAATGGCCTATTACTGACTGAATTTATTCCATTACCACTAATTTAATCACCTCACTGTCTGAAGACTAAATAATAGGAACATAGTGATGTGGAGCCATAGAAGTTGAGGTATTATTCATAGCATCCTTGACTACAAACTTCAGAAGGGACAAATCAAGAGTTGGTATAGAATCCTCAATAGGGGATTCAGGAGATATGTCATGAATTTTTAGAGCTTGGTCTATATTAGCTTTGTATTCATGAGAAGTTGGCTAACAGTAGCTGTAATATTGACCATATCATCATACATCTCCTGACTAGCTGTCTCAACATCTTCCAAAACTGATTCCAACTGAGGTTCGATCTTGGAAACAACTCCTTATATAGTCAAATTTGTATCATTATAACTAATTGTTTCTATAGGTGTAGGATGAGAAAGAGGGACTGATCTCACAATAGCTAACATTTCTCCTTTAAAGACATTAAAGTTAGCCTTAGATACATAATCAGCAGGCACTAGCACCGAAGCTAATGTGACTACTGGAGGTTCCTCAACTACTGATCCTCTTGAAATAGTTATCCTCTCCTCATCATCTGAATTTGGAAAATCCAAACCAATATAAATATAACCAAGATGCTTTTCCCACTCAAATAACATAGAATCATCCAAAGGAGTGAGTGTATCAACTATCACTTGCCTAGTTTGAGGCTCCCCCTTAATTTGATCTCTCCTAACCTATTTCTCCCCCTCCATTTGAGGTATTCTTCTAACATACACCAGATGATTTACTGGGCCTACTAGTTCTCTATCTACATTACCAATCTCAATTAGTTCTTCTTCCTCAGCACTAGCTTCTACAGGACCAAGAGGTTCAACAAACTGTTCCTGATTCTTAGGACCAGGCAGTTCTATATTGGCACCTTGATCATCACCAGGATTATCAGAATCACTATCACTTTCACCACTTTAATCACTTTCATTCTCAATTTCATCTCCTTCACCTTCTTTACTTTTATCACTAGATTCTTCATCCTATTTTTCCTCAATGTCAAAGCCACTGACACTTTCTTCTTCTTCTCTGTCTGCTTCTTCTTCTTCTCTATATTCCTCTTCTGAACCATTTGATCTGCTTTTATATTCTACACTACTAGATTCTTCAGATTCATCATCATCATCAACAACCAAAATAGGTTCCTTGGATGGCAGAGCTAGAGGTGGACTAGCTGGACCATATGAATTTCCCCTTGGACTTTCAAAATTATCTGGGTCACTCCTATCATCTATAGGATACCCTTCTTCTCTAGAAGATTTAACTTCTTCTTTATCAGAATAGACAACCTCATCATCTAGTCCTAGACCAGTATCATATAAATTTATCAGCCTAGTAGGATTATCAATAGGATTGAAGTTTTCATATAACTTCTCATTATCTTCAACCCACTCCCTCTTCTAGGGATTCCAATTTATCTTCATTATTTTGCAAATTTCTTTATTTAAGAAAACTCTACTATAAGCAGAAATGGTTTCTTCATTCTCACATACACATCCTCTTTTATTTAGCATAGAAAATATAATTCTTGGATAGAACAAATAATTAGTTTTATAATATGGATTTATCATCTCACTGGTATGGACTATCAAATACCTGCACAGATTCACTTTATGCCCTTTCTTTAGAAAATACAAGAGATATACATCCTAATAATTCAATGAGGAAAAGTCCCCTTTTCTGGGACATAACTGATGTTGAATAAACTTAAATAAAAATATACTTTCTTCATCTAACTTTGAAGTTATAGGCTTTCTGTGTTCCTCATTACCAGTCAGCCCCCTAAATGTTGTCTCATAGAAAAACAACTCACTGGTAGGTGTACTACTTCCCTGTTAATCATCAAAAACTCCTTCATGTGGTACATTGAGTCATTCTTCCCAATGCCTTGAATAAAAATAAACACTTATTCTATTCACCACATATTTAATCCAGTACATCTCACTGCCTTCCAGAATGAACTCCACATGAAGATAAAACTCGTACACAAGCTTAGGGTAATACAGCCTTTCATTATTTGAAAAACAATCGATCCACCCTTGAGTTTGAAACACTCTTAATAAAATAGACTTACTAAATAATAACCATTTATAAGACACTTCCTTCTCAAGTTTTACCACATAGATTTCAAGCTACAAATAAATAGGCTTAAACTTTCTCGATTCTCCTTTCTGCCTCTTCATGGGTTTCGATTCATCTTCAAATCCTTTGAAGACTCACTTTACTATATCCATTATAAAGGTTTGGTTGAAAGTAATACGGTGAAATCTCTAAGGTTAAATAGAGTAATGGTAGGAGTGTAAAAGTGGAAGTCCAAGAGTAATAAATAGTATAGATCGACTAAATTTTATCATTTAGGGATTTATAGGTCGTAAATCGAGTAAACTAAGTTAAAATAAAATGAAATAATCAAAAATGAATTGTTTTGGTAAAATAAAATAGATACAGATAGTGGGTTCAATTAGTGAGTGGACAATGGTGATACATTAATGTCAATTTCAGCAAGACAATGGTGTCGGTGAGACATCGGTGTTAGTGAGACATCGGTGTCAGTGTCAGTGAGACAACTATCTATGAGACACTATCGGTGTCGGCATGACAAAGCATGACACTGTCGGTGTTTGCATAACATTTTCAGCATCCTATATATGTGATATCTACTTAGTTTTACCAAAGAGTTATTAAAATTAGGTCCTTGCAAAT
Source organism: Viscum album (assembly GCA_963277665.1). Classification (NCBI taxonomy): domain Eukaryota; kingdom Viridiplantae; phylum Streptophyta; class Magnoliopsida; order Santalales; family Viscaceae; genus Viscum; species Viscum album. The sequence continues at coordinate 1,129,628,425 of OY728132.1, forward strand.
TAATCATCCCTAATTCATGTATGATGTAACTCATCCTCTTAGAGTTTAATGTCTTGTTTAATATATCAGAAAGCTGATGTTATGTGCCAATAAATTCCATAATTATATCTCTTTTTTGATAATGATCTCTCAAAAAGTGATACCTTATATCAATATGTTTTTTTCTAGAATGAGAAACAGGATTCTTTGATATGTTAATAGCACTTGTATTATCCTAATTTATAGGTACATGTCTAAATTGGTATCCAAAGTCTAGTAAAGTGTGTTTCATCCACAAAATATGAGCATAACAACTACCATTTTCTATCTATTCAGCCTCAACAGTAGATAATGCAATAGAATTTTGGTTTTTACTACATCGTGATACTAGTGACTTTCCCAAAAAGTGACATGTTTCAGAGGTGCTTTTTTTATCTGACTTACAACCACAAAAATCATTATTTGAATAACTAACTAAATAAAAAGGTTGTCCTCTAGGATAGAACAATCCTAATTTGGTAGTATACTTGAGGTATTTGAAAATTATTTTAACAGCATTTAAATGATATTCATTGGGTTTTGTTTGAAAATGTGAACATATACACACATTGAACATGATGTCATTCCTACTAGCAGTCAAGTAGAGTAGACTTCCAATCATTCCTATTCAAGTGGTTTTATCAAAAAATTTACCATTTTCATCAAGATCTAACTTACAGGTGGTACTCATTGGAGTATCACAACTTTTTTTACCATAAAATCCAAATCTTTTTAAATGATCTTTAGTATATTTACTTTGATTTAAAATAATGCCTTCTTTATTTTGAAATATTTGAAATCCAAGAAAGAATTTGAGTTCTCCTATTAAACTCATTTCAAATTCACTTTGCATCATTTTAGAAAAATCAATACATAAAGAATTTTTTGAAGATCCAAAAATAATGTCATCAATATAGATTTGAACTACTAAAACATCTTTAGAAATTATTTTTATGAACAGATTAGGATCAGTTATACCTTTTATAAAACTTTTAGAAATAAGAAAAGTACTTATACTATCATACCAGGATCTTGGAGCCTATTTTAAACCATATAAAGCCTTTGTTAACTTAAAAACATGATTTGGAAAATGAGGGTTCGTGAAACTAGGGGGTTGTTAAACAAAAACATCCTCAACTATATATCTATTTAAGAATTCACTTTTAACATCCATTTGATATAGTTTGAAATTTAGATGAATTGTATATGATAGCAGGATTCTAATGGCTTCAAGTCTAGAAATTGGTGAAAATGTTTCTTCATAATCAATACCTTCTTCTTGACTATATCCTTGTACAACCGGTCTAGACTTATTCCTCACTACAGTGCCTACTTCATATAATTTGTTTCTAAATACCCATTTAGTTCTTATGGTCAAGGTGTCTTTATGTCTATCTACTAGTTTTCAAACTTTATTTCTTTCAAACTTATTCAACTCTTATTGCATATCCATCACCCAAAATTCATTATTGATTGCATCATTAGTTCTTTTAGGTTTAAGTAGTGAAAAGAAGGATTAATGTTCAACCTGGTTCTTAATATAAGCTCTAGTCTGTCCCTTTATCTAAGTATCCAACTACAACATCTAAGGGGTGATTCTTAAGGGTTCTGATAGATCTAGAAAAGTAAAGACTAGTTATTTCAAGTTCATCAGTAGGTTCAGGTTCACTATGGTCAGCGTCTGGTGATTTTTCATAACTGAAGGATTTAACATATTTCTTAACAGTAAGTTCAGTGAGTTTGGAATTTATTTCCAAATTTTAAAAACCATTCTTAATATTTTCAGGAGGGGTTTTAGGTTCATATGGATCTGTTTCATTATATTTAACATGTAAATATTTTTTCACACATTTATTTCTTTTATTAAAAACTCTATAGGCTTTATTAGAGGTTGAGTAACCTAAGAAAATACCTTCATCACTTCTGGATGAAAATTTATCAAGATTTTCCTTAGTGTTAAGAATATAGACTTTGCAATTGAATACTTTAAAGTAGCTAAATTTCAATTTCCTATTGTTCCAAATCTCATAGGGAGTTTTCTTAATAATTAGTTTAATTAAGACTCTATTAATTATATAAAAATCTATATTTGCAGCTTCAGCACAAAAATAAATAGGTAATTCATACTCATTAAGCATAGTCTGGGATATTTCTTATAAGGTTCTATTTCTTCTTTCAACAACTCTATTTTATTGGGGTTTCCTAGGAGCAGAGATGTTATGACTATAACCATTTTTTGAACAAAAAGAATCAAACTCTTGATTTTCAAAATCTCATCCATGGTCACTTCTTAATGATTTAATCCTAATACCACTTAGTTTTTCTACTATTCTAGCATACTTGATAAAATGAGAACAATCTTCACTTTTGTGAGCTCAGAAAAAGGTCCAAGTATACCTAGAAAAGTCATCTCATAGAACATACACATAGTGCTTCCCAATAAGAATTAAAACTCTAAATGGTCCAAAAAATCCATGTGAACCAATTCAAGTGGTTGAGAAGTTGAAACTTCTTTCTTTGGTTTGAAATATATTTTATATTGTTTTCTCTTTTGACAAGGATTTCATACTTTATTGTTTGGAAATTCTAGTTTGGGTAGATCCTTGAATAACCCTTTCCTTATAAGATTTCTAAGTGAGTGAGTGTTACAGTGGCCTAATCTCCTATTCCAAAGCCAAGATTCTTTATGAAAGGCACTTAAGCATGAAACATTTTAAAAAAAATAACGAATCCAAGTTTACAGTATAGAAATTCTCATTTATAAAAGTAGAAAATACTAACTCATTTTTAGAATTAAATACATTACTTACATCATTCTAAAATTTAATATTGAAACCATCCTCACATAACTGAGATATGCTAAGTAGGTTATACTTTAATCCATCAACAAAAATTACTTTGGAAATTAAAATTGAATTAGTGTTACCGATTTGACCAAGGCCAATTATTTTTCTTTTGGAATTGTCACCAAAAGTGACATGCCCACCATCAATCTTTATAAGATTCTTGAAGCTAGATTAATCCCCTATCATGTTTCTTGAACATCCACTATCCAAGTACCATAATCTTTTATAGGATATTTTTAATCATGATTCCTGCAAATACAATTTAAACAAGAAAATATTTTGGTACCCATACTTGTTTGGGTCCAGTAATATTATTAATTAAAGCTTTGGGCACCCATACTTGCTTCATGGGTTTCCTAAAAATAGTTTGTAAAGTATTGGAAAAACAAAATCTATTTGGTATGGAAAAATTAAAAGTAGAAAAAATATTGTCCACTGTTGGAACTCGTAGTATATTTTTCAAATCTAGGTACAAATCCTAATTTTCTATATTTTGATGCAAAATTATTTTTAACAAAGTTTATTTTTCTTGGTTAATAACCTATACCAGTATAATATTTTGGTGCAACCTTTTTACCCAAAATTTTAGTGAGTGTGTTCTTTCCATTGGTAAACATTTCTATGTCCCTTTTTAACTACTCATTTGATAGTTTAAGCTCATTTTTTTCTTTAATCCCTTGATAATTTTTCTATTTCTCTAAAGTAAGATCAAATCTAATAGTAGAGGTTAAATCATGTTATTTCTATAAGACTTTATATTTATCTTTTAATTCATTTCATGTGTCTTCAAGCATTTTGCAGTAATAAAATATTTCCTTAGTGGTCATGTTTCAGAATCAGATTCATCTTCAGAATAGTAGTAATTTTGTATAGTATATTCAAAGGTTACCTCAGAAGTGTTTTTCATGAAGAAAATGTTAGCTTTGTCAACTTTATCATCATGTGAAGACTCTGACTCACTAGAGCTATCCGTAGAGGCACTCCATGAGGCCTTCATTTCATTCTTATACCTTTTATCATTTTACTCACATTTCTTCTTATACTTTAACTTATTACATTCATCCTTTACTTATATTTTTCTCTTACATTCATAAAAAACTATTTTATTTTAATTATCACCTATCTTCCAATCCTTTTTTCCAATTTCCATTGTTGTTATATTTTCCTTTATAGCTAGGCGTCCTAAAGATATTATTTATTTTGTAGAACTTCTTAAATCTTTTGGACAATTGATCCTTCTCCTCATCACTATCAGTTGGTGATTCTTCATTGTTTGAACAATCAGAATGAGTTTGTGCCTTCTCCTTTTCTTTGTGTTTAGAATTAGTGGTATTGAAATCCATTGACTTTCTCTTTGGTCCGTCATCTTCTTATTTTTTGACCATTAATTCTTCCTCATACAGAATCAACTTACCAATCATCTCCTTTACTGGAAACTTACTGATATCACAGGATTCTCTTATTGACACTAAGGTTCCCCTCTATCTATCTGTTAGACATTTGAGAAATCCCATGATTTGTTCCGTAGTAGTAACATCCTTTCCCAGAGAAATCATAGTATTTAAAATTTCATTAAACCTAAGATACATGTAAGAGATAGGTTCATCAGGGTTCATTTTGAAGTTATCATATTTACTAGTATATGTATTAAGTCTCATTTCCTTAACATTAGTGGTTCATTCATGTGAAATAGCTAAAGTATCCCAAATTTCATGGGAAGTTTTACGTACAGAAATCCTATTAAATTCTTCATCTCCTTAAGAACAATATAAGGAATTCATAGATTTGCAGTTATTATTATAATATGCCTTAGTTGGGTCATCCCATGTATTTAAGGTAGTAGCAGGAATCTTATATTCATCAAAAATTGAAGGCTAGATCTCAAATCCCATACTTTCTAAATGAATTTTCATCTTAATTTTAAATTGATCATAATTAGTTCCATTGAAAAATGGAGGTATGTTAGTAGAAAAACCTTTAAATATATTATCAATAACAAATAAAAAATAATAGCATTTTAAAGAGATAAAAATATAGAACTAATATAAATTTATATATATTTAAAATACAACAAAAACTATAGTTGAAAATATTTAAAAAACTTCTAAAACTTTGAAACTAGAAGATTAAAAATCCTCTAATACCAAATGTTGGTCAGAGTAGGACACTCAAGAGAGGGGTGAATTGAGTTCCTATAAAAAATTATGTTAAAACCTTTATTTGAAAGTCCCCCAATTTTAAAATTCAAATATCCTAGTTAACCAAAGTAGCATATTTATATGAGTTTTGAATGTTCAATTAATTTCTCAAAAGATTGATTAATTCTCAGTTACAGTAATTTGAAAGATTGATATAACTTTTGAAATTAATTTACTGAATCAAAATAGGTATAAACACTAACTAATATTAACTATCAAATTAATATTTAGTTTTTTGAAATATGTGTGAACATAGAGAAAACTAAATTTGAAAAAACACAGTAGATAAAAACAAGAGGTTCAGTCTTAAGTAGAGACCTAATCCTCTCCACTTGGTGATCACCTAACACTAATAATTTTATATTAATAAATTTGATCCACACCCTGGATCAGGGTTCAAAATATCACATAAGGTTTTCCAGGCCAACAAGACCTCTACCACAGTTATTCATGGGAAAAAAAATACAATCAGGTCGCACAGGGACCTCTTCCATAGTTATACATGGGTGAAAATGGTGTAGAAAGATGAGTGAGTGAGGATATATTATATCCTCCATATTATCTTAGGAGACAGTGTGTGGTTATACTACAGACACACACACTATTTGAAAATTAGTAAAATTATACACAATAGAGAGAAAAATAATGAGAGAGGGTTTAGAATGCTCTAAGCGATGTTCTTGATGCTTCTGGACTCCTTGAGTAGAGAAGATGTGAAGCTTGAGTCCATTTCTAGAAACAGACACTAAAACAGAGTGTCATGGAAGCTTTTTGTTTTGGCTTCCAGTGAGGTGAGATGCTCTTTAAAGGTTCTCTTCACTAGGGTTTGTTGCTGCAAGAATGTTGATTCTTTGGTTCTCAGCAAATACTTCTTGTTCATAGTTAGCAAGAATGAGTGTTCTTTGTGTATGTCCCTTTCTTTTCTTCACAGTTTATCTCTATATTGTGCACTTCAACATTTTTTCTCAAGTTATTTCTTTTTAAACTACAGAGGTCGACAATAGGAATGAGTTCTTCCTCATACCACGTATTGTTCTCTGACAATGTCTGCAAAAGATAGACAAGGTCATTAATATAATAGGTAGCACTGAGTTTCATAAATATGACAATTAGAATTAATATTTAATTTAAGAATAAAGATAATTTTCTAAGTATTGAATGGTAGGTCATTCTTTTGGTGACTCCTTCTATTGGTAGGTCAGTGTGTCAGTGACTCCTTCTATTGGTAAGTCACTGCATCGGTGACTGCTTCTATCAGTAGGTCAGGGTGTCGATGACTCCTTATATAGTTAGGTTAGTGCCTCAGTGAATCCTTCTATCAGTAGGTTAGTGTTTCAATGATTAATTATTGTCGGTATCTCATACTTCTGTCGGTGAGTCATTTCTTCTGTTAGTGAGTCAATTCATCGGTGATTTGTTTGTTCTATCGATGACTCATTTTTTCTGTCGGTGACTCATTTGTTCTATCGGTGACTCATTTTTTTCTTTTAGTGAATCATTTGTTTTATAGGTGACTCATTTGTTCTGTCGGTGACTCAGTCTTATATCTTTCAGTGAGTCATTTTGTGACTTAACTATCGGTGAATCATACTAATCCATTTTTTCTATTTACCTAACTTATAGTATAATCATCAATAGAATATGTTAATCTTATAATTGAACATTGATAAACATAATTAACAATATTTTAACTTAACTAACCATGATTTAACATAAATAAAAATGATTGGACATGATTTGTGATTATTAAAACTGGAGAGGGCCAACAACTATATATAATTATTTACTCTTTATTTCATGTACATATCATCACTTTCCACCAATATTATCCTATATATAAACCTAGTTATATGTTATTCCATATGAACTTTGTACTTACATTTTTCTCTTATCAGGAGAATTTTTTATTAACCCTTTTATGATGCGGGGTTTTTACCAAAAAAACTTCAAATATCAAACCCTTGATTACCAAGATCAAGTTTAAATTGTGAGGATTAAATTTATTTAATATGGGTAGAATGTAAAACCCCATGATTTTAAAATAAGAACGTTGTTGTTGATAGCATAAATGACATGAAACACCAAGTATAGAAGGGAATATTGTCGGAGTTGGTGCCCTGGAATCAACTTCTATGTACTTTATGATAACCAATATTAATTTTTTTGAATATTAATAAACTTCTTATCACATCATGATTGTTCTTATAGGTTACATAGTATGTGACAATTTCTTATGAGTAGCAGTTTCATTGAAATGTCATAGCAGTTCCCCACGATGATGAGAACCCAAAAGTACCATGATAGTATTATTAAATATATAGTCTATGGACAGATAAAATCATTAGAGGGGGGGAAATGATAAATTCCATCATGGGTGGAGACTCATGGGATTTTGAGGCACCTTCTCATGGTGTATTCCCTTGGTAATATCCAGTGCAATATAGTATGAGAACGAGACCCTCCAATAGGAAATTAATATTTATATATGTCATTTGATGTTTCTATTTGAGAATGTGTGTATTTACACTTATACTTTATATTATTATTAATGAGTATTACAAGTCATGTACTTTGATGTATTGATGAAAATCATGATGACATATATTCGTAGTGAGGTAGGATACATTGGGTGCGTCATGAGTAATATTGCATTAATGAATAATGTGAGAAAGGATTTACCCATTTCATTATTTAATGAAATTTTATATCTTGATCCCTTTGATGGATATGATATAGCCAAAATAAATCCATGTCCATATGTTCTATAGGCAAGTTTTATTTCTAGAAATTCAAAGAAAGAGATATCGAAAATATAGGTTGGTGGCACCATCATACAACCTGCTTGATTAGAGATATCACGATAAATGGATTATATAACATAGTAAGAATTAGTATGAGGTAGTACTTCATTGCAGCATTAAATTCTTTCTACATGGTTTCCTTGGTGTGTTTCTAGATTCTATCTTGGACTTTATGATGCTTCACCTAATTCCACTGAGAAAGAGGCCTAGAGTGTCATACATTAAGTGTATCCAGAATCTTAGTTAAATAATATATTACTATTTATTATTTAACAAGTTGAATAAATATTATTCTTACATGTGTCTTAATAATTATTCACGCTTTCTTGATCATATATATTCTATCACCAATTATTTGAGAGAATATTATGTGATTGGAATATTTAATAAATATTTATTTGATATTTAGTGAATATAATATTTATTTATTTATTCACAAATAATGAAGTGATATTTATTTATTATATAAATAGTCATTATTCAAGGCCTGATAAATATTTTGTAGGAATGAGGAACCAATTTTATAGGTCTACTAAGAAATAATATATATTTAATATTATTTTAATAGATAATATTTTTATTTTAATTCGTGATTTTAGCACATATCAAGAAATAATATTATTATTATTGTTATAGACATGAGGTTTCAAAGGGATTGAATAAATATTAAAGGGAACTTGTGGACTTATTTATTTCTAACCCTAGAGGTATATAAACCCAAATACATTATTTTTCCAAAGAGATCTAAATATTTTTTTTTCACAATGAATCTGAAGAATCCTATCAAAGCCCTAGAGGGATCCCTTATCTAAGAATTCTCCTAAGATTAGAGAGTGATATTCCTCCACCTTCCACTATCGAGTCTAGATAGATTAAGGGGAATCCTTTAGAAGCGATTCTCAGGGCAATCTAAGGTGAACAAAACAATTGATAATATTTATTGTGATACAACCTAGAGATTCCTACGTTGAAGTGAAGATATTTGGGGAACACATGTGGATCAATGCTAGAGGGGATCTACCCTTGATTCCTATATTACAATGATGGTACGACATAGATCTATTATTAGATCCATCAATGAATAAATAAATTCATGCAAGGTAATTCTCTAATTTGTTAAATTAATTATAAATAATATGTGACAATCACATTCTTGGTTCTAGAATTTTATCCCTTTTCTATATTATTTGATTCAATTATATTTATCAAAACATTAAAAATATTGTAAAATCTTAGATTAATCATTGATCATGACAAAACAAAAATTTGGGCACGATCCGTCGCATGCTTCCACTATGCTCGGAACCTACAAGTGGTATCAGAGCAGTTATATAATTAGGCATAATTATTAAACTATCATTGATTGGTTTATGAATAAGTAATTGGTTTTTCAATTCAATTTTAATCAATATTTTATCTGAATTTTGAGATCTTATTCTTCCTCTTCATTTATCATAAATATATTCAAATTGATTAATTTTATTAATGAAATAAATTCAAAGATATCATATGGAGGTGACAAGGAATCTTTCCAGATAACACAAGAGTATATGTCATGTAACCCGGAGGTACATACTGTGTACTAGTGTTTAATTCACCAAGAATTAATTCATAATTAATTCATGTCATGTGAATTTATCACATGTGATGAGAATAATTTAACATTTTGTGTTGACCAAGATAACTTGGAACACGGTCATCCAGAGTACACATCATGTAACTGTTGCACACTGCATGTAGTCATTTAAGTCACAAACAGGTTATGTATCTTCTTACACATCCTACTTGAATAGTGTCCGTGTAACTCGGATACCACACACGGTGTATCCCATATACACGTCATTTACTCTAATTTTTCTATGGCATAGTTACATGATGAGTCCCTAGGCGTGTGTCACAGATAGACATTGAGAAAAAATACACATCGTGCATCTCCAATGTACACTCCATGTACTTTTACCAAATTGTGCAGAATTAAAAATTAACATATTATACTATGAAAACCTTATCAATATATATTTGTGTGTTTTCATTAAGTTTATAGGACATTCCATGTATTGGGTTTTAATATATATAATGTTTTATCAATTTTTGTGTAATGATTGAATATGCATATTATGTATGAGTCATATTATAGTCATTACTCTATGTGTATTGAAGCATAACAAATGGTAAAAAAATCATGTAATTCATGTAATCATTAAGTTGATAGTTCATGTCATGAAAGTATGTGATAAGTCGCATATGCCACATGTTGCAAGAGTAAACAATATATGAGTACAATACATGTTGGGTAGTTTGGATGGGTAATCACTGTGTTTCCTTCAAGTTACAGTTATAGACATGATTAATTTTAAATAAATTTATTTAATTTGTTTAAAATTATGATGGATGAGAATCTTAAGGAAATTCATATGAAAATTAAGATAAAATAAATAATTATCTAAAGAAGATAAGTAATTGATTCAAACATGATTTATTTTAAATAATAATGATTAGAATTGAATGATAATTTTATTAAATGTGTAATTATTTGCATGTGGATGATCATGATCTTAGACCAGCCCTTTTTATGTGATTGATTTCTTTTAATTTATTATTAAATTAAATTTTTGTCTTGTGTTTCATATCTCCTCTTATTATATAACAACCTGTGTTCCCATGGTTTCTTTTATATAAACCCATTCCCCTCACATGCGTGTGAGTAAAATCATATGTAATGGATGGAGTTCCCATGTTAGTGGAGGTAGTTTGTGTTTGGAGTCAAGGTGATACCAATCTAGCAGAGATATATAGGTGGATAGGTGGAAAGAAGCAACACGAACCATAAATGGTTCAAGGTGTTTTTCCCCTAGGTCGACTGTTAGTTTATCATCCACTAGATAAACTAACCATTAGTAAAATCTCGTGATCATACCACTTTAATATTTTATTTCTTTCATGTTTCATGGTTATTTCATTATGGATGTTTTGTTGCGATCATATGAATTAATGAGTTAAAAATCATGCAGGATAGAACTAAAATAAGTTTTTTTATGCTTAAATATTATCTAAGACATGGTTAATCACTTAAGTAAATACACTGGATATTAACAAGCATGTAATAAAGATAATAATTATAAATGTATGCATAAAATATAAAATCCCTCAAGTATATATTAAGTTAGTATAGCCTTCCACTACTTCAATTAAAATAGAATCATAGTTCAAAGTGCTTAACTAGTCAAATCCTTCAATTATCAGGGAATTATAACTTGATTTTTTGGGTTAAATTAACTTAGTTTACATCAAGGGTAGATTTCCAAAGAAGGAATTGGTGTAACTAAGAGGAAAGAGTTAAGGAAATTCAATTTAAGGATATCAGGATTGGAGAGTCCACTCAACAGATCAAGGAACTATGAGTTAATGTAGTCTACATTTTTAATTCCTTTCTAAAACCCTTCAAATTTATTAACCACCCAAAATGTATAGAAATATTATAAAATAAACGCACTCTACAAGGAATAATGAAAATAAAATCAACATTTCATTATATATTTTTTCAATAAAATAGAGAAATTATATCGTACCATTAGCTTTACATCTTCTCAAAGGATTTCCTTCATTATAGTTTGTTCTTCTGAGGGATTGGTAACATCATCATGTGTAGAATACATTGTTTTCATGAGTAGTCAAACATTTAATTTAGATTATGTTAATACAGTATAGAATATATAATATTATGAGGAAAAACATAGTATATTAAAAAACACTTTTACCTTCTCATTGAACTCTCTTTCTTTTTTAAAGGTTTTAGGTATTTGGTTCCTCTATCGATAATCCAAATCCCCTCTTTGTGGTCCCCTCCAATGTACAATACATTTTCTATATTGGGACCATCATGAACTGATTGTTTCAAATAATTTTAGTATTATTTAAAGAAAATTGGTAATTTAATTTAAGAAAATAATTATTCCACTGTTTTAGGTGTTATGTTATTAATTCATTCAAATGTGAAAGTTATCAACAACCGTCATCCTCATAAACTCATCTCCAAAACATTTATCATTGCATTTTGTTATTTGATACGTATCCTCCATATCTTGTGGACATGAACCTTTATTTATTGAAATACTCAAAGTAGTAGTCATCCATGGGATAATTAATGCTCATAGTAGTAAAAGATGTTAGAGTTGGTGTCCTGAGAACCAAATGTTTATACTTTGATTACATGAATGTACACTTATTATATATTGTTCATTATTCTACATGACTATAATATACTAATGTCTTAGAATATTTGTTGCATTAATGAGGTCATGGAAGATTCCCGCTATGATGAGAACCTTGAAATGCTATAATAATATTCTTAAATAATGTTCTACGGTTGGATGAAATACTATGATAGGACACATAGTATACAGACTATCATGTGCGAGTACTTATAAGAAGACGAGACTCTCTCTCATGGAGTTCGCACTTGGTAATCTCCAGGATGGGAGATTATGAGAACAGACCCGCCAGTAGTAATTCCACATGTCTTGGTTTCATCGTACATTTCTATCTACAAGTGTGTGTAATGGTCCTTATACTGGAATATTATTATTAACTCATGTCATGACTTGAGCACTTAGATTTGCTGATGAAAATCGTCACGAAGACAGTTGGCAGGAATTAGGGTGTGTTGGGTGCATCACGAATGACATGTTGTTAATGGATAAGTCAAGGAAGGATTTTTCCCTTCCATATTTATGGAAGTAGATATCTCCGGCCCTTTGATTGAAATGGAAATATCTCCCAAATTCCATGGCCATGGTGTCACGACAAGTTTATTTCTGGAAGTCAAAGAATGATGGATCAAGCATATAGATTTATGACACTGCCATGAAACCTACTTGATGAGATATTGAGACAAAGGGATTAAATTACACAGTAAGTGTTCGTATGAGGTGAAACATTAATGTAGCTTCAACTTCTTTCTCTTGGGTGCCTTGACCCGTTGCTAGATAGTAATCTTAGACTTTAGGTAAGCCCGCCTAATGCCAATGAGAAAGAGTCCTAGAGGGTCACACACTAAGTGTATCCAAGTATCTCAAGTAGAATAAAGATTATTCCCGTATGTGGTTTAATAATTATTCAAGGAAGCCTAAATCGTTTTAATTTTATATGAAGAATGAAATGAAAACAAGATATACACGCTATGTACATTGAATGTACATGTCGTGTAGTTTTTATTTTGGAAAGGAAATGAAAAACAAGTACACGTCGTGTATTAATGATTACATGCCGCGTAGTTTTTCCAGTCAGGATTTTGAGGAAATAGTATTGTTTTATTAAATGATATTTATTATAATTAGTGTAGGTTCATGTCAATGAATTAATGATTCGACATGGGGATTTTCAATAAGAGTTAATGAAATAAATAAAACACGTAACGAGTTTATTTATTTTCATAATTATATAACCTCAAACCCGATTATAAATATCCTCACAACCCCAAAACTTTTCCCTAATAGTTGTGCACAACAATTATAGAGAATTCTCTCAAGGTCGAAAGAACTCCTTCCTCCAAGAATTATCTCAAGACCGAGAGAGATCCTCCTCCATCGAATCAAGGCGATCTAAGGCAGACAACGTAAGCAAAGGCTTCTCCATGCTAGCACCCAAATACTCCTTTGGCGACGTTCAGAGATACGTGGTGCATGTGTGGATCACTACTAGAGGAAGTCTACACTTGGATTCTGTGATGAAATGATGAATCACATCGGAACGTGATCAGAAATATCAACGAAGAAAGAACTCCCTAAAAGGTACTTCTTTTCAATTAATTAAATTAATTATAATCAACCTGTGATGATTCTCCTCTCTGGTTTCAGGAATGTTCTTCTTCTTTGTCTATTTTTGTGATTTGATCCATGGAGTCTGGTGTTTATCGTCGTATTGATCCTGGATTGATCATTGCTAATGACAAAAAATCCAAGTGGGCACATCCACCCATGAGCTTCTGCTGCGCCCGGGACCTTTACAAGAAACATAAAAGAGATAGGGGTGAGTCTCAAGGAAACAAAATGAAATAATAACTATTTGGGGGATGAAGTTGATGAGCATGATAATTATACTGCATTGTATTCTATAAAAGGAGTAATGCCTCCTATTTATGAGAATTACACCATTGTAACTAGTTATTAACTCATGGCCTATTGAAGGAGAGATTTTGGGGGCATAAACATTCTTGTATGTGATTTAAGGGGTCTCAGAGGGGACATGTGTTAGGAATTTAGGGGGTTGTCCGTGTGGGGGGGGGTTGTGGTAGTGTGCAGTGGGTTGTCTGTGAGAGGGGCAGTTGGTTGGTTGGGTATTAGTTTCTAGGGGAAACATTTTACTTTTATATTGTCAGTTTGTTAGGGGTTATTACTGGCAGTAGTTTGTTAGTATGTTAGGGGTTATAGTTGGAAGTAGGTTGTTAGTTTGTTAGGGGTTATAAGTGGGAGTGATTTTAGATGGTATGGGGGATGATTCATTTAATTTTTCCCTCACTGAATAGCAGGGAGGTGTTGGCTTTGGGAACCCAGTGTCAGGCTCTACCGGGGAGTGGTCTTCTTCAGCAGGGACTCTTCAACATCTATCTTCTTCTTCTACCTTCTCCCCTACCCATTGTAATCCATGATTCTACTACTTTTAGTAGTGAATATAGTCTTTTTCTAATCTCTCTCTCACTATACAAACAACATGTTATGATATATAAATCTTCAGGGCATCTATGAATTCTATATTTATAGTAGAAATCTCACTTTTAATACTTTCAATCCTCTAACTAAGACTAGCCCTAACTCTATTAAAATGAGCCATCAAGTCTTTCTTAAATCCCCTAAACAAATAAAAATATAATATAGGTAATTAAGTAGTAATAAGAAAACCAAAAATGATAAACAAGAATAATAAACTATCATTCGATCAATAAGAAGATATAATTGTGTAATATATATTTGTATAATATATATTTTTTATTGTATAATATATATATATATATATATATTATTTTTATTTGTGTAATATATATCTTTATTTGTATAATATATTTTTTTATTTTATATATTTTTATAATATAATATATATTTGTATTTGTATAATATATATATTTGTATAATATATATATTTGTATAATATATATATATATAATATTTACATATAAATATAATATATATAAATATATAATAAATTTTTACTTTTTAATTGTATACATATAAATTTGTGTAATATATTTGTATAACATGTTTTTATAATATATATTTTTATAATATATATTTTTATAATATATTTGTATAATATATATTTTTTTAGTATAATATATATATTTTTATTTGTATAATATATATATTTTCATAATGTATTTTTATAATATATAACTATATATATGTATTTGTATTTTTAAAATATACATGTGTGTGTCTATATATAAAAAATCCTATATTTTATACCTCTATCCAAAACCATGGAACCCTGATTAATTTTCCACTTTTTATTCATGAACTATGAGCCAAATCCTACTTCATCCAGCAGACCAACGAAAATTATGTTCATCCATAAACTTGGTATGTGTCTAACTATTTCTAAGTTCAAGTAACATTCATGTGAAATATCATATTTAACAATACCCTTCCCCATAATCTAAGGATCTTTATCATCGACTATATGGAAATTGTTGAAAAAATGAGATCCATAATAATCCAAGCATCCCTTCTTGGTTATAGAGTGGAATGAAGTCTCATAATTAATGATCCTTGATTCCAATGGAATTTTTAGACTTGATAATAAATAATTACTTCCTTCAATGGTGTTGGAGTGGGAAGGTTTCACAGAATTAGTAAGGGGTGAGGGTGGGGGAGTTCAAGGAATGATAGCTCCATCTCCTTTCAACCAAACATCCCAAATAAACATTTTTTACCACAGGGATATGCCGACGGTAAAGCAAGAATGAAGATAAAAAAATGAAAATAGATCTCACCAAATAATCAATCAACAAGTAAGTAGGATGGGGAGAAAATAAGATACCTTGGATTGAATCTTTTAATCATCCGAGAAAAAATAGAGATATCAAAAACCTGGAAAACATTCGAGACTTGGATTCATTTGACCCTTGAATCGTTTGAGCCATGTATTTGAGCCTTGAAATTGTTCGAGCCTTCATTCAAGCATTGATTTGAGCTCTAATTCACTGAGAAGGAGCACTGGCAGAGAGTGGCTTCTGTAGAAAGCTTCATATATCATGATGATTTCACAACTAGTTAGGGTTAATTTAAATAGATTGGGATACTTTTATCAGTGCTTCCAAAATTGCTGATAAAGATAAAGCTTTATCATCACTTTTTTAGCGCTAATAAAGATGCATTTTATCAGTGCTAATTAATCTAGCGTTGATAAAGGGTTTATAATTATAATTATAAATAAAAAAATTGTAAATATATTTATATAATTATATATATATATATATAATAAATATATATATAAATATAGTAAATATATTCTTTATTTAAATATAATTATTATAATTTTATAATTATTTAATTATATAATCATTTATTAAAATTATATAATTACTTTTAAAAAAATAATATTTATATCATTATATATATTTATATAATTATATATGTGTGTGTGTGTGTATTTAATAAATATATAGAAATATAAATATAGTAAATATATTCATTATTTAAATAAATTTATTATAATTTTATAATTATTTAAATATATATAATTATTTATTTATAATTATAGAAATACTTTTTAAAAAATAGTATTTATTTATTTATAATTATAAATATATAAATGTATAAAAATAGTAAATATACATTTATAAATATATTTTAAAAAATATATTTTTTTAACATTGTTAATGAATATTTACTCTTAAGTGCATACATGTTAAAAATTAGTGAAATTGAATAATTAAAAATGAGTACACTAACAATATTGAAAAATTGGATAATTTTGATTAATTAAATATAAATTATCAAAAAAATGGATATATATTGAAATAAAGATGAATACATATTGAAAATATTAAAACATAGTAAATAAATATATATAAAATAAATAATATAAATTGATTAAATTCCCCCAAAAAATATTTGTTTGTGTGTGTTGTATATAAAAATGCATTAATTATGTATATATGAAATTAATATAACATACGTTTGATCTATGCTAAAATGAAAAATAAAACGACATTCAATTATGTACATTACTCAATGCAATTAGTTGGTATTTTTAATTCATATTTATTTTTAATTATAAACCATTATTCACTAAATATATTACTATTTAATGTAAAGCATAAATATTTGTTATTATATAAATCATATTTATATATGTTCATATATATCTATATATTTAATATATACTATTTAGTAACATTATTGTTAATTGTTTTATTAATAAAATGTTCAATATTTTTCTCAATTTACTTATTTTTAATTTTTATTTGTTTAATTTTCATTTTACATATATCTATAAATTTTAATATATACAATTTATTAGTATTTATAATTTATATATAGTATAATCAATTTATTCATTTTTATCAATAATTATTTAATTAATACAAAAATTAATATATTTTTTAATAAAATCATTTTTATTATTTATTTATTTAATTATTCCATTTTATTTGGACTTTTATTAGCACTAATAAATGATCCCTTTATGGGATCTAAAAATAAAGTGTTGATAAAGGGTAGCCTTTATCACCGCTAAAAAATACTAATAAAGGGTGATTTTTATCAGTGCTTTTATTTAGCACTGATAAAACGTACACTTTATCAGAGCTTATTTTAGTGCTGATAAAGGTTACCTTTATAAGTGATTTTTTCTAGGGCTGTTAAATGCATGTTTTGTACTAGTGATGTCAAAACAACTTTCCTTAATGGGAACCTACAGGAAGATGTCTACATGACACAACCAGAAGGTTCTATGACTCTAGGTAATGCCAAAAATATTTTCAAGTTTTAGAGATCCATTTATGGATTGAAGCAAGAATGCAGGTCACGCAACATTCGATCCGATGAAGCTATAAAAGAATTTGGTTTTATTAAGAATGAATGTGAGCCATGTGCTTACAAGTGGTTTAGTTAGAATGTATTCTCTATCCTAGTATTATATGTTGATGACATATTACTTATTGGAAATGACATATCAGTCTTACATTCTACTAAGGACTTGTTAAACAAGTGTTTCTCCATGAAGGACTTAGGTGAAGCGGCCTATATTCTACAGATCAAGATCATTCGTGATAGATCCAAGAGGATGTTTGGACTAAGTCAAAGAACATACATTGACTAGATACTAAATTGATTTAGTATGGAACAATCCAATAGGGGATTGGTTTCAGTGTCACGTGGTATACATATTTTAAAGAAAATGTGTCCCCAAACATAAAAGGAGAAAGAGAGAATGAGTAAGATCTCATAAGATTTAATGATAGGATCAATCATGTATGTCATGTTATGTGCTAGACTTGATGTTTCTTATGCATTGACCATGGTAGAAAGATATCAAGAAGATCCAGGAGAACACACTAGTATAAAAAGTATTTATCACGTCATCTTTTTCATGTCAGTTATTCATTACTAATGTGAAAAATCTATTTATCTTGCTTTATCACGTCAGTTATTATATAACCAATGTGATAAAGTAGTTAATTTGATTTTTCACATTGATTAAATAATAACCAATGTGAAAAATACAGGTATGTTGCTTTATCATGTCAGTTATATAATAACTGATGTGATAAAGAAGGTTACCCTCTTTATCACATCAGTTATCATCTAACTGGTGTTAAAATTTGATTTCTAACATCGCTTAAAATATAACTGATGTTATATACCATTTAAAATTTTATGAATCGTTGGTTTGTATCATTTCAATGTTATTATCTCTCATGATAGCAGACTTGTTTCTCTTGCATGGAATTACTAACCCTCGATTATTTGATCTGGTGGAATCAAATCTTGGATTTCCATCTTCATATATCCTAAGGTTTTGTTAGCCTCATTATCATGCATTTGATCTGCTTTACTCTCAGGTAAACCTCACACATAGATCCTATATTTCAGTCATTCAATGGCACTAAATCCCTAACTTTCATCTTTTCTATTCTGTGTACTCAAATCTCGCATTACCATCTTCTTAAATAATTAGATTTTTTCCACCTCATCATTGCACATTTGAATATAGATCTTCTCTTCTCAAATCTTACTTTACCATCTTCATATACTTTAGTTTTGCATTGACTTAAGTGAAAAAGTGTGTGGATAGAAATTTATCTTAATATTGTAGTTTTTCTATTAAATGGAAAGGAATTTTCCCTAAATTGTTTCGTAGATGTTTATATTGCATCCCATCTTAAATTTATGCATTGAATCTCAAAATGTTGGTTATTTGGATGATGTTTTTGAATCATTCCTTATTTATGCATACACTTCCATGTATATGGATAAATTTAAATTAGTGTTATAAACTTATTAGTGACCTAGTAATATTAAAATGTAATATATACATACATTTCAATTTCCATTCAGTTCAATATACAATATCATATAAGTTGTTTATATGCATATCAACACTTTTCTTTGATGTGAGAATATTCTTACCTTGAAAATTATATATTATACATGTGTTCTGCATATTATGAGTTACTGTCAATATAATTTTGACATTATTGGTGAATACACAATAGGAACTATTAATTGGTTCCTTTATATATCTTTGTTATATTTTGATAGATATATTTTCATGGAATTACACATACATCACATGGTATTCACACTAGAATCATTTTTCTACCAATAAATTTGGATTTTTATTGTACCAAATAAAGTTGACTGTAATATTTAAAATGTGGGTTATTAGTGTGTTACATTCAAATAAAACATGTTGTCATAAAATACACATCACATAATATGATATGAACAATTTTCATAATACACTAGACATAAATAATATATAATATTAATTTTGTATATATATATGTACCACATTAAAAATTCATCATTGTGTTGTTTAAACTATACTATAAGATTTTATTATAGTATGAATTAATGTTTCAACTAATAATTGTTGGTTTTTTCATGCAATTGTTTTTTAGAAAATTTGATGATAAATATTCTAATAAAAATGTAAAATGTGAACTTGATTCGGATTCTGGTCAATAATATTCAATTTCAAGTTTCATCTAATTTCATTCAGAGGAAAATGAAAATTGAGAGAATGGTTTAACTATATTTTCTTTTGTAAATTACTTCCATGCATTTCTTTTTATGATTTACCAATTATATTTAAACTTATATTCCATTATTTTCTAGAATTTATAATTATACTTTCCAAATACACAAATATTTGTTTTATATTTCAAAATTGTATTAATTTCAAATTATGGAATCTTTGATAAAAATTTAAACTTGTTTTATCTTGACAAGATATATAATTTTGATATTTTTTATAGATAATAATGAGTCGAAGTTGGATTACGGCACTTCGAATACATGATGAATATGTGGAAGGTGTTGATGCCTTTTTGGAATTTTCTAAATGAAATATTTGAAACAATGACATGTTTTTATGTCTTTCCCTGAAAATTTTAAACATGAATAAGTTGAAAAGTATAGAGATGAAAGATCATTTAATTTTTCATGGTTTTAATACAAATTGAAAAGCTTTGATTTGGCATGGTGAAACTAGGTAGAATTTTGGTTCTCTTAATTATGATTCTTTGAAAGATGATAAGTTTGATTAAATTAAAGAAATGATTCATGATATTGAAGAAGAGTTAATTGAGAAAGAATCAAGAATTGAGCATTTATATGGGGATGCTGAAAACCCATTATATTTGGGTTGTATGGAATTTATGGTTTTTTTACAGTGTTAAGATTGATTAACTTAAAGAAGAAACATGGATAGAGTGGTAATATTTTTACATATTTGATACAATTTTTTAAATATATTCTTCTTAAAGATAATGATCTTCTATATTCACATTATAAAATAAATAAAATACTATTCCTGATGGGATTAGGGTATAAAAAATTACAGTCCTATCTGAATAACTATGTTCTATATAAGAAGGGATACGAATTTATTTTAGGGTTTCCTAAATGTGGGACATCACGGTATAAGTTGAAAGAAAAATAACATTCTGATTTAGTAGTTATAGAGACCCATGCCAAGTCATTTTGGTATCTTCCCATAATTATTTGTTTGAAATGTTTATTTTCAAATTCACATTATACAAAAATGTAGATGAGAGAATATGTGATGGAAAATTACGACATCCATCTGATTTTCCATAGTGGAAGAATATTGATCACTAGTTTCCTATATTTGGAAATGAAGTTAGAAATATCATACTTGGACTATGCATGGATAGAATGAATCCATATAAAATCCTTAGTATCACAAATAGTTCATGGACTATTTTATTGGTAATTTACAACTTATCACAAGAATTTTTTTACAAAGTGAAAATATTTCTTGTTGAGTTAATGATCTATGGACCATAACAGCTCAGAAATGATATTGAGGTTTTCTTGTCACCATTAATTGATTATTTGAAACTGTTATGATAGGAAGGTATAAGGGTGTATGATTCTTATAAAATGGAATATTTTCAACTGCATGCAATGATTATGTTCACTATAAATGACTTCCTAGTATATGGAAATTTTTTTATATATAGTGTTAAGGGGCATAAATCTTATCCTATTTTTGAACAAAATACTTCATATTATCAACTATATCATGAGAGAAAATAGTATATATGGTTCATCAAAATATTTTTTCTATGGATCACTCTTTTTAATATTAAAAAAGTCATTAAATGGATCACATGAATTTGATATTGATCCAAAAACTTTATCCACTGATCAGTATTTTGAGTGGGTTCAAAACATTGATGTGACATTCAGAAAGATACATAAATCTGGTAATGATATAAATATTTAGAAGAAATTTTAAATGTTTTTTGAGCTACCATATTAGATATATCATGAGGTCAAACATAAAATTGATTTCATGCATGTGGAGAATAATATATGTGATAGATTGATTGGAATATTATTAGATATTAAAGGAAAGACTAAAGATGGTTTGAAGGCAAGATTGGACTTACTCTCAATGGAAATATGTTTGGAGTTAGATCCTACTCCTTATGGAAGGAAAGAATTCATACCCTTGGCTTGTCATACATTATCCAAGAAGGAGAAAATTATATTTTTTAAATGTCTTAATGATATCAAAGTTCCACGGGGTTATACTTCAAATGTAAAAAAAAATGTGTCTTTAAATGATTTGAAGTTGACGGGTATGAAATCTCATGATTGTCATGTCATGATGTAACAACTCCTACCAGTTGCATTGCATGGAATATTTCCCATCCATGTTAAAATTTCTATCATGAAGGTATGTTTTTTTTAATTCAATTTTTAATAAGCTGATTAATATAAATGCTTCTAACACTTTCGAGAATGAAGTAGTTCCTATAATTTTCCAATTGGAAATGTATTTTCCTTTGTCTTTTTTTAATATCAAGGTTCATTTAATGGTTTACTTGGTGTGAGAAATAAATATTTGAGGACCTGTATATCTATGTTTGATGTATCATTTTGAAAGGTATATGAATATATTGAAGGGGTATGTTAAGAATCCATGTCGACCTGAATCCTCCATTGTTGAGAAGTATATTTCTGAGGAGTTTGTGGAGTTATGTGCATGCTATTTGTTTGAAATATATCACATGGTTTTTCCTACATCTCACCATGAACGAGTTAATTGTGGGTGAAATGGAATCTCTGGTTTGAAATTTAAGTCATTAACAGGTGAACAGATAAAGAATTTACATCTATACATCTTGAATAACATAGATGATGCTCATCCATATATAAAATTTTATATTAATGTGTTGAAATAATGTTATCCAAAGAATAAAGATGTGTGGATTTTAGATGAGCATAACAAAACTTTCTTGTCATGGTTTAAATAGATCATGCTTGGTAGATCAGATACATCGGAAATATTGAGATGTTCAATGGGTGGTCCAAGTTTAAATTTGACAACAGAAGTATGGTTCAGAATAGTAGTGTATTGGTGTTCGCAGGAACAATGATTTTTCAAGTGTCGAAGATAAAAATCAAATATCCACATAAAATGCATATTATGGAGTCATTGAGAAAAAATGATAGATTGATTACATTAAATTTCAAGTTCCAATGTTTAACTACAAATGTTTTATTGGTAAAAACAGTTTTAGACATGATGAATTTGAAATGACAGTAATTAATTTGAATAAATTTGAATACATAGTTGATCCATTTATCATGGAAACACATTAAAAAAATTATATGTTCTTGATCAATATAATATGCGGCAGTCTATTATTTTACAAGGAAAAAATAGTATTTTGGTGATGATAAACTTTATGAAGATGTTGATTTATGTGAGATCCCTACTTCCATGGAATGATTAACAAATTATATTAATGACCATGCCATAGTCATGGTTTTTTTCATACGTAACAATCATGATGAAGGAATTTGGGAAAAAAATCCTTTAGTACATTCCTAATATTACAGGTAACATATGTTTATTTATGGCTTGATTTTTAAAATTTCATAAATTATTAGATATTTTAATTTTATTTTCCTTATTGAAATATGTATTATAACCAATAAGTTAAGTTGTTTTTTTATATTAGTTTATTTTTATTTAGTTTACCACGTTTACCCTTATATAACATATCTATTAATTGATTTTGTTCAAAACCAATTTTTTTAAATTTAATATGTTCAATAAAAAAAATATTGTATAAGAGTATATTAAAAAAATATTTTTGATGTAAAAAAGATTTATCACGTTGGAGAATTTTTATTATTCACGCACCATTTTTGGACTTGTTTTTATTCATTTATTTCATTTCATCTCTCATTAATATTGTTATCATTTTAGTAAACTATAACAAATATGAATAAAATCTAGTAAGTTTAGTTTACTTTACTTTTTATTTGATAATTTTTCATTTTTTATTTGCATTTGTATGAAATAGTTGGATTTTTATATTTATGTACTAATTGTTTATTGCTTTGATTTGTAAGATAATGACATATCAATCATTTGATCCACCACATACTTCTGGAGATGATCGTACTCATACCTATGGGAAGTAACGTACACATTATCCTATTGATGAGCCTCCTCGTCCTTTTTTACAAGAGACATCTACATCCATAGGGGAAAAAGAATTTGAGGGTTTCTAAATTTGGAATCACGTGTTTACCAAAATTATCAGTTATTCGTAGCTAGGACTAGAAGATACCAATAGACTTTGATGATAATGGTATTCTAAGAGGTACAAATTCAATAAAAATCAAGACTTCTGTAGTAGTGCAGGATAAAATCAAAGTTAGTATTTTGTTTGATGATTGGATAAGTGTTGACAAAGTGACAATATCTCACTTATGGGAGGACATTTTGTTAATATTATTTCTTATTATTTAAATTATCTTGAAAATTGTATAGTAATATATGTTATCCCCCTTCTTATCAGATGACATATGATAAACATGATAGTGGAGGAGTTAGGAGTAAATTTTTATCATTGGATACTAGAAGATGGAGGGATTTTAAATCATCACTCACATCACATTTAATTTTTGGGGATAGTCAACATCATAATCCATGTGATATATATACATTTATAAATGAAGATACATGGAATAAATTTGTTGAAAGTAGATGGTGAGAAGTATTTTTGGTAATTACAATGTTACCTTTAAGAAGTTTTTGTTATATTAATGACCATATTAATGATTTATTTATTCTTAATTATTAATTTATAGAAATTGGAGAGATCTCATGAGGATATCCAATCTAAAAATGTATACCCTCATACGTTATCTCGGGGAGGGTATACGTTATTGGAAGAACAAATGATATCAGAAAAACTTCAAAATCTGAGAGTAGAGTCTTCAGGGTCTGCAAAGGTTTCCCATCCTCCCCTACTAGACATGAAAAATTGAAGAGGGATTGGATGAGAAAAAAAGGAAAATATCTTATTGAATAGTTGAGGATTGTAGCTGAGAGGATTGTAAGATGATTACATTATTTATTTATTTAAGTCAAATCAATTATTTATATATTGTGATTCATTACATATTTTTTCAAATATTCCATACAGGATTCAGTAGAGAAAATAGGGGGCCTTTATAGCTGAGGGTAGGAAGGATATTTTAGCTATAGTATTTGGAAATCTCAAACACCCAGGTTATGTACGAGGGTACTTGGTAGGTGTATCAGTAAAAAAAATTCTTTCCACACACTACATCTTCTTCAAGGAGGATGTTTATAAAAAAATATTTGGAAGATAAAATTTAGGATATTCATGTGATTATGGAGGATTGGATCATAGCTTCAGTAAATTCAATGTTTGCATACATTTAAAGAGAGTTTCAAACTATTAATCCCAGTCCACCTTTTCCAGCAGTTCCCACTCCTCCATCTCCATCTGGAGACCCCACTCCTTCTTATCCTACTCCTACACCCCCTCATCCATAGTTTCCCTATTATTGTGAGTTATATGTTCATGGTCCCCAACACCATATTGTTGCATATGGGATGATATTTTATATTGTAGATACTATTCATCATCAATAGATAGATATAGAGAATCATAGGTTCATTGTACAGGATATAATAGATATATAAATAGGATTATCATGACCTACAGATGAGGTGAGTACAGCTAGACAATGTATCGGTCACTTTTTAGTTTGTCCATCTAGACTTTTTCGGCATATTACCATAGAGGTATGTGTATATTTTATCTTTTATTTCATTTTGGTATTAAATTTTTTAACATTTTAAATTTTATATATTTATTATTTTTTATAGGAATAATTTAAATGTAAATAAATATTATATAGACAACAATAAATACAAAGTTCTATGAATTCAGATCAAAATTCTAGTACTCTGGATAGATTGTCAACATATTCAAATTTGTTGTTGGATGTTTATGAGATTCCAATTGAAGCTAATGTTTGTAGGCATCCAATGACTTTGGCGCTTTTGAAAAATGATATCATGGAGCTTATAACTTGAGATCAACTGAGAATCAACACGATACAAGATTTTTCCATGTAATTCTTAACATAAATCTTTCCTTACATTTAATTTATTGAAAATTTTTACT
Source organism: Viscum album (assembly GCA_963277665.1). Lineage (NCBI taxonomy): Eukaryota > Viridiplantae > Streptophyta > Magnoliopsida > Santalales > Viscaceae > Viscum > Viscum album. Next base: position 1,129,654,502 of record OY728132.1, read on the forward strand.
TATTTTTGTTTTGTATTAGGTATATTTTTACAATATATAAGTATCATGAAAAGATATATGTATATGGATTTATGGACCTGCGGTTTATTTCACATATAGTGATGATAATGACTGAAGTAGAAAGAATAGTTTATATTACTTAAGGATTTCAAAAGAATGCAACTATTCAGTGATGGATGTTTCCTTATCTTCGCGAGCATGAAATGTATATCTCATGAAGTGTTATATATCTCTTATCATAATAACTACTAATATTAAATTTTATTTTATATTAGTGGTCATTGGATGTTAGGTGTTTTTTTTCAAGGGAGAAGGCACTTTACTGGATATGCTCTATCCATGGTGAAGTGCAATAAAATTTTAAGAATGTATAGGACATGTAAGTTTGAATTTTTTTAATAATTTTTTATATTATAATGACTTTTAAATTTATTTTATTCATATTATTTTTTAACATGGAATGAAATTTCTATCAAGAGACCACAAAAAAAAAGATCACCAACATCAAATATATAAAAGAAAAGGTGAATTTTTATTTAAAATTAGTAACTTTCGGATATATTACATAATAATGTTATTTTGAACTGAAAAAATATTTTAAATAGCATTTTCATAAACACGAAGGTGTAAATAGCTATGGATATTATTTTTTAAGATTTATGTATGAAATAATTTCAAATAAGAAAAGTTTGTAGTTCCAACAGGTTAGATTTCTTTATAAATATTTCCTTAATAGTTCATTTGTTTTATTTAGATTACATGTTAAATGCATTACTTTTTATTTGTATTTTTTATGGCCCTCTTCTTTATAGTACATAGGATATGAGACAGTTACAAATTGAAAGGGAAAATCATTTTATAGGTGTGATTGGATTTTAGTTTATTTGTAATATATATTTTGATCTTGAAATTTCTAATTTCAAATGTGTTTTTATGGTTGTTCTATTTCTATTTATTATTGTTTTATACATGGTTTATGCTTGGTTTATTTTATTTTTATTCTTGTTTTCTCTTCTTTTCTACTGTGGAGAGGAGGGTTGAAAAGAAAATTATTAAAAAAAACTGATCCAGTAATTCATTCAAAACGTTGGTTTTATTAAATGACACTAAAAACTTATTTAAAAATTCACCTACAATAACATCGCATACTAAGCGACGTTAGAAAGAAAAAAAACGTGAAAATCCATTTTTTCACTAGTGACAACATTGGTCTACTGTTAAGGCTTTCCTCACGTATCTGAGAAGAACTAATGATATGTTACTGGTGTATGGAGGAGATGAGGAGTTATTCATCATGGGTTATACTGATGCTAGTTTTCAAATGGATTAGAATGATCAAATTTCATAGTCATAATATTTTTTTATCTCAATGGAGGAGCTGTGAGTTGGAAGAGTTCAAAGCAGCTAGTTATCACTGATTTTATAGCAGAGTCTAAGTATATAGAATATTCTAATGTATCCAAGGAATCCCTTTGGATATAAAACTTTTTCTAGGAGATTGATGTGGTGCCTAGTAGTAAATACCCTATCATATTTTATTGTGATAATATTGTAGTAGTGGATCTTGAAAAATACCCCAAGGTCACACCAACGGACAAAGCACATACTCTGAAAGTATCACCACTTGAGGGATTTTTATCAAAGGGGTGAATTTTTAGTAAGCAAGGTTCCTAAAAAAAGAAAACGTGGGGTACCCCTTCACTAAAGGCATATCTCAGCATAAGAATGAGTATCATATGAGAGCTAGTGGACTGAAGGTTGTTAGTAGTTGGATATAGTATAAGTGGGGTTCTATTGGAGTTAGTGCCCAAGAACCAACTTCTAAGTACTTTATGATATCCTGTATTAATTTTTTTGAATATTAATAAACTTCTTATCTCATCATGATTTTTCTTGTGTGTAACATAGTATGTGATAATTTCCTAAGAGTAGTCGTCATACTGAAAGGTCATAGTAGTTCCCCGCTATGATGAGAACCCAGAAGTTCCATGATAGTATTCTTTTATATATTTTCAATGGCCGAATGAAATCATTTTATGGACATAAATGATAGAGTCTATCAGGGGTGGAGACTCATAGGACTTTGAGGCACCTTCTCATGGTGTACGCCCTTGGTAATATCTAGAGTGGGATATTATGAGAGCGAGACCTGTGAGTAGAAAATCCACATTTACATATGTCATTGGATATTCCTATTATCATATGTGTGTGTTGATATTTAGACTTTAAGATTATTATTAATGAGTATTACAAGTAGATTACTTTGGTTTATTGATAAAAACCATGATGACATATGTTCGCGGAGAGGTAAGACACATTGGGTGCGTCTTGAGTAATATTGCGTTAATGAATAGTACGAGAAAGGATTTTCCCCTTTTGTTCTTTAATGAAAGTTGATATCTCAAGACCTTTAGTATAAATGATATGTCCTAAATAAATCTATGTTCATGGTGTTCTATAGGCAAGTTCGATTTTCATAAAGTCTAAGAAAGAGACATCGAACACATAGGTTGATGGAACCAACATGCATCCTGCTTAACTAGAGATATCATGATAAAGGGGTTATATTACATAGTAATAATATGTATGAGGTATTATGTCATTGAGGTGTTAAAGAGGCCTAGAGGGTCACACACTAAGTGTATCCAGAATCTTAGTTAAATAATATATTATTATTTATTATTTGAAAAGTTGAATAAACATTATTCCCGCACATGGTTTAATAATTATTCATGTTTTCTTAATCACATATATTTCCTCACCTGTTATTCAAGATAATATTATATGAGTAGAATATTTAATAAATATTTATTTTCTATTTAGTGAATATAATATTTATTTATTTATTAGTGAATAATGCAATGATATTTATTTAATAAATAAATAGTCATTATCCAAGGATTGATAAATATTGTGGAGAAATGGCAGATCAAGTTTATAGGTCTGATGAGAAATAATATATATTGAATATTATTTGAATAAATAATATTTAATTTTAATTCATGAATTTAGCACATATCAAGAAATAATAATAGTAATAATATTATTATTATTATAGACATGGGGTTCCACATAGATTAAATAAATATTAAAGTTCACTTGTGCTATTATTTTTTTTCAACCCAAGTGGTATATAAACCCAATTATATTATTTTCCCAAAGAGAGCAAATTCATTTGTTTTGTTGTGCGCAATGAATATGGAGAATCCTCTTGAAGCCCTAGATAGATCCCTTCTCCAATAACGCTCTAATAACAGAGAGCAATTTTCTTCCACCTTCCACTCTCGAGTCTAGAGAGATCAAGGATAATCCTTTGGATGTGATTCTCGAGGTGATCAAAGGTTAATGACACAAGCAATAGGATCTGTTGTGCTAGCACCCTAAGATTCCAACAGTGAAGTTCGGAGATTTTTGGAATATGTGTGGATCATCACTAGAGGGAATATTTTTTTCATTCCTACAATGTAATGATGTTATCATATAGATCCGTTTCTAGATTCATTAACAAAAAAATAATTTCACCCAAGATAATTCTTTAATTTCTTAACTTAATTATAAATAATGTGTGATGATATTGCACTTGGTTCTGACATCTTATCCCTTGTCTGTATTCCTTGATTCAATTTCATTGATCACAGAATTCAACATTCTATAAAATCTTGGATTAATCATTGATCATGAAAAAAATCAATGTTGGGAATGACCCATTGCACGCTTCTATTGTGCCTGAAACCTACAAATATAACACCCCGAGACTTTACGATAGATTTCTCTTCATATCTATGGGATTAATTTTAAATTAAATTTTGCCTCTTGTGAATTTAATATGGAAAAATTGATTCCATATTTGGAATCAGCATAATTTATAATGTCTAATAAGGTCAAATTAATTTTTTATCAAAATTAATATTGAATGTAGTAAAAATTAATTATTGTGGTTAAGGTAAAAATGGGTTTATTGGGGGGTTAAACTAAAAAGATATAGGTAAAAATTACATTTACACTTGTATAATAAATATTGGATGGACATATATTTACCATTACACCTATAAGGTTCGATAATGGTACATTTTCTAACCTTGTGACAAATGAAAAACATAGGATCACTCAATTCATTTCAAAAATACCAAGTGTGTCCTCTCTCCTACTTATAAAAGGACACCGCTTATCCTCTCTTATTAACACCTTAAAACCTATTTTTTTTGGACAAGACCTACCCAAATCACTTCCCAACATCCCTCCCCTCATTTTAGAAGCCTTATTTTGGTCAAAAATCCAACCTAGGAAGGCTCTAGTGAAAACCTAAGGAGGATTCCTGAAGAAGAGGTGATGCTCTTCAATGAGCATCTTTATTTTATTTCTTTCTCCACCTCATTAAATTATTATTAAACCATGATTATATAATAACCTAAGTATATTACATATAATATTATTTTTTTATAGTAAGGTTGTAACCTACAACTATCTCCACTTATATAAAATGGGTTACAAAATCAATGTTCGTGTGTACGGCGGACTGTCATCTTACGGACCGATGTCATTAATTATTCCATTACCACCTTTCATGGTTGGGTATGATGAAGAATATAAAGTATATATATGATATTTATAAAATAGTTATACATATGGAGCCATTATATTATATATATATTTTTACCTTCCATTTTGTAGGAGATACGATAATATCGCTCGTGGGTATGATGGACTACCGCCTCGTGAAGCAATGTGATTCTTCTTTCACTAACGCTTCACATTTAAGGTGATAAGGAAAAATTTAATGACTATATGTGATATACATGACATAATTATGAGATTAATAACATATTTATCATTATTTAAAGATAATACATATCATTTTATTTCTTTCCTTTTCACTCACGTAAAGAATATAACATCGCTTCTGTATGTATGGACTACCGCCTTCATAAAGCGATGTGGCTCTATTTTTATCACCAAACCACATGGATGATACATATGAATATATTTAAAGAATTAATATGGTATTTATGATATTTTTATCATTATGGAATGGTAAAATATTACTTACCTCCTTTCCATAACGATCATTGAAAAATGAAAACGTTACTCATGTGTACATACGGTCTACCATCTCCACGATCATAGCGTACTTTATTTTTCATAATAAACTTTCATGATTGGTTTTAAATGTATAATTGATATAAAAACGTGATAATTATTTCATGATATTTTCAAATTAATAGTACCAATTTTTCACTCTTTGGCACTTAAATTAATTGATAAAAAATTTCTAATAAAATCCGAATTCACTTTTATCTTTTGTATGAAATTTTTTTTCTTCTAAAACCATGTTTTCTAAACATGTTTTAAAAAATATTTTTAACCTCTTGATAATTATTTCTTAGAGGAATTTTTATAAACTATGTTGTTTCCAAAATAATTCCCATTTGGATTTTTCCAAAAATGTAAAAGAAATATTCTTATCATTTTCCAAACAAGGAACTTTCTAACCTTTTAGAAATATCATACTTGGACTATGCATGGATAGAATGAATCCATATAAAATCCTTAGTATCACAAATAGTTCATGGACTATTTTATTGGTAATTTACAACTTATCACAAGAATTTTTTTACAAAGTGAAAATATTTCTTGTTGAGTTAATGATCTATGGACCATAACAGCTCAGAAATGATATTGAGGTTTTCTTGTCACCATTAATTGATTATTTGAAACTGTTATGAGAGGAAGGTATAAGGGTGTATGATTCTTATAAAATGGAATATTTTCAACTGCATGCAATGATTATGTTCACTATAAATGACTTCCTAGTATATGGAAAAAATTTTATATATAGTGTTATGGGGCATAAATCTTATCCTATTTTTGAACAAAATACTTCATATTATCAACTATATCATGAGAGAAAATAGTATATATGGTTCATCAAAATATTTTTTCTATGGATCACTCTTTTTAATATTAAAAAGGCATTAAATGGATCACATGAATTTGATATTGATCCAAAACCTTTATCCACTGATCAGTATTTTGAGTGGGTTCAAAACATTGATGTGACATTCAGAAAGATACATAAATCTGTTAATGATATAAATATTTAGAAGAAATTTTAAATGTTTTTTGAGCTACCATATTAGATATATCATGAGGTCAAACATAAAATTGATTTCATGCATGTGGAGAATAATATATGTGATAGATTGATTGGAATATTATTAGATATTAAAGGAAAGACTAAAGATGGTTTGAAGGCAAGATTGGACTTACTCTCAATGGAAATATGTTTGGAGTTAGATCCTACTCCTTATGGAAGGAAATAATTCATACCCTTGGCTTGTCATACATTATCCAAGGAGAAAATTAGATTTTTTAAATGTCTTAATGATATCAATGTTCCACGGGGTTATACTTCAAATGTAAAAAAATTGTGTCTTTAAATGATTTGAAGTTGACGGGTATGAAATCTCATGATTGTCATGTCATGATGTAACAACTCCTACCAGTTGCATTGCATGGAATATTTCCCATCCATGTTAAAATTTCTATCATGAAGGTATGTTATTTTTTTAATTCAATTTGTAATAAGATGATTAATCTAAATGCTTCTAACACTTTCGAGAATGAAGTAGTTTCTATACTTTTCCAATTGGAAATGTATTTTCCTTTGTCTTTTTTTAATATCAAGGTTCATTTAATGGTTTACTTGGTGTGAGAAATAAATATTTGAGGACCTGTATATCTATGTTTGATGTATCATTTTGAAAGGTATATGAATATATTGAAGGGGTATGTTAAGAATCCATATCGACCTGAATCCTCCATTGTTGAGAAGTATATTTCTGAGGAGTTTGTGGAGTTATGTGCATGCTATTTGTTTGAAATATATCACATGGTTTTTCCTACATCTCACCATGAACGAGTTAATTGTGGGTGAAAGGGAATCTCTGGTTTGAAATTTAAGTCATTAACAGGTGAACAGATAAAGAATTTACATCTATACATCTTGAATAACATAGATGATGCTCATCTATATATAAAATTTTATATTAATGTGTTGAAATAATGTTATCCAAAGAATAAAGATGTGTGGATTTTAGATGAGCATAACAAAACTTTCTTGTCATGGTTTAAAGAGATCATGCTTGGTAGATCAGATACATCGGAAATATTGAGATATTCAATGGGTGTTCCAAGTTTAAATTTGACAACAGAAGTATGGTTCAGAATAGTAGTGTATTGGTGTTCGCAGGAACAATGATTTTTCAAGTGTCGAAGATAAAAATCAAATATCCACATAAAATGCATATTATGGAGTCATTGAGAAAAAATGATAGATTGATTACATTAAATTTCAAGTTCCAATGTTTAACTACAAATGTTTTATCGGTAAAAACAGTTTTAGACATGATGAATTTGAAATGACAGTAATTAATTTGAATAAATTTGAATACATAGTTGATCCATTTATCATGGAAACACATTAAAAAAATTATATGTTCTTGATCAATATAATATGCGGCAGTCTATTATTTTACAAGGAAAAAATAGTATTTTGGTGATGATAAACTTGATGAAGATGTTGATTTATGTGAGATCCCTACTTCCATGGAATGATTAACAAATTATATTAATGATCATGCCATAGTCATGGTTTTTTTCATACGTAACAATCATGATGAAGGAATTTGGGAAAAAAATCCTTTAGTACATTCCTAATATTACAGGTAACATATGTTTATTTATGGCTTGATTTTTAAAATTTCATAAATTATTAGATATTTTAATTTTATTTTCCTTATTGAAATATGTATTATAACCAATAAGTTAAGTTGTTTTTTTATATTAGTTTATTTTTATTTAGTTTACCACGTTTACCCTTATATAACATATCTATTAATTGATTTTGTTCAAAACCAATTTTTTTAAATTTAATATGTTCAATAAAAAAAATATTGTATAAGAGTATATTAAAAAAATATTTTTGGTGTAAAAAAGATTTATTAGGTTGGAGAATTTTTATTATTCACGCACCATTTTTGGACTTGTTTTTATTCATTTATTTCATTTCATCTCTCATTAATATTGTTATCATTTTAGTAAACTATAACAAATATGAATAAAATCTATTAAGTTTAGTTTACTTTACTTTTTATTTGATAATTTTTCATTTTTTATTTACATTTGTATTAAATAGTTGGATTTTTATATTTATGTACTAATTGTTTATTGCTTTGATTTGTAAGATAATGACGTATCAATCATTTGATCCACCACATACTTCTGGAGATGATCGTACTCATACCTATGGGAAGTAACGTACACATTATCCTATTGATGAGCCTCCTCATCCTTTTTTACAAGAGACATCTACATCCATAGGGGAAAAAGAATTTGAGGGTTTCTAAATTTGGAATCACATGTTTACCAAAATTATCGGTTATTCGTAGCTAGGACTAGAAGATACCAATAGACTTTGATGATAATGGTATTCTAAGAGGTACAAATTCAATAAAAATCAAGACTTCTGTAGTAGTGCAGGATAAAATCAAAGTTAGTATTTTGTTTGATGATTGGATAAGTGTTGACAAAGTGACAATATCTCACTTATGGGAGGACATTTTGGTAATATTATTTCTTATTATTTAAATTATCTTGAAAATTTTATAGTAATATATGTTATCCCCCTTCTTATCAGATGACATATGATAAACATGATACTGGAGGAGTTAGGAGTAAATTTTTATCATTGACTGCTAGAAGATGGAGGGATTTTAAATCATCACTCACATCACATTTAATTTTTGGGGATAGTCAACATCATAATCCATGTGATATATATACATTTATAAATGAAGATACATGGAATAAATTTGTTGAAAGTAGATGGTGAGAAGTATTTTTGGTAATTACAATGTTACCTTTAAGAAGTTTTTGTTATATTAATGACCATATTAATGATTTATTTATTCTTAATTATTAATTTATAGAAATTGGAGAGATCTCATGAGGATATCCAATCTAAAAACGTATACCCTCATACGTTATCTCGGGGAGGGTATACGTTATTGGAAGAACAAATGATATCAGAAAAACTTCAAAATCTGAGAGTAGAGTCTTCAGGGTCTGCAAAGGTTTCCCATCCTCCCCTACTAGACATGAAAAATTGAAGAGGGATTGGATGAGAAAAAAAGGAAAATATCTTATTGAATAGTTGAGGATTGTAGCTGAGAGGATTGTAAGATGATTACATTATTTATTTATTTAAGTCAAATCAATTATTTATATATTGTGATTCATTGCATATTTTTTCAAATATTCCATACAGGATTCAGTAGAGCAAATAGGGGGCCTTTATAGCTGAGGGTAGGAAGGATATTTTAGCTATAGTATTTGGAAATCTCGAACACCCAGGTTATGTAAGAGGGTACTTGGTAGGTGTATCAGTAAAAAAAATTCTTTCCACACACTACATCTTCTTCAAGGAGGATGTTTATAAAAAAATATTTGGAAGATAAAATTTAGGATATTCATGTGATTATGGAGGATTGGATCATAGCTTCAGTACATTCAATGTTTGCATACATTTAAAGAGAGTTTCAAACTATTAATCCCAGTCCACCTTTTCCAGCAGTTCCCACTCCTCCATCTCCATCTCGAGACCCCACTCCTTCTTATCCTACTCCTACACCCCCTCATCCATAGTTTCCCTATTATTGTGAGTTATATGTTGATGGTCCCCAACACCATATTGTTGCATATGGGATGATATTTTATATTGTAGATACTATTCATCATCAATAGATAGATATAGAGAATCATAGGTTCATTGTACAGGATATAATAGATATATAAATAGGATTATCATGACCTACAGATGAGGTGAGTACAGCTAGACAATGTATCGGTCACTTTTTAGTTTGTCCATGTAGACTTTTTCGACATATTACCATAGAGGTATGTGTATATTTTATCTTTTATTTCATTTTGGTATTAAATTTTTTAACATTTTAAATTTTATATATTTATTATTTTTTATAGGAATAATTTAAATGTAAATAAATATTATATAGACAACAATAAATACAAAGTTCTATGAATTCAGATCAAAATTCTAGTACTCTGGATAGATTGTCAACATATTCAAATTTGTTGTTGTATGTTTATGAGATTCCAATTGAAGCTAATGTTTGTAGGCATGCAATGACTTTGGCGCTTTTGAAAAATGATATCATGGAGCTTATAACTTGAGATCAGCTGAGAATCAACACGATACAAGATTTTTCCATGTAATTCTTAACATAAATCTTTCCTTACATTTAATTTATTGAAAATTTTTACTTATTTTTGTTTTGTATTAGGTATATTTTTACAATATATAAGTATCATGAAAAGATAGATGTATATGGATTTATGGACCTGCGGTTTATTTCACCTATAGTGATGATAATGACTGAAGTAGAAAGAATAGTTTATATTACTTAAGGATTTCAAAAGAATGCAACTATTCAGTGATGGATGTTTCCTTATCTTCGCGAGCATGAAATGTATATCTCATGAAGTGTTATATATCTCTTATCATAATAACTACTAATATTAAATTTTATTTTATATTAGTGGTCATTGGATGTTAGGTGTTTTTTTTCAAGGGAGAAGGCACTTTACTGGATATGCTCTATCCATGGTGAAGTGCGATAAAATTTTAAGAATGTATAGGACATGTAAGTTTGAATTTTTTTAAAAATTTTTTATATTATAATGACTTTTAAATTTATTTTATTCATATTATTTTTTAACATGGAATGAAATTTCTATCAAGAGACCACAAAAAAAAGAAGATCACCAAGATCAAATATATAAAAGAAAAGGTGAATTTTTATTTAAAATTAGTAACTTTCGGATATATTACATAATAATGTTATTTTGAACTGAAAAAATATTTTAAATAGCATTTTCATAAACACGAAGGTGTAAACAGCTATGGATATTATGTTTTAAGATTTATGTATGAAATAATTTCAAATAAGAAAAGATTGTAGTTCCAACAGGTTAGATTTCTTTATAAATATTTCCTTAATAGTTCATTTGTCTTATTTAGATTACATGTTAAATGCATTACTTTTTATTTGTATTTTTTATGGCCCTCGTCTTTATAGTGCATAGGATATGAGACAGTTACAAATTGAAAAGGAAAATCATTTTATAGGTGTGATTGGATTTTAGTTTATTTGTAATATATATTTTGATCTTGAAATTTCTAATTTCAAATGTGTTTTTATGGTTGTTCTATTTCTATTTATTATTGTTTTATACATGGTTTATGCTTGGTTTATTTTATTTTTATTCTTGTTTTCTCTTCTTTTCTACTGTGGAGAGGAGGGTTGAAAAGAAAATTATTAAAAAAAACTGATCCAGTAATTCATTCAAAACGTTGGTTTTATTAAATGACATTAAAAACTTATTTAAAAATTCACCTACAATAACATCGCATACTAAGCGACGTTAGAAAGAAAAAAACGTGAAAATCCATTTTTTCACTAGTGACAACATTGGTCTACTGTTAAGGCTTTCCTCACGTATCTGAGAAGAACTAATGATATGTTACCGGTGTATGGAGGAGATGAGGAGTTATTCATCATGGGTTATACTGATGCTAGTTTTCAAATGGATTAGAATGATCAAATTTCATAGTCATAATATTTTTTTATCTCAATGGAGGAGCTGTGAGTTGGAAGAGTTCAAAGCATCTAGTTATCACTGATTTTATAGCAGAGTCTAAGTATATAGAATATTCTAATGTATCCAAGGAATCCCTTTGGATATAAAACTTTTTCTAGGAGATTGATGTGGTGCCTAGTAGTAAATACCCTATCATATTTTATTGTGATAATATTGTAGTAGTGGCTCTTGAAAAATACCCCAAGGTCACACCAACGGACAAAGCACATACTCTGAAAGTATCACCACTTGAGGGATTTTTATCAATGGGGTGAATTTTTAGTAAGCAAGGTTCCTAAAAAAAGAAAACGTGGGGTACCCCTTCACTAAAGGCATATCTCAGCATAAGAATGAGTATCATATGAGAGCTAGTGGACTGAAGGTTGTTAGTAGTTGGATATAGTATAAGTGGGGTTCTATTGGAGTTAGTGCCCAAGAACCAACTTCTAAGTACTTTATGATATCCTGTATTAATTTTTTTGAATATTAATAAACTTCTTATCTCATCATGATTTTTCTTGTGTGTAACATAGTATGTGATAATTTCCTAAGAGTAGTTGTCATACTGAAAGGTCATAGTAGTTCCCCGCTATGATGAGAACCCAGAAGTTCCATGATAGTATTCTTTTATATATGTTCAACGGCCGAATGAAATCATTTTATGGACACAAATGATAGAGTCTATCAGGGGTGGAGACTCATAGGACTTTGAGGCACCTTCTCATGGTGTACGCCCTTGGTAATATCTAGAGTGGGATATTATGAGAGCGAGACCTGTGAGTAGAAAATCCACATTTACATATGTCATTGGATATTCCTATTATCATATGTGTGTGTTGATATTTAGACTTTAAAATTATTATTAATGAGTATTACAAGTAGCTTACTTTGGTTTATTGATAAAAACCATGATGACATATGTTCGCGGAGAGGTAAGACACATTGGGTGCGTCTTGAGTAATATTGCGTTAATGAATAATACGAGAAAGGATTTTCCCCTTTTGTTCTTTAATGAAAGCTGATATCTCAAGACCTTTAGTATAAATGATATGTCCTAAATAAATCTATGTTCATGGTGTTCTATAGGCAAGTTCGATTTTCATAAAGTCTAAGAAAGAGACATCGAACACATAAGTTGATGGAACCAACATGCATCCTGCTTAACTAGAGATATCATGATAAAGGGGTTATATTACATAGTAATAATACGTATGAGGTATTATGTCATTGAGGTGTTAAAGAGGCCTAGAGGGTCACACACTAAGTGTATCCAGAATCTTAGTTAAATAATATATTATTATTTATTATTTGAAAAGTTGAATAAACATTATTCCCGCACATGGTTTAATAATTATTCATGTTTTCTTAATCACATATATTTCCTCACCTGTTATTCAAGATAATATTATATGAGTAGAATATTTAATAAATATTTATTTTCTATTTAGTGAATATAATATTTATTTATTTATTGGTGAATAATGTAATGATATTTATTTAATAAATAAATAGTCATTATCCAAGGATTGATAAATATTGTGGAGAAATGGCAGATCAAGTTTATAGGTCTGATGAGAAATAATATATGTTGAATATTATTTGAATAAATAATATTTAATTTTAATTCATGAATTTAGCACATATCAAGAAATAATAATAGTAATAATATTATTATTATTATAGACATGGGGTTCCACATAGATTAAATAAATATTAAAGTTCACTTGTGCTATTATTTATTTCTAACCCTAGTGGTATATAAACCCAATTATATTATTTTCCCAAAGAGAGCAAATTCATTTGTTTTGTTCTGCACAATGAATATGGAGAATCCTCTTGAAGCCCTAGATAGATCCCTTCTCCAATAACGCTCTAATAACAGAGAGCAATTTTCTTCTACCTTCCACTCTCGAGTCTAGAGAGATCAAGGATAATCCTTTGGATGTGATTCTCGAGGTGATCAAAGGTTAATGACACAAGCAATAGGATCTGTTGTGCTAGCACCCTAAGATTCCAACAGTGAAGTTCGGAGATTTTTGGAATATGTGTGGATCATCACTAGAGGGAATATTTTTTTCATTCCTACAATGTAATGATGTTATCATATAGATCCGTTTCTAGATTCATTAACAAAAAAATAATTTCACCCAATCTAATTCTTTAATTGCTTAACTTAATTATAAATAATGTGTGATGATATTGCACTTGGTTCTGACATCTTATCCCTTGTCTGTATTCCTTGATTCAATTTCATTGATCACAGAATTCAACATCCTATAAAATCTTGGATTAATCATCGATCATGAAAAAAATCAATGTTGGGAATGACCCATTGCACGCTTCTATTGTGCCTGAAACCTACAAATATAACACCCCGAGACTTTACGATAGATTTCTCTTCATATCTATGGGATTAATTTTAAATTAAATTTTGCCTCTTGTGAATTTAATATGGAAAAATTGATTCCATATTTGGAATCAGCATAATTTATAATGTCTAATAAGGTCAAATTAATTTTTTATCAAAATGAATATTGAATGTAGTAAAAATTAATTATTGCGGTTAAGGTAAAAATGGGTTTATTGGGGGGTTAAACTAAAAAGATATTGGTAAAAATTACATTTACACTTTTATAAGAAATATTGGATGGACATATATTGACCATTACACCTATAAGGTTCGATAATGGTACATTTTCTAACCTTGTGACAAATGAAAAACATAGGATCACTCAATTCATTTCAAAAATACCAAGTGTGTCCTCTCTCCTACTTATAAAAGGACACCCCTTATCCTCTCTTATTAACACCTTCAAACCTATTTTTTTGGACAAGACCTACCCAAATCACTTCCCAACATCCCTCCCCTCATTTTAGAAGCCTTATTTTGGTCAAAAATCCAACCTAGGAAGGCTTTAGTGAAAACCTAAGGAGGATACCTGAAGAAGAGGTGATGCTCTTCAATGAGCATCTTTATTTTATTTCTTTCTCCACCTCATTAAATTATTATTAAACCATGATTATATAATAACCTAAGTATATTACATATAATATTATTTTTTTATAGTAAGGGTGTAACCTACAACTATCTCCACTTATATAAAATGGGTTACAAAATCAATGTTCGTGTGTACGGCGGACTGTCATCTTATGGACCGATGTCATTCATTCTTCCATTACCACCTTTCATGGTTGGGTATGATGAAGAATATAAAGTATATATATGATATTTATAAAATAGTTATACATATGGAGCCATTATATTATATATATATTTTTACCTTCCATTTTGTAAGAGATACGGTAATATCGCTCATGGGTATGATGGACTACCGCCTCGTGAAGCAATGTGATTCGTCTTTCACTAACGCTTCACATTTAAGGTGATAAGGAAAAATTTAATGACTATATGTGATATTCATGACATAATTATGAGATTAATAACATATTTATCATTATTTAATGATAATACATATCATTTTATTTCTTTCCTTTTCACTCACGTAAAGAATATAACATCGCTTCTGTATGTATGGACTACCGCCTTCATAAAGCGATGTGGCTCTATTTTTATCACCAAACCACATGGATGATACATATGAATATATTTAAAGAATTAATATGGTATTTATGATATTTTTATCATTATGGAATGGTAAAATATTACTTACCTCCTTTCCATAACGATCATTGAAAAATGAAAACGTTACTCATGTGTACATACGGTCTACCATCTCCACGATCATAGCGTACTTTATTTTTCATAATAAACTTTCATGATTGGTTTTAAATGTATAATTGATATAAAAACATGATAATTATTTCATGATATTTTCAAATTAATAGTACCATTTTTTCACTCTTTGGCACTTAAATTAATTGATAAAAAATTTCTAATAAAATCCGAATTCACTTTTATCTTTTGTATGAAATTTTTTTTCTTCTAAAACCATGTTTTCTAAACATGTTTTAAAAAATATTTTTAACCTCTTGATAATTATTTCTTAGAGGAATTTTTATAAACTATGTTGTTTCCAAAATAATTCCCATTTGGATTTTTTCAAAAATGTAAAAGAAATATTCTTATCATTTTCCAAACAAGGAACTTTCTAACCTTTTTACAATGCAAAAGAAATGTTATTATTATCTTGTACGACATGTATGGATTTAACTACCATAATTTCTTTGAAGCTTCCTTTGAAAGTTTAGAAGGATACTTTTAAAAGAAAATTATTTCCTAATTTTCTAGAAATTCTTAGTTTTTAAAAGTGATTTTCAAAGAAAATGATTTTTAGAATGTTTTATTATTTTTTAAAAGTTCTTTCTATTGATAGTTTATGATCATTTTTTACCAATGAAAGTACTGACATTCACTTCCTTGATTCATTTTTGCAGTCATTAACTTTCCCTTAAATTAATCAATATCATGTGATCACTGGAAAGTAAATTTCCCCTAAATATCCATATTATTTATCATGGATATGTTTTTTGATTAAACCATATATCATTTCTACATACAGTGTTTACTTTGAAAGTTATTTTTTTATCTGGGGAAATATTGATAAATCTATATTCTTTACTCAATACAGATATTTGATGATAAGACACATTGGTCATGAATTAAATTTATTATTCAAAATATGAGGAATGCTTTGGACTTGCAGTAATAGGTGGGTCCTGACATTATATATCCTCCTGAAGCATCAGTAAGTCTCATGGGACAATCAAGTTAAGCTAGAATTAAATAGGTTTTTACCTGTAGATTAAGCCATCTTGTGAAAGTTCTTGATGGTAGATGTATCATGATGCCTGAGATCATGGCATCCAATAATTAAGCATTACCTTCATTAAGATTTTAATTATTATTATCAATGATATTTTCTCAATTATATTATCTCAGGATGCATTTCATTAATAGTTTATTGATTAAATGACATGTATCTTCAGTTATTTACCTTATCATATTGATTAGGCCTTATCTAATTATGATAGTCAATTTATTGACTAAATGGAATGTGTGGTTAGTTATTTACCTTTCTATACTGATTATTATCCATGAGATTTTCATATTGATATTATCTCTGAATGCGCTTCCTTTTCAATTTATTGATTAAATTACATGTGTGTTCAGTTATTTACCTTATGATATTGATTGTGATTAATGATTCATGATAGATTTCATTGTACCTAAACCTTACTGATCAATTGACCTCACCCTTATTTTGTTTATTTTCCCCTTGATTCCATGATGTTTACTATAACTGATACGCAGGGATATGCTAGAGGGGGTAATGTCATTCTTGAAAAAAAATGTGTTGTAATTTCTATATTCAAATGTAATATGGGACTCAAGTATGTATCTAGTTTACCAAGACTACTAAACTATCTGGACCTTCAGGATGAAATTCCTTGTATCTTAATCCAATGTAATAAAGCAGGCACCGACTCCGGGCTACTGGGGTCGGGGTCACTACAATATACGATATGAGGATATTGTAATATGTGGTAAGCATCACGTGCTTATCAAAGGCTATAACATAGGGTATATCATACAATACGAAACCCATTTTAGTGCATATCCAATATTTATAACTTGAGGAACCTGTATAAACAAGTTGTAGTGGGATTTTCTTATGAATTTACCTTTTTGTAGATGGTCATCCTTGTTATAGAGATAATACACTGTAATATGTTGTAGAAATCAATTTAGAGCATAAATAAACAGTGACCCGACTCATAATAATAGAGATAAACATATCATAGCATGGATTTAGAGTAAATAATAGTGAACAACATGATTCAACTCAAGAAATTTCATCAAAGAAAAAATGAAAATCATAATAGGAAATAGAAAACCTTTTAATTAAAAATATTTTAAAAGGAAAATAGTTTAAGAAAATATTTTTAGTAGAAAACATAATTTCAGTTAAATGTCACTCTACCCCATGTTGGTACTAACATAAACATTGTAATAGTATGTTAGAGAGGAGGGGTCACCTGCTGATTAACATGTGAAAGTCCATCCGGAGGAAGTAAAATAAAGGAATCACCACAATTGACTAAATCTTTGAACAATAGAAGAGAAATGAAGACTAAGGATTTATTTTTCTTACAAAGAGATAAAAGTAGAAATTAGAGGAAGGAAAAGTGTTCTAACCATAGACATATTGCTAAAATAGTTGAGCTAAGGTCTATGAAATATCTAACTAAAAGAGGGAAGCATGGGTTATTTGGGGGAGGAAAGGGGATGGTAAAATGATGAGAGGGATTGTTGGGTCATCCTCTTTAAGAAATCTCAAATCCCCCCTTTTAGTTATAAATAAAATAGAAAAAATGAAATCTTTTCCCTTAATTTTTTTTAAAAAAAATCAACATTATACCTACCGAGTACCTGATGGGGTACATCGTCCATTTGGTGACCATTGGATGTTTGGTTATTATGCACCAACCATTCGCTGTGGGTGGAAGTAGCCTCTCCTACCCCCTCGAGACTATTGGGTATGCAATACTGGGCCATTGGGTACCCCATGCTTCTCTAGCACCAACCCCCTTCATTTTCCTTCCTTTCATCCTCACTCATTCCTCCTTTAGTCATGTTTAACTTCTAAATCCACAATTAATTGATCAAATAATAAAAATTTAAATTAACTTAAAACTCAAAAGATATGGATCATTACATGTTATATTAAAGGAACTCTTGAGTATTAATTGAGGTATAACAAAGATAAATCTATTCAGATTTATAGTTTTTCAGATTTTAATTGGGTAGGTGAAATTGGAGAATGAAAGTTGAGTATGTCATGACATCACAAGCTACAACTCAAATTAGTTGGAAAAAATATTTGCTTCAAGACCTGAGACTAGAAGTGACATATTCACTGGTGATTAGATGTGACAACTAAAGTGTAATTAATTTTTCAAAAAATCTAATGTGGTATTTACGGTTGAAATATATTGACATCAAAAATTATTTCATCATGGTTAATGTGGAGTGTGGTGAGCTCAACTTGGAGTATGTTTCAACAAGTCACACGTATCTTGACAAATCTCTTGGAAAATGATCTAAAAATGAACAATACACTTGTCTAAAAACTATTGGATAGACATATTTTGATCATTCCTCCTCTAAGGTTCGATAATTTTCCATTTTAGAACCTTGTGACATATGAAAAATGTGTGAGCACTCAATTCATTTCAAAAATACCAAGTGTGTCTTCTCCCACACTTATAAAAGGTCACCCTTTGTCCTCTCTTCTTCGCACCTTCACACCTCTTTGGTTCAGCCAAGACCTACCCAAATAACTTCTCAACTTCCCACCCCTAATCCTAGAAGCCTTATTTTGGTCAAAAATACAACCTAGTAAGGCTTCAGGGTGAACCTAAGGAGGATAGATGAAGAAGAGGTAATGTTCTTCAATGAGTATCTTTATTTTATTTGTTTCTTCACCTCCTTCAATTCTTATTAAACCATGTTGATATAATAACCTCAGTATCTTCCATATATTGGGATATTTTTCTAACATGTTTGTGACCGACAACCATATCCACATCTGTCAAATGAGTTACGAAATCATCGTTCATGCGTACAACAGACTATCGTCTCGTGAACTGATGTCATTCGTTCTTCCATTACCACCTTTCACGGTTGGGTATGATGATGGATCTAAGGTATATATATGATATTTATAATGTATTTATACCTCTGAAGTATTTATATCATATATATCTTTTTCACCTTTCATTCCTTAGGAGATACGATAACGTCGCTCGTGTGTACGGTGGACTACCGCCTCATGAAGCGATGTGATTCGTCTTTCACTAACGCTTCACAAGGAAGGTGATAAGGATAAAGTTAATGATTATATGTGATATACATGACATAATTATGATATTCATGACATATTTATCATTATGTAAAGATAACATATATAATTGTATTTCTTTCCTTTTCACTCACGTAAAGATGATAAGATCGCTAGTGTATGTATGGACTATCGCCTTCACGAAGTAATGTGGTTGTCTTTTTTATCACCACAACACATGGATGATATATATGACTATATTTAAAGGGGTAATATGCTATTTATGATATTATGATCATTCTATAAGGATAAAATATTACTTACCTCCTTTCCATAATGATCGTTGAAAAATGAAAACGTTGCTCATGTGTACATATGGTCTACCATCCCCATGATGGTAGTGTACTTCATATTTCATAATCAACTTTCATGATTGGTTTTAAAAGTATAATTGATGTATAAATATGATAATTATGTTATTATATTTTTAAATTAATAGTATCATTTTCCACTCTTTGGCATTTAAATTAATTGATAAAATGATTCTAAGAAAATCTGACTTCATTTCTCTCTTCGATCAGAAATTTGTTTTCTTCAAAAAAACATATTTTCTAAAAATGTTTTCAAAAATGGTTTTAACATCTTAAAATGATTTGTTAAATTCATTTATATAAAAAATTCAAGGGAATCTTTATGTCCTATTCGAAAAATTCCTTTTTGGCTTTTATCGAAAATATAAAAGGAATCTTCTTTTCATTTTCCAAACAGGGCACTTTCTAACCATTTTACAATGCAAAAGATATGTTATTTTAATCTTGTATGACATGAACATATTCAACCACCATTATTTCTTTGAATCTTCCTTTGCAAAATTATAAGGTTACTTTTAAAAGAAAATGTTTTCCCAATATTCAGAAAATTCTTAGTTTTTAAAAGTGATTTTCAAAGAAAAGGATTTTCATACTGTTTTATGTTTTTTAAAAAGTGATTTTCATGATGAAAAAGATATTTTCCACAAGGATCTATTTAAATATATTTTTATAGTATTTATATTCATCAACGACAACCCCTTATTCTTACTCCAATGGGTGTATGTTGTATTAATACCATCCTTATTCTTTATATGGATGGTTTGTGATCATTTTGACCAAGGAAAATACTAACATTCACTTCCTTGATTCATTTTTGTAGTCATTAACTTTCCCTTAAATTATTCAATATCATGTAATCACTGGACATTAAATTTCACCTAAATATCCATATTATCTATCATGGATATGTTTATTTCTTAAACCATATATCATTTCTACATACGGTGTTTAGTTTGAAACTTATTTGTTTATCTTGGGAAATATTGATAAATCTTTATTCTGTACTCAATACGAATATTTGATGATAAGGCGCATTGGTCATGAATTAAATCGATTATTTGATATATGAGGAATGCTTTGGACTTTCAGTGATGGGTGGGGCCCGATATTATATATCCTCTCGATGCATCAGTAAGTCTCATGAGACAATCAAGTTAAGCCAACATTAAATGGGGTTTTAACTGTAGATTAAATCATCTTATGAAAGTTCTTGATGGTAGAGGTATCATGATGTATGAGATCATGGCGTCCAATAATTAAGCATTACCTTCATTAATATTTCAGTTATTATTATCAATGATATTTTCACAATTATATTATCTCTCGATGTATTTCATTCTTAGTTTATTGATTAAATGGCATGTATTTTCAGTTATTTACCTTACCATATTGATTATGCCTATCTAATTATGATAGTCAATTTATTGATTAAATGACATGTGTGGTCAGTTATTTACCTTTCTATATTGATTATTATCCATGAGATTTTCATATTGATATCTTCAGACGCATGTCCTTTTCAGTTTGTTAATTAAATGACAAGTGTGTTCAGTTATTTACATTGTCATGTTAATTATGTTTATTGATTCATGATAGCTTCTGTTGTACCTAACTCTTACTGATCATTTGAGTTAACCCCTATTTTGTTTCATTTCTCCAGGATGTTGAGTCAAAATATTCCTTATGACTTTTTCATTCCTTTTTGTAAATCAAAAAGGGGGAGAATGTTCTAAAAAGAATACTAGTCTAAGGAGGATAATGTTTAAGGGGGAGAATTATTAAAGAATAAATCCTTAAGAAAGGGGGAGGTATTTCCTTAAGAAAGGGGTATAAATACATAAATACAAGAATACAATCCTTAGGGGGATTTCATAAACCAATGGGGAGTTAGTCATATTCATTTTGAGTCATAAACTCAGGGGGAGATAAGTATTTCTTTTTAAGTCAAAATATGAAATATTTTGATCTTAATATTCTTTTCCTAAAACATTGTTTGTACCTTCCAAAAGGGAGAGATTGTTAGTCAAATGTTTCCTTATGACTTTTTCATTCCTTTATGTTTTGAAAATCAAAAACACATCTTCTTTAATAATTTTTCCTTCTATAAGGAATTTTATATGAAAATTTGATTATAATTGAAATCATGCTCTTTAAACGTTTTATGTTATTTTCCAGCTAAGTCTAACAAACTTTTCTTAAGACTGAATAGATACTGGAGTAAAATAAAAATCAGAATCCTATACTTTCTCAATTTTGATTCATCTAGAAATTTGAATCTGATTCACACTATTTTGTGAAACCGATTCTGTAAAGACCCGTAAATTTCAAGGAAATTTTTTTCTTAATTTTCTTTGGAATTTTACAAGAACGCAGCTTCTGACGGCACCTGATTCCGAGGCCCGGTGTGCCTGGAATCATTTTCCGAAGTTTGGCTCGGGTACGTTCAGTGAACGGACGAGCGGGTTTTTCTAACTTTTGAACCGGTGCCCGGAATCGAATTCTGAGGGCACCGATGGAATCGCAGCGCCGGTATTTTCTTAGAAACGCCTCTTTCGGAGTTGCGTTTGCTCGGGTATGGTTTTTAAATTTTTGGGCTTAAAATTAGGAAATAAAATAAATTGTATGACAAACTTTATTTTATTTCACTTAAGCCACTTGGAAGCCACTTAAAGCTGCTTAAGCTGAGTAGATGCGGATAGGGTGCTATCCAAAAATATCCTACCCTCTTGGTAGGATATTTGTGAGGTGGGGCCCGCACGAGCCCCACCATTTCTTTTCCGCTAAGTAACGCACCCGCGAAAACCCGTCATTATGAAAGTCAACTGACGCGTTTTCTTAATTTCTTAACGCACCAATTAATTGGGCGGTTTTCTTCATTGAATTAAATTCTATGAATTAATTTATTCGTTTCTTAACCCGTTTTCAATCCGTTGGCGTATTAATAAATTAAGACCAACACACGACTACTGGAAAAATGCTCGTTGAGAGGTATTGACAAGTTTTGTGTCTTCATCCTCCTTCGCGAAGAACGCGAAGAACGCGAAGAACGCGAAGAACGCCGATCTCCGACGAAGAACGCCGAACCCGCGGAAAACGACGACGCGACGTCGTGTGCCGCGACGCCGACGTTTCCTCTCCCGCGACGTTCTTCGGCGACGTTCCTTAATCCGCAACAAAATCTTCGATCATCCGTTGAGGTGAGAGATTGCGGTTCTTTAAATTTCTTTGTGGATTAAAACAACAATATGGATTTAATTATTATTAACTAAATCTATATGTTCTTGAACCTCGGAGTTCGTCGACGCGCACCGTATTCCGCGACGACGTGACGCCCTTCCGCGACGACGCGACGCCCTTCCGCGACGCGACGATCGCCTCCTTCCATGGTGATCAATTCCGCGAAGAACGCGCGTGCGACGACTTGACGAGGTAGGGGTTTGTTGTGATATAATTTATTTTATATTCTCGTGATCGTTTCTTTTAAAATAAAGAACATGGTTTCATAAAGAACAATTTTAATTTATTAAAATTGTTATTTGATATGTTGAATTTTCTTCCCGATGGTTATCGCCAAACGCGGAGGGTGCGGGCCAAACGAACACGGCCCGACAACCCTCTGCAGTTCTTCGTTGTTGTGCGGATTTGGCGGGCGATGACAAAACGTGTCGTAGGGATGATCCATTGTTTCCGCAGTGAAGAACGGGACCCGGGAGGAGCTTCGGCGCAGACGGGAAGGAAAACGGACCACCGGAGCAACTCTGGTGGCCCGCGGAAGCCGCCGGCGGCGCGGGTCGCCGACGGCCGGAGGCGGCGGCAACCAGCGGACCTGCGGCCGCGCGGGTCCGGCTCACACGCACGGGACGCGGCAAAGGTCGTGTCCGCTGTCTCCAGTGCGGCCCCATGCGGGGTCGTGGCACCACCATTCCGCGGGGGCAACGCCCCGCGGCTGCCTCGCTCGGCCGCTCGGCCGAGCCGAGCCGGATCGAGCCGCGCCGAACCAGGTCCGACCCGGACCCGGGTCGGGTCGACCCGGTTCGGCCGACCCAGGGGGGGTCGGCCCGGGCCCAGACCCCCCGTCTTCGGACCGTTTCGGTCTTTTGCCCGTAACTTGAGCTACGGGCCTCCGAACGACGCGTCGTCAGCGGCAATGCGATCCTTGGATCGAGACGGTCGTTTCGGTATATCGCACTCAAGGTTTCGAAATACTTTGGGTTCGGCCGGGTTGGTTCGTACGCGAAACCAACCGGGCCCTCGAAGCGGAAACGCTCATATCTTGAGCTTCGGACGGCCGATTGACGTGCCGTCGACTTTGGTGGATTCCTCTAAGTGAGACGGATCTTTTGGCATACTCCGCCCGAGGTTTGGACGTAGGTGGAGTACGGTCGGGTTGGTTTGCCTTAAAAACCAACCGGGCCCCTGGGACGAAAAAGCCAATAACTCTCAGACCGGGCGTCCGATTGACGCGCCGTCTGCGACGTTGAGTTCCTGTTGACGATACGGAACTTTTGGATACATCAACTCTGGACTTTGAGTCAGTTTATGTATCAGCCTCTCGGCTCGTGGAGCGGACCCTCCCGAACGAGCTTGTTGTGTGCGGGAACCCTAGAGCTGGCTGCTACTGCTGCTGTAACGACGATGACTGTACAGAGATCCTCAGTGGATTCGACTGCGACGATGATGAAAACCGTACGGGAATCCTCCGTGTTTTCGACAGTGACTACTACGGTACATCTTGGGATACGTCAACTCCGGACTACATGTCAGTTGATACATCGACCTCTTAGCTCGTGGAGTGGACCCTCCCGGAACGAGCATGCCATGGGCGGAAACCCTAGAGACGGTTGAGACTTGACGACTGCTGATCGAACGACTCGGTGTGTTACGGATAGCCTAGTGAGGAGCGCTTGGTTGTAGCGGCAGACCCACGACGGAGGTGCGCTTGGTTGTAGCGGCATAGGGGAGCGCTTGGTTGTAGCGGCAGACCCACGACAGAGGTGCGCTTGGTTGTAGCGGCACAGGGGAGCACTTGGTTGTAGCGGCAGACCCACGACAGAGGTGCGCTTGGTTGTAGCGGCACAGGGGAGCACTTGGTTGTAGAGGCAGACCCACGACGGAGGTGCGCTTGGTTGTAGCGGCACAGGGGAGCGCTTGGTTGTAGCGACAGACCCACGACGGAGGTGCGCTTGGTTGTAGCGGCACAGGGGAGCGCTTGGTTGTAGCGGCAGACCCACGAAAGAGGTGTGCTTGGTTGTAGTGGCAGGGGGGAGCGCTTAGTTGTAGCAACAGGCCCACAGTACTCAATAGGTGGAGTACTACAGCAGTCCAAGGTAAGAGGGAAGCGCTTGGTTGTAGCGGCATTACCACTGTACTTGATGGAGAGGGAGTTTCCCAATAGCTGGGTTCAACTTCATGATCGATCATGTGTGGGTCATTGTGGAGGTTAGTACCTACCGATCCTTTGTGGGTCCGACGGCTTAGATGAATCAGTGGTTACATCTGATCATCTCTATCGTCTTACGAAGAAGTATATCCTGTGTGAGCTGAAACTTGTTTGCTATCCTGTGTGGATTTCGTTTTGCTTTCCTTTGTGGATTGTGTTGTGCTATCCTATGTGGTTTTCGTTTTGCTTTCCTTTGTGGATTGTGTTGTGCTATCCTGTGTGGATTACGTATACTTTCCTGTGTGGACTGGGTTGTGCTTGGGCTCGGAGGTTGGAGCATACTAGAATTGATGATTTAGGTATATGTATGGGCATATACCTAAGTAGTGTCGGTTGTTACTTCGTGATTGTATCTTTCCTTTGTGATTTATCCTTGTGGATTTGTGGGAGACCTTCGGGGGTCTCAGGGTCCCTACTGAGTAGCTTATACTCACCCCTGTACAGGCTATGCCCGCACTACGTTGTGTTGGTTGCAGACGACGAACATCGTTGATCGTGGTTGAGGCTTGCAGAGCAGGACAGTACCTGGAGGTGGACCACTGGGCGGGACATACTCGGAGCGGACGGCGGGACCCGAGGAGCAGTGGAGCTATCTGTACCCACCCTTCAGGTGGGATTTCCAGTGGATAGCTCGGCGTAGCGGCTTTTACTTTTCAGTTGCTGTTTTTTTTTCCTTTCAGTTGTACTTTACAGTTGGGCTTGTATTTCCGGCCCCCTTTACTTTCAACACAGCTTGTTACAGTTTTTACTTAGTGTTTACTTTTCTGCTTGCTTACTCTGTGGTGCTTGTTTACTTTTCAAAGGCAATGTCTTCCCTTTTTCCGGGATTTACGCCTTGGTGCTAGTCGTCAGCCCCTGGCCTATGGGAGGCGGGCTTGGGGTAGTCACGGCACGGGCCCCGAGGACGGGTCGTGATAGATTCTCTCAGATTTCTGAATCTGATTTACAGTCTTTCTTAATTTTGATTTGTTCAAAATTTTGAATCTGATTCTCATTGTTCCTCAATTCCAATTCGCTTAAAATTTTGAATCCAAGTCGTTCAATTTCTCAAATCTGATTCGTCTAGTTTTCAGAATCTGATTCACATACATTCTTAGAATCCGATTCTCAATATTTTTAGAATCTGATTCTCATCTTTTTTAGAATCTGATTCTTAGCCTTACTAGAATTTGATTTTCATTATCTTTAGAATCTGATTACATAAGTTTCTTGAAACCAATTACTCATTTTATTTTCTTAATACATTCATATATATAATTGGATTCACATATATGTTGCTTGATAATGTTTCTCATGCCATTTTCCCTTATACTAAAATGATGTCGTCCAATCTGTTATTATATGACCGTTGTAAGTGTCAGTTGTATAGGTACCTCCGATTTTTCAGGAAAAATATAACCGTTGGAGATCAAGATGACCATTAGACTCCACGCCTATAAATACCCGGTCATTTGAACGAGTTCATAACTTTTGAAATTCAAGACACGAGAGATCTCTGCCAAAATTGCTTTGTGTGAAAGCCCTGAAGTGATTAAGTTGTGAACAGCTTGTTCAGCATACTTGAAATCTTCAATAATCTTTGTTCTGCTTTGTGTGACATCGATCACGGTGATTACGATCGAGGGATTCCAAGCTGAAGGAAGACAGAGGTGTCAATTACCTGCTTAATCAAGAGCTTCCAGCTGAAAGAAGATAAAGTTGTCGATTACCTGCTTAATCGAGGGCTTGTGGGGATAGAAAGACAGAAGATGCATCTGATCTTTCATGGATTGAGGGCTTACCCTAGTGGTGGTAAGACAGACTTACTTGAAAGTATAAATCAAGGGACATTTATCCAAGGTGTTTGGATACCCTACTTCGTGGGTTAAAAGAATTGTATTCTTTTACATGTACTTTAAATTTTCGTTGCAACTTGTTACAAATAGAAAGTATTTCTTATACTTTCACTTTTATATTAACTCTAATATAAAATTCTATACGCTTTAAGGTAGAATATTGTTCAAGTATACCTGTATGCTTATTTCATTACGATAATCATCTTTATCAAACCTAAGGTGTTTTTCATTAACCTTACAAAATAGGGTTTAGTGAATCTAATTTGTTTAACCTTGTTAAACAAATATTTCTTTAAGGTTAAAAACGAAAGTTTTTAAACTTACAATTAACCCCCCCCCCCCCCCTTTGTATCTGAGCATCTCCATACATATTTCGATCCTATACAGGATTCCATGAAATTTGCTATGATTGATACCCAGGGTTATGCTCGAGGGAATAATATTATTCTCGAAAAAAAAATGTGATGTAATTTCTATATTCAAATGTAATATGGGAATCAAGTATTATCTAGTTTACCAAGACTACTAAATTATTTTTTCATTCGGGATGTGATTCCTTATATCTTATGCCAATGTAATAAAGCAATAACTAGCTCTAGACTACTGGGGTCGGGGTCACTACAATATAGGATATGAGGATATTGTAATTTGTGGCATGCATCACATGCTTATCACATGATACAACATAGGGTAAGTATATCATACAATATGAAACCCATTTTAGTGCATTTCGAACATTTATATCTTGAGAAACCTGCA
The DNA here is from genome assembly GCA_963277665.1 of Viscum album. Classification (NCBI taxonomy): domain Eukaryota; kingdom Viridiplantae; phylum Streptophyta; class Magnoliopsida; order Santalales; family Viscaceae; genus Viscum; species Viscum album. The sequence goes on from OY728132.1 coordinate 1,129,682,424, forward strand.
TAAACAAGTTGTGGTGGGATTTTCTTATAAATTTACCTTTTTGTAGAATGTCATCCCTGTAATAGAGATAATCCCCTGCAATATGTTGTAGAAATCAATTCATAGAGTAAATAAATAGTGACCTAGGTCATAACATGCAAGATAAACAGCTCATAGCATGGATTTAGAGTAAATAATAGTAAACAACCTGATTTAAAATTTTATCAAAGAACAAATGAAAATCATAACAAGAAATAAAAAAGCCTTTTAATAAAATTAATTTAAAAAGGAAAATAGTTTAAGAATGTATTTTTAGTAGAAAACGTAATTTTAGTTAAATCTCACTCTACCCCATGTCGATACTAACATAAACACTATAATAGTATGTTGGAGAAGATGGGTCGCCTACTGATTAACATCTCTAACCTTAATTTTTTTTTAAAAGTCGACATTATACCTACCGAGTACTTGATGGGGGTACATCAACCATTCAGTGACCATCGGATATCCGGTGATTATGCACTAACCATTCGTCATGGGTGACAGTAGCCTCTCCCCCCCCCCCCTCGAGACTATTGGGTACCCAATACGAGGCATCGGGTACCCCATGCTTCTCTAGCACCAACCCCCTTCATTTTCCTTCCTTTCATCCCCACTCATTCCTCCTCCAACTCTGTTTAACATCTAAATGCACAACTTATCAATCAAATAATAAAAATTTAAATTAATTTAAAACTCAAATGATATGGATCATTACATGTTATATTTAAGGAACTCTTGTGTATGACTTGGGTATAACAAAGATAAATCTATTCAGCTATATGGGTTTTTTCATATTCTAATTGGGCAGGTGACATTGGAGAATGAAAGTCTACTTTCAAAAAGTGAGTTTTTCATTGAAGGAAGATGTGTTATTTGGCACACCAAGAGGTAAAAAAAACACAATGAAAGTTGAGTATGTTACGACATCACAAGCTACAACTCAAATTAGTTGGACAAAGCTCTTGGATAATAATGTACAAGTGCTATTGGAAGTGCATTTCTAATAGGAACATGGGGCTGAATGCTTAGGGGTCCATTGTGTTGGGAGCTGGGATGCACTATGGGTAAGGGGATAGGGAAGTTGTTGTATATTAAAACAGTTATGTGGTTTAATAACCAGCCAAAGGTAGTCTTGTAATATGTTATTAGTAGTTGGAGCCGTCAGAAGTATTTGGATTTGTTAGGATGTTGTTAGTGGTTAGTGGTGTTTGTTTAGAAGGTTCCAATATAGCCTATAAATAAAGGGAGCAGTGGACTGTGTGGAGGGATGATTTTGGATTTGTTTTTGTAGGATTCTATTGTGCAGATTTACGGGCTGCTGCCTTGGACCTCAGAGCAGCGTCTCGAAGGAATATTTTTTTCCCTTATCTTATTCTTCTTCTTCTTACCTTATTCTTCAGTAATTCTTGTATGGAGGGACTATTTTTTTATATAAAATTTCTTGCAGAATTTCGGGATGTTGCCTTGGGCCTTGGGGCAGCGTCTCAGAAGAATATCTTCTTCCCTTATCTTATTCTTCTTCTTTTTCTTACCTTCTTCTTCTTCTTCAGTAATTCTTGTATGGAGGGACTATTTTTTTATATAAATTTTCTTGCAGAATTTCGGGATGTTGCCTTGGGCCTTGGGGCAGCGTCTCGGAAGAATATCTTCTTCCCTTATCTTATTCTTCTTCTTTTTCTTACCTTCTTCTTCTTCTTCTGTAATTCATGTACGAAGTGACTTTTTTTTCTATATAAACTTTTTATATTCTCTCTCTTGTTCCACACCCTATCAATTGGTGCTTTCATTGAGAGGTTTCTAGAGAGAGAAACTAGAAGAAAGAGGTTTTTGATCTTGAAAAGGAGATTGACGCGGCAGGTTAAGCGGTGCAAAAGAATCTTGGTCGAAAATGTAATCCTTACAGCAACTTGTGTTCTATAGCAGAGTCCAACTCGCAACAAATTCTCCATCCTTCTTGATTGTGATAGCGGATTCTGGTACGTCCAGCATCAGAGGCAAACAACTCGCAGTAGTAGAGGACATTCCACAGCACAGCAGGTGAAGAAATAACAGCAGAAGCACCGGACACAGGTGATTCTGGTTCGCGCAGTGTTGGAGGACATAGTAGACGCGACAGACGCAACAGAGGAAAGCATTCCGCATAGGAAAGTGACTCACATTGGTGAAAACTTGTAGCAGACTGTTGTCTGTGCGCATGGAGGAATAGATGCAGATGATCTGAGTGAATCTGGCTAAGTTGAACATGAGCTTGGAAGAGAACTCAATGCAAAAGACGATGCCTGATTTTTCTGGTAAGGATCCCTAAATTTGGATCACAGGGGCTAAGGCATATATCTCAAACCGACAAACTCCAAAAAATATGAAAGTGCCGATGGAGGAATTGTGTATGCAATGTATGGATTGGGTTTGGAAATTCTTATTGGAACCGACTAAGAATGGGATTACCTGGACTCATTTCAAAGAAAAGTTGATTAGGAGATTTGGTAGTGCAGCAGTGCTCGAAACAGTGGAATCGATTACATAAGATTTGAAAATGGTGGAATGTGTCGAGGAGGAGCAAGGCGCGGAGCTGCAGAACAAACCAACACAAGCGACAACACATGTAGAGCAATCTTTCTAGCAAAATTCTTCCGGTATTTCGATACTTACAGAAGCAGCGAGAATGGTGAGAAGGAAGCCAGTTGTAGGGAGCTTGTGTGATTATCGGATTAGACGGGATGGGAACGACAGAGGAACAACATATGCGGAAGAAAATGAAAACTCAGTAGCACCTGCATAGGCAAAAGCAAACTCCTAAAATTTCGAGACAACAAGAGAATTCATGGTTGTTGCCTCGAACTGAGGAGGTGCTGAAAATTTTCAGTCCTACTCAATCGCCGTAACAGTCATTCCAATATGCGCGGGTACCAATCCAGACTTCTGTGAAGCTATTTGTTCGACGTTCAACTGAACTTTCAAAACCGCTACATAAGGCCACAAGATTGAAGCTTGCAGTGGAAGGAAGTAAGGAGGGTCAAGCTATTCAGAAGACTGTAATAAGGTGTTACAAACAACTGCGAGTGGAGTGGAGCCAGCCGATGCTAGGGTTCGTAGGGGAGACATAGGTGTACATAAGCCACCACATCAAAAAGGAGATTGCTCATAAGGTCGAGCCGCTTTCAGTCCTTACATATCACCGGAAAAGAAGGATATTCCTACAAACGAAAAAAGCAACAAAACAAGTTACTTGGACACCAATGTCACGGCCACAGCCTCTGTCGTGGGCAAGGTCAACATGGAACCATCAATTTATAATCCAATCAGATGGTCTACCACTCATCACCTTGAGGACAACGTGATTTTTAAGCCAGTGAAATCGATAAGAATATGAGGTTGGGTGCTTAGGGGTCCAATGTGTTGGGAGATGGGTCACACGATGGACAGGGATGGAGAAGCTACTGTATATTGAAGCAGTTATGTTGTCTAATAACCAGTCAGGGGTAGTCCTCTACTATTAGTAGTTAGAGGTATCATAAATAGTTGTTAAGATGATGTTAGTGAGATTTGTTTAAAAAGTTCCAATAAAACCTAAAAATAAGAGCAGTGGACTGTATGAGGAGACGATTTTATATTTGGCTTTGTAAGATTCTGCCGTGCAAAATTACATGCTTCGGCCTTGGAGCAACATCTCAAAGAAATATAGTATTCCCTTCTCTTAATTTTCTTCTTTTTACTGTAATTCTTGTACGAATTGGCTATTTTTCTAAATGAACTTCATGTTCTCTCTCTCTCATTCGGCACCCGAACAGTTTCTCTCCCAAAATAAATGTGCGTGCATCAATCATATGTTCCCTTTTTCATTTATTTACGCTTATTGACAAATAGAGAGAATATTTGGAGGATCTCCTTACAGAGTGGGAGGTTTCTAATTCATCATATAAGAAGTCGAAAGGGTAGAAGAGTTTCGAGGAGTTCTCCCTTTGGAAGAAAAATCTTGGCCACAAGGGAAGCTCGCGCCTTAATATCAGAACCCTTGGTAACAAAACGAAAAAAAAAAACATCCTTCCAGGTTCACTTTTCACCATGCTTCGCCTTAGAATGACTCTGAAGACCAATTTCAGAACCGAATACCTTTTCGCAGGTGGCGCAAGTAATTTCGGATCAAGGACTCCGGGGTCTGAGAAAGAACAAGCTCACCTGACATCACTGCATTAAAACAGATGAAGAAAATGAAGAACGAGAAGCTGCAAAACACCTTTTCCAGTGCAGCGGCATCATCTTCCTCCTCCGAGTTGTCATCATCCTCATCAGAAGTGGCAATGAGAAGAAAAGTCAAGGGAGAACCAAAAATTAAAACAAAAAATAAGGTTGTTAAAAAAGAGAGGAAAACAAGAACACGATTTAAATTTCAATATGACTATAATTAACATGCAACAACATTTACAGGTACATGAATATTTGCACAACAAGACACTGGAAATGGATTGAACTATGTTGAATTAAAAATAAGTCAGACATGACATGAAGAGCAAAGCTAAATGAAACTATTATGAGGATATTCTTCAGTTGCAACACTTTTGTATCCCATAAAGAAAACACTTTAATTCTTCCAGTCATGGGATAGCTCAAAATCCTTCTTAATCACCAGACCAATATCCAGACAAGTATCATCAGTGGAAAGACTTCCAAGAACAAGTTTTTCATTGATAATCTTCAATAGAAGGGTGACTTTTTCCTTTCCTATATCAACATTAGATTCACCAAGAGTGGCCTGACCATGGAAAAATAATAACATATGATGAAAATGAAGCATATACAGTTGCTGCATTTAATCACAGACAAAATGAAAAACAATTATACATGAGCGAGATGAAGGAGCTTATTAGTCTCCAACTTGACTTTAACAGATTGTCCACCTTTCACTACGATTCCTGAAAAACATAAGAAAACAAGACCAAATAGCAAATCATGAATAACACATAGAAGGAACTTGCACTCCATAATTTTATAATTTAATTAGATCGTGAATTATGACAGCCAATAAAATAGCTCGACGCCATTTATTTGAAGAAACTACCGACCCGATAAAATTAGTTTCATTTTTAAAAAACTTAAGAATACGTGGTCATACATATCATCGCAAAACACTAACTAAAAAACATATGCCAGATAGCAGAAGCATTCAATATACACATCAACGGATTTTTAGCATTGGAAACCAAGAGATTAAAGAATAAGGGATCGGCATAGGTTGGGAAAACTATATAACCGAAGGCATAAACATGAATCGCAAAGCAAAGCAAAAGAACAAACGAAAAATTACAGAATATGTTTACGAAACGAATTAGAAGCGTCCGTTTGAAAGATGCTTCGTTCTTGAAGTAGTGATTACGTTTCTAATAGAAAGCGGAGTAAAAATATATATGTAGAGACAGAAAACCCAAATGAAACCGATGATAGATCATACCCCAAAACTCCATGGATGCTGCCATAGACCTAGGGCTTCGGCTGGGGGGCTGACGAACAGGCTCACAGAGAGTAAGGAAATTAAAGGTTAACTCTGAAATTATAACCGACGCCGGGACGCTCCTAGGGCGAGGGTTTTAAAGGTAAAGAAATATATTTTTTGATTGGACTGAGATAAACGGATGGCCGGGACGGGCCGAGCTGGGCCTCCATAAAAAGGGGCATATTAAACGGATGGTCGGGCGGTAGTTCGTGTGGTCATATCTTTTCTGGACCGGACCGTTCAGTCTGAATTTTATATGGATCGTAAAATTGTAGTCCTGATCACTATTATTGAAGATACATGGACTAGCGGGCTGACGCACATTTTTATTTAAAAAAATACATTTGTGTGGACCGCGGGCCGGTCACAAAATGTCGCACCTTGATCCACTTGGATTATAGATTTTGCAGATCGGGCCAAATGATGCGCGCATTTAGACCGGCCTTTTTTTTTAGAAGCTTGAGTCTGTAGAAATTGATAAACTAACGGAACGACATACGGGCTCCCGGTCTTTTTATCGGATTGGTACAGTCCATTGATGTTGTGAAATTAATTGATTATTGGGTTGGTCACACATAAACTAGACTAGTTTTTTAAAAATATATTATTAATTTTTTAATTTTAAAATAAAAATAAAAATATGAATATGAATTGATGTTCCACTTGGACCAGAACAAGCGTCAAAAATATTGATCTGTTTTTTAACTTTAACATTTGTTAACAAATCAAACTTTTTGGGGCTGAGTTAAAGTTTAATAGCTTTATAATTTCAGTTTAATTGTTTTGATTACTTATTTATGTATTGTGAAACGAAATTATATACGGTGTCGTCCGACTGAGATCTAGAACGAACCAATCTCCACAAGAAAGAAACAACTTTAGTCGAAGTGGAACAATATATTGCAAAATAACAATCACCCCAACACACAAGCTTAATAGAAGCTTAAATGTGAAAATTTCATGTCCAGTCTTCGTGACCCAACTACATCAATTTAGAGACGATGCACAAAAACACGCATTTAGCGGCAGCTTTAAAAACAACCACTAAATGTTTCGTTCATAATTTGTGTAGCAATGGTTTATTGGAAACCGCCGCTAAACTTGAAAATTTATTTTTTAAATTTATTTATTTAATTTTAGCAGCAGTTTTAGAAAACCTTCTCTAATTAGCAGTGTTTTTTTATAAATCGTTGTTGAAATTATTGATAAAAAATATTAATATTTAATAATTGTTTTTTATTTACTATTTAATAATAATTATGACAACCCAGCTTTTATTACAAACTTAAACATGATTTATTACATAAACTATTCACTTAATACAACATGGAAGATCGAGAGGTCTAGTGTCTTTGGGGCTTAGAATCATTACATAACAACTTAAAACATGAAATACAACATCTTTATTGAAAACTTCATTTACATGACCACTACATTCCCTCGTACTTGGCATTGCATGAGATAACCTGAGGACATGCATAAGAAAAGAGTGAGTTATAAAGCCGAGTAAGGGAATAAACATTGAATACATGATGAGTACAATACATGTTAGACAATAGGCATATCAATAGAGCACAAGAGAAACATGGACATAAAGGCATGATAAAGCATGATAATCATAACGTGGAAATGTGACAACAACACTTAACATGGAATTAGCATGAGCCAAGACCCATTGCACATGAAGCATGAGTAAATCCTCATTGCACATGAAGCACGAGTAAAACCCTCGTTGCACTTGAATTAACATGAGTCAACACTCATTGCACATGACGTATCATGATACTATACTTTACCCAATGCATTGGAGCACTATAAGAGTGCACCCTTCTTAAACATTTCATTTCATGTATAAGTGTGCCACATGAATCATAAAACATAGATTCATAAAACATAATCATTTATTCCACGACAAAGGAATGTGGAATGAAACTTTATAATCATTAAGTAAAATGTGCATGAAGGTGAATACCCTTGATGGAGAAATGGGTATAGTATTCACTACACAATGACACTGGCTTAGAAAATTGGTGCAATTTCGGCAGCGTAACAGCATGATATAAGAATTCATAAAAATGGTTGATGAGAGAGAAAGAAGTGTCTCATCATATCTACATGAAATAGACAGTAAGGGGGTGATATAGATACATGTCCCAACAATTTTAATGGAATTTAGATTCATGATACAAAAGTACTGCTTGAAAGTAAATGAGGAGAGAGAAGTTCCTCTCAGAATTTCGACATAGTAACGGGTGTACATGGGAGATATTTAATGAGAGAGAAAGAGGTCTCCCATCATTCAAACAATAAGAGGGCAGTATGAGGGAGGTGTGAAACCATAACCCAATATTTATAATGGAAATTAAAAGGGCATAACAATATTAAGAAAATTGGACAAAAAAGTGAAAGGAAGAAAAACCCTTACTTGGAAGTGTGCTTCCAAAGGCTTGAGAGAGGCTTGAGAGAGACTTCTTGGGAGTTTGGGTGGGTTTATATAGGAAAGGTGGCTGAATTCTTTATTATTTAGGTTTGGGACCCCTTAAATTAAACTAATCCAAACCACAAATCATCCCATGGTTTTTGCCCATGGTTTTTGGCAAGGGGAAGAAGAAAACAATATTTTATAAGGCCAAAGTCCAAACTTCTTAAAATAATGGGGTTGCTTATGTGGAGGTGAGTCACACTCCAATGGAAAATAATTTAAAAAGACAAGATGTTTAATAAGTCTCGAGGGGTCCATTAATGCTTTGTAAAATAAGTCAAACAAACCCAAAATCACATTATTTTAATGGTAAAACATATATTGGTCAAACATAAAGGTTATAGTATTTTATTACATCACTATTGGGTCATTATGATGTCATAAAACACAGTATATATTTAAACAGTATTTAATTTTTACCCAAAAATTTGACTGTCTCAGAAAATTATGAAAAATTCACCGTTGGATAATTTCGACATCCTGATTCCAAAAATTACATTTATTTTATCTAAATAATTTTCTAAATATATTAATTTTTACTTTTAAAATAAAAAACGACATTTATAAAAAATTCACGGGTTTTGACAAAAATGGCTTTCAAACCTTAATAAAAATTACAGTTGCATTCATAAAATTATAATATCATTTATATTTAATAAAAATTAATTTAATAATAATAATAATATTTTATTAAAATATTATTTAATTCAAAAATCCATTAATTCATCAAAATAGATTTCTTAGTTGAATATTAACTAAAAAAATACTATTTGTGCTTTAAAAAACTATTTACAAAGTGTCAATAATTACAAGAAGGTATATTCATTATTATATACAAAAAATAATATACATGAACATAGTACTAGCGATTTGTCATATAACCTCTTAAAACAGCCGCATAAGACCTAAGGGTAATGTGTGCGATGGTGACAGACTCTTGGGGTGGCTCGAATAACATCGCTTGAGTGGTAATCTCTATCAACTTCCACTTTTCCCGTAGACGGTCTCGTTCGAGCTTGACATGATGAAGCTCAGCTTGGGCTTGGTCAAGAGCGATGCCCAAAGATGCCACCTCTTTTCCGAGCTCCGACAAATGGGCTTCGTATGGAGCAATTCTACTAGATGAGGCCATCGCTTCCTTTTTCTGAGTAAATTGGGTTTGTTAAAGCCCTATATTTATACTAATTATGTGATCAGTCTTCAACAGCTATAAAAGCAATGGTCGCAATTCTTAACATAAAACCAAATAAGTTGACATTTTATATAAATATTTTACATAAAGAGACATTTAATTAGATCAAGAGAGATTTCCATTAATGAAACTTCGGGTCGTTACAATATTCCCCCTTTAAGAAATTTCGCCCTCGAAATTTCCTTTTCCCACACTAAAACAGATGTGGGTAACTCAGCTTCATCATTTCCTCTGATTCCCAAGTCGCTTCTTCAAACTTGTGGTTTCGCCACAACACCTTGATGAGGGGCATTGTTTTATTTCGTAGAACTTTTCCTCTACGATCTAAGATCTTCACCAGTTGCTCCTCATAAGAAAGATCATCCTCCAACTGTACCACCTCAGAATAGAGTACATGTGATGGGTCTTGTATGTACTTCTTTAAGAGAGATACATGAAAGACATCATGTACTTTGACCATGGTAGGTGGAAGTGCTAGTCGATAGGTCACAGCCCCGACACGATCAAGAATCTCAAAGGGGCCGATGTACCTTGGACTTAACTTACCTTTCTTTCCAAACCTCATGACCTTCTTCCATGGAGATATGCGTAGAAAAACCATGTCTCCAACTTTAAACTCAAGGTCTCGTCGACGATTATCTGCATAACTCTTTTGTCGACTCTAGGCTGCCTTGATATGCTGCTGAATGATTTTCACCTTCTCCACCATTTCCTCCACCATTTTTGGTCCAAGCAGCTTACGTTCACCGACCTCATCCCAACACGCTGGTGTTCTGCACCTTTTTCCCATAAAGGGCTTCATACGGTGCCATTTGGATGCTCTAGTGGAAACTATTATTATAATAGAACTCAACCAGAGGAAGATGTTGATCCCATCCTCATTTAAAGTCCATTGAGCACGCTCTCAACATGTCCTCAAGTGCTTGGATAGTCCGCTCGGATTGACCATCAGTTTGAAGATGATAGGCCGTACTGAAGTTTAGTTCAGTATCCAGAGCATTTTGAATACTCTTCCAAAACATAGAGGTGAATCTTTGATCTCGGTCAGACACAATATATAGTGGCACTCCATGCAGCCTTGCCTTACCACTTCCCTAATATATATCCGTGCCATTTGATCCAATGATAAATCCTCCTGAATAGAAATGAAGTGTGCAGTCTTTGTAAGACGATCCAGAACAACCCAGATTGCATTGTTTCCTTTGGATGTCCTTGGAAGTCCGGTGACAAAGTCCATGGTGATGTTCTCCCATTTCCATTCTGGTATGGGCAATGGTTGCATCGTCCCCTTAGACTTCTGCCTCTCTACCTTCACTTGCTAACACAGCAGGCACTTTGATGTATATCCAGCGATCTCCCTCTTCATATTTTCCCACCAAAAGTTTTCTCAGAGATCTCGATACATCTTTTTGCTCCCTGGGTGAATAGAGAAATTTGAACAATGTGCATCATCCAAAAGTTCCTTCTTCAACTCTGGACTTGATGGAACACATAGTCTTTTCCCAAACCACACAATTACGTCTACATTAACATTAAACTCCGAGGATTTCCCTTTTTTGATAGCTTCCACTTTTTCCTGAATTCTCACATCATCCTTTTGAGCATCCTTTAACCTTTCCAAAAGAGACGGTTGAGCAATCATTTCACTACTACAAAATAGAGCTATAGCCACAGTTTGGAACCGTGACTATAGGCCCAAAAACCATGGATATAGGTTATAGCCATGGTTTCATAAACCGTGGCTGGTATTGGCGTGGCTATAGGGCTATAGCCACGGTTTGAACCGTTGCAACAGCCTATAGCCACAGTTTGCAAACCGTGGCAGAATCCAAAGTTTGGCCATATATATAGCCACGGTTAGAAACCGTGGCAAAAGGCCTATAGCCAAGGTTTCAAACTGTGGCAATAGGCATGTTGCCACGGTTTGAAACCCTGGCTATAGGTCCCCCCATTCCATAAAAAAAACAACCCCACCTGCCCCCTTCCCCAGCAATGCCCCCTTCACTCCCCACAGCCCACTGCACACACCCCTGCCCCTACCCCTGCCCACTGCACCTCCCCCCCCATCCCACTGCATCCCCCCCTGCACACACACCCTGCCCCCAGCACACCCCCCGCCCCCTGCACTTCCCCCTGCCCACTACACTTTCCCCCCAGCCCACTACAACCCCCCCCAGCCCACTGCAAACCCCCTTCGACCCGCGACAGTTGCGGGCCACAAGCATTCGGCCCATGGGGTAAGTGTGCTCACAAATCATATATTTTAGAGCTGGAAACAGATCTGGTTTAAAGCTGGAAGTTGCATGTAGCAAGTGGTGTTTGAGGTATTTAAGGTCCAGTGTGGAATCAGGCCTGAAGCTACTTGTAAGGCTTTGTGTTTAGTAAAACAAGTCCACTAAAAGGACAGATTGAGAAAAGATGAATATGTCCTTGTATGCTGCGATGGAAAAAATAGTGGTAACCAGGCCTTGATGTGTGTTGTAACAGACCCTGAAGTGGCAGCAACATTCTAAATCTCATGCATATCTGATTTTATTCTTAACTGTTAGTATCAGCTGTATTTTCCAGGACACTCTATGCTGCAACTCAGAGGGAGCTGTTTCTCAAAAAGTGATGTCCCCAAAACTGAACAATGCTTCAAAGAATATTGATATTAAGGATCAATTGTAGATGAAGTTCTAAAAGTTGTTCAACTTCATTCTTGGTTGAAGGAACCTGTGAGAATATGGATAACATGGGAGTCAAGTGGAATTGCCAATTTGGTGTTTACAAATGGTATCAATTCATGCTAAAAGTGGTATGTCACACACCCTTTGTGCTTTACAGTTTATATACTAACAATTTGGTGTGAGTTTGGTTTAGATAACATGATTGTTGAGAAAAAGGAAAGGTGAAGCGACCTTGGACTTAATGAATCGAGTGGGTGAGATGGACAGTCTTGCGGGTGTTAAACACTTGTTTCCTACACCGAGCTGGCTCAGAAGGCACAACCTGTATGCCCCCTGGAGAGCCCCCTTGCACCCCCACTGGACCCCTATGCCCACCCTGGACAGCCCCCTTGAACACCCCCCTGGACAACCCTCTTGCACCCCCTTGCAACCCCCTGGACAACCCCCTTGAACACCCCCCGCACCCCCATGCCCCCTTGGTCCCCCATTCCCCCCCTGCACCCCACTGGATAGCCCCCATGCCCCCCTGGACAACCCCACTGGACACCCACTGGACACCCACTGCACCCCCCTAGACAGCCCCCTTGCACCCCCACTGAACCCCCATGCCCACCCTGGACAGCCCTCTTACACCCTCTTGCACCCCCTGGACACCCCCCTTGAACACCCCCTGCATTCCCATGCCCCCCTTGGTCCCCCATTCCCCCCTGCACCCCACTGGACAGCCCCCATGCCCCCCTGGACAGCCCCACTGGACACCCACTGGACACCCCCTGCACCCCCCTGGACAGCCCCCTTGCACCCCCACTGGACCCCCATGCCCACCCTGAACAGCCCTCTTGCACCCCCTTGCACCCCCCTGGACAACCCCCTTGAACACCCCCATGCCCCCCTGGTCCCCCATGCCCTCCCCCTGCACCCCACTAGACACCCCTCCCCCCCCTAGACAACCCTCTTGCACCCCCTTGCACCCCCTGGATAGCCCCCTTGAACACCCCCGCACCCCCATGTCCCCCCTGGTCCCCCATGCCCACCCCCTGCACCCCATTGAACACCCCCTCCCCCCTAGACAATCCCCCTGAACACCCCTCCCTCCCCCCTAGACACCCCCATGGACCCCCCCGGACAGCCCCTTGCACCCCCACTGGACACCCCCTCCCCCCAGACACCCCCCTGGACACCCCTCCCTCCCCCCTAGACACCCCCCATGGAGACCCCCCTTGCCAGCCCCCCCCCCCCCCCCCCATCTTGGACACCCCCTTGCACCCTCCCCACTTCCCTACAGACCCCCTGCCCCCCCCCCCCACCAGTATCCCCACCCGCCAGGTCCCCCCCCACCTGGACACCCCCTTGCACCGCACCTGCACCCCACCCCCACCCTGCAGACCCCCCTGCACCCCACCCCCCAACCTGGACACCCCCCCTTTCACCGCACCTGCACCCCCTCCCCCCTAGACACCCCACCTGCACCCCCCTCCCCCCTAGACACCCCCCATGGAGACCCCCCTTGCCAAGTCCCCCTGCAGGAGGACATAATGGGTTCTTTAAGACCTATAAACGGCTGGCAGGGGGACTGTTTTGGATGAGGATGACACAGATTGTATTGAAGTTTATTCGTAGTTGCGGCATTTGTCAGCGACAAAAGTATCAGACATTTGAGTTCAGTTGGTTTATTACAATCACTTCCGATTATAGACTTATGGGAAAATATCTCCATGGATTTTATTTTTAGACTCCCTAAATCTCAAGGTTTTGATGTGGTTCTGGTTGTGGTGGATCGACTATCGCAATATGTTGTTCACTTCATCCCATTGAAGCATTCTTATACTGCTAAAGATGTGACTGCTCTTTTCATGAAATAAATTGTTCGGCTGCATGGCATGCCTAGTGCCATTGTTAGCGACCGTGATCCACCCTCCTCTTATGGATCTAATGGAGAACTTGGAAAGTGGATGAAAACAAAAGGGGAGAAGATGAGTTTCTTTAAATTAGAAGAGTCAGTTTGAGAAGTGACAACCTTCTCTTGGAAGTTGTGAGATCAATAAAGGGGAAGAACAACATTCTCAATTCTTTTCTACAATGTCATTAATGGGGACCTTAGTCTTTATGATTGTTTTCATATAGAGATTGATATGGAAATTTCTCCTCTAGAATGTGTTTCTATTGATGTAAATGATCATCTTATTGAGGTATGTTTTGTATTAGAAAACATACCAAAATACAATGATCATTGCAGGATGATAGGCCATGCCACTGATAAGTGCAGAATTGTACAGAAATTCTGCAAGCCATCCTCTATTAATACTTCGTTGAAAGATGATCTGAAAGGGAAAAATATTAATACCAAACACTATGTTAGAAAAAAATACAAAGAAGGTTAAAAAGAGGTCACCTGGGATAACAATTATGCTACTAGTAAATTCTAGGAAGACTTAGTAGAGGAATAAGAATCCCAAGGATGTGTTCATGCTGAAACTGGTAACTCTTAATGGTGCGGAAATACTAAGTGATTTTTCTAAAGAATCCTTAATTTTCCAAGAGGTATCGAATTATATTCTCTCTTTTTCTTTAAATCTACAGTCTGAATCCCTCTTTTGGAGTTCATTACCTCAGAATTATTAAAAACAGTTGATATGGATGACAGACTTGAAGCTAGATTTTCTCAATCTTCTCTCTCTATGCAATTGTCAGAGAACACACCTTCTCAACATATAAACACCAGTATAAAAGATTCATACCCTATAATGAAAGGATTACAAACCAGGGAAGATTATTTTAGGTTGGGGATCCAGCTCAATATAAAGCAAGTTTATTCTACCAACCATTCCAACAAGAGAGAGTTGAGAAGCTCCAATTAAAAAAGTGAAACTGAGAAATAACAGAAAGGGGGACTTTCCCCCATTCAGAAACAATGATGTGTATCCTCTTCTAGAATTGACAGGGGCTAGCCAACCCTAGAACATTATGTTTCCTTAGGCTTCTTGTGAGTAAACGGAAACCTGATTTCATTGGTATCTCTAATCTAAAATCTAATAACATCACTTCTGGTTCTCTTTTTCCCAAAATGGTAATTATTTTCTATGTTCTGTGAAAGATATCACTAGTATTGAAATAATTTTCTTGGTTTTCCATCATAATGTTACTAATCCTTCCATTTTTTGAGTGGACAACCAAATTATCACTTGCACCTTCCTTAATAAGGGTTAGATCTCTTTTTGTTAAATGGTTTATGCTTTCTACAGTTACATCAGTCGAAGAACTCATTGGAAACACATGAATGAGATTTCAAGAGTTATATTAGATCCCTCGGTTATAATGGGAGATTCCAATTCTATTTTATATGCAGATGAAAAGATTGGACATGTTTCTAATGCTACCACAATGAGATATTTCAAAGCTTTTATTAAGGAATTAAAACTTATTGAAACCAATCTAATTGGTGCCAAATACACTTGGTATTGGAGGAATCTAAATGGAAGTAGGGCCTGTAGGGTTGACTGTGCCTTTGGTAATCACTCTCTTCATGGAAGTTGGAAAACCATCTCTTGTGTCACTCTAGTAAAGCACAATTCTGATCACCATCCAATTCTTACAACCTTCATTGCTAAGGGGGACAAGATAACAATTCCTTCTATGTTTAATAATTCTTAGACCATTCAATTCTTACAACCTTTAGATGCTTTCCCTGAAATTTGGAATTCACTCAACCACTCCATGATTACCTCCTTAGATATTATCCACCAAGTAAAAGAGTAAAATTAAGGATACACTGCAACCACATACTGAAGTGGTTTAACCCCTTACACATGAGGAAGGATTTTCTCAATAGGTAGAAGATTTGAAATAATTGAGAAGAATTAATGAATAACTTCTCTGAGGTAGTGTTCCTGCTGGATATATTCTATAAGCAGATCCTCAACTCGTACTCCCAACTTGAGCACCTTATCAAAGAGGGTTCTCTACCACAACTAGAATTAAGATGAAATATCCTATCAACATGGGGTACCAACAACCAACATACATGAATCAAGAAATAGAAAATAGAGAGTTCCCAACATTTTTTACACAACCAAAACATGTCTAGGAGCATCATTACAGACCTCACCCTATAGGTTACACATGACATATACTAATAGGGCTGCCACATTTTACTCTACCTGCTGTTGAACCTATTCATGCTCCTTCTCAGCTAGACATTCCTCAAGGGCTCATAAAAACTATTGATTCTCTAATGGATTGATTAGAATCCATAGAGGTATAGTGGGAATTGGTACAACTATAAAACAAGCCTTACCCTAAAGGGGGTGATCTGAATTTTCCCCACTAAATTTGGGAAACACTACATTTCCAATTTTCAATGGTTTAGGGGACCCAAAAAAGAATTTGACCCATTTTTTGTCCCGTTGTGATTCCATGATGGGGACCCCTAAAAAATAAGTAGTGAAACCCAAGATCTTTATACAAAAATTATAGGGACCAACATTTGAAGGGTACACCGGTTCATCGACTCAATCAATTACAGGGTGGGAAGATCTCTATTAGATGTTTCTGTTCCAATTCAGCTTGATTCTATAGAAGAAAAACATACTAAACCTCTAAAACTACAAATGGTAGGATAATGAGAGGGTTTTATATTTCAATTCGTGGTGAAAGGAGTTGACATACTCCTTAAGCCAACATTTTCCTCAAGAATATTTTCTGTTCATCTGTATATAGAATCTTCATGATGATTTTCACATACCACTCACACCTGTTAAATATATAGGAGTGGTTTGGGATCTTGCCACAATTTCATAAATAAGGGAAGAATTCATAGCATGAACCAAGTCTAAGTCCTATTTAATCCCCCCCTGCTGGAAATCCCCTCCCCCTGCCTGGAAACCCCTCCCCCCTACTGGACAGCCCCTCCCCCTACCTGGACACCCCTCCCCCCTGCTGGACACCCCTCCCCCCTGCTGGACAGCCCCTCCCCCCTGCTGGACAGCCCCTCCCCCTGCCTGGACACCCCTCCCCCCTGCTGGACAGCCCCTCCCCCTGCCTGGACACCCCTCCCCCCTGCCTGGACACCCCTCCCCCCTACTGGACACCCCTCCCCCTACTGGACACCCCCCCTGCTGGACAGCCCTCCCCCCTACTGGACAACCCCTCCCCCTACTGGACATCCCTCCCTCCTGCCGGACAACCCCTCCCCCCTGCCGGACACCCCTCCCCCCTGCTGGACAGCCCCTCCCCCCTGCTGGACAGCCCCTCCCCCCTACTGGATAGCCCCTCCCCCTGCCTGGACACCCCTCCCCCTGCTGGACAGCCCCTCCCCCTGCCTGGACACCCCTCCCCCCTGCCTGGACACCCCTCCCCCCTACTGGACACCCCTCCCCCTACTGGACACCCCTCCCCCCTACTGGACAACCCCTCCCCCCTACGGGACATCCCTCCCTCCTGTCGGACAACCCCTCCCCCCTGCCGGACACCCCTCCCCCCTGCCGGACAGCCCTCCCCCACCTGCCGGACAGCCCTCCCCCACCTGCCGGACAACCCGCCCCCCTGCTGGACAGCCCCTCCCCCTACCTGGACAGCCCCTCCCCCTGCCTGGACACCCCTCCCCCCTACTGGACACCCCTCCCCCTGCTGGACACCCCTCCCCCTGCCGGACAACCCTCCCCCACCTGCTGGACAACCCCGCCCCCTGCCTGGACACCCCCGCCCCCTGCCTGGACACCCCTCCCCCTGCTGGACACCCCTCCCCCTGCTGGACACCCCTCCCCCCTGCTGGACAACCCCCCCTGCTGGACAGCCCTCCCCCCTACTGGACAGCCCCTCCCCCCTACTGGACAGCCCTTCCCCCCTGCTGGACACCCCTCCCCCCTGCTGGACACCCCTCCCCCTGCCTGGACACCCCTCCCCCTGCCTGGACAGCCCCTCCCCCCCTACTGGACACCCCTCCCCCCTGCCGGACACCCCTCCCCCTGCTGGACACCCCTCCCCCTGCCTGGATAGCTCTATTGGTACTCACACAATTTTTGGGAAATTTTCTCAGTCATGGGGAACTCAATTTGGTTGGATATACATACCGATAACCCAAGGTTTGGACACTATGTGATAACCCATGTGAATGTGGAAATGTATATAATGATTCTAGAAGAAGTAGTCTTAACTAACTAGATGAATGTATAGACTTTCTGATCCAATACGAAAGGAAACCACATTTCTACATGAATTATATGTTTTTTCCATCATTCTCCAGAATTTAATAGGGACAAGGAGTGTTCTTTTTACAATATTAAGGGGAATGCTGTCTCTAAATATGAAAGTTGGAAGGGTAAGATGAATATTCCAATCTATGACTTGGAGAGAAAATACACTATTATCCCTTATAATATGGATAATATAGGGGTTATATCAGTGTAAAAGGATACTGGGAAAACTACAGACTTAATCACTTCAACATCACCTTAGGATGGTCCTTCTAATGGAAAAAACATGGATTATTCTCAGTGTGTTGTATTTACTCTAGAGGGCCCACCCCCGGGAAAATCCTTGAATGAGGACAATGTACCCCTTCCTGATAGAGATATAAACATTGGATAAAACATCCAGTTCGAGGGGCATGTATTTTGGGGGCACCTTTCCCTGATGTTTTGTACAGATCCAAGGGACTATAGGTATTTGAAACTTTGTAGGAAAGCCTAATGTAAATACTCACGAATGGAAAAAATAGGCAGAAAGTCAATGTGGACCTCTATAAAAATGTAGCTGGTCTTGAAGAGAGTAATTCAAATGAGGCAAATTTGATGGCATGCATACATAGAGGTGTTGCTTTTAGGATGCTTTACCTAACTTGATTGCATCTCATGGTTCTCAAGTGGTGAAAAATGGGAAAAAATTATTGCACGTTCCTACCTATCATTAATTGACGATGACACATTCTGAGGGTCCCCTCATGCATGTTTCATACATAGTTATCTAGGAACAATCCAGGAAGGAAACCTCACCAGGTTCTCTGAATATGAGTACACCCAAGGATCATCAAAATAAGTTGTAGTAGAATCCCTTACCGACTAAAAATAATGATCAGTATGGGGTTTCACGAAAGTACCTACTGCAATGATTACTAAGAATAAGGCCTCCATAGATTCACACTCTTATCCTAGATAGTATATGAATAAATTTACACACTTAAGTCGTGTATTATGGTCTGATGATGATGAGGAAATTTCAATCAGTTAGAAGGTTATCATCACCTCCAATATGGTAAATGAAGATGAATATCCAAAAGATAAATACATGTATGATAAAGGCATGGGTAGTGACCCAAAATTAAAGAACAATAAAAATAATTGGAGTAATGGTATGGAGAAACTGCCCATGCCCCCTGCCCCCCTCCCCCATGCCCCCCTGCCCCCCTCCATCCTACACCCTTCCCCCTGCCCCCCTCCACCCAGCCCCTTAGCCCGCACAACACCCCCTGCACCCCCCCTGCACCCTCCCTGCCCCCTGCCCCCCTCCACCCTCCCCCATGCCCCTACCCCATGCCCCCTGCCCCCTGCCCCCTGCCCCCTGCCCCCTGCCCCCCTGCCCCCTGCCCCCTACCCCCCTCCACCCTGCCCCCCTGCACCCCTCCACCCTTCCCCATGCCCCCCTCCACCCAGCCCCCTATCATACTTCAATACATCCTGAAGATATTATCAAAAACACTTCAAGACATAAAATGACTATTTTCAACAAATATAACAAAAGACCAAAATATATGATGCAAGAACCACAAATCAAAGACCCCTCTCAACATACATGATGTAGTATGGTAAAAAGAAATAAATGAACTTACCAACATGTTACCATCATACAAAATGGTGCCTTAAGAGTACTTTGGGTGCATATTTTTTTTCACCCTAAGCCTATATTTTACCTACAAGAAATAAAGAAAAAAAGATAAAAATAAATCAGAAGTAATTATGTAGAGGATAAATAATTGATAAGAAATATATTTGTGTTTATGTTCCTGAATACAAACATGTATCCTACAAAAATAGTAGATGCAAGAACCACAAATCAAATCTTACTTGAGAGGAAACTGTTTTGTTTTGAAAAGTTCAACTATTAGAAATTAGAGCTTCAAAAATTTCATCACCAGTTGCACCCTATCTTCATCAAACTGTAAAAGGTTTATGGAAGAAATAAGGTGATAAAATCATATCGAGCACAACAATTGAGTACCGTAGAATTCAGCTCATAAAAAATATTTTATAATTGCAACCATAAAACTATGATTAAATTTTTATTTTATGTTTTTAAAACTATATGGGAACAAAATAATATGTTAATATCACTCTAATCAAAAACAATAACTGAGAAGTGAAGTTCATATAGATGCCCATTACCAAGAATGGATGTTCCCCATTGCTTTTCGGTTGCATGCCAACATGCCCGCATTAGAACCAACACCAACCACCTCGTCCTATGGTAGAAATGATTAATTAGATATATGCATCAATTTGTAACAATAAAGAATTTTTTTATCTAATTACAAACAAAGCATATAACTAATATATTAAAAACAAAAGAAACTAAGAACATAGAATTGAAAACATAAGAGCGTGATATCAAAAAGTGATGAACATATTCTATTTTTCATGCATTCAAATACAATGAATATGGAATGTATTTAGAGGCATGAAACATAAATTTTAAAACTGATCTAAAATTACATGCTACATAAATTTGAAAACAGAGCATATATATTTATAAACAGAATGAATATTTCATAAAAAATAAAATCAAATATAAAAATGTAACAAAATTACTTACTAAATTATGAAGAAAAACAAACTTTCAATGAAAGAGAAGTAAAGTTGGTCAGTAGAATATCGCATGGAATCTAATTTACCCAGAATATAAGGGGACTGCTATAAGGGGTTAATGAAAAGTTAGAATAATTAGATAATGAAAATGGATTAGAAGTAAATGAAAATTCTAAAATTCTTGAGCATTTAACCTCAACCCAATACAACATAGATCCAAAAAATCACCCATTTAATTCCTCAAAAGGTGTCATGCTAATAGTGGTTTGATAATTTTTATAATATAAAAACTACACCAAGGGAAAATTATTTAACCATGCATCCTCAAAATTAAATATACATTCCATTAACATATCATCTAAAGTATGAGTCATCCTCTCTATATGACCATCTATCTGTGGATGGAAATAATAACTCAAGAACAATTGGTTATCAAATTCCTATTGTAATCACCACTATGATCTCAAAGTAAAATGGATGTCTTGATTTGGTAAAACATTAAATGGAACTTTATATAGCTTCGCCACCTTAGATGCAAATAATTTTGTTAAACTATCCACTATGTTATGAACTTGTATTGGTAATAAGTGAGTATAATTCATCAATATATCATTTATAATACATACAAAATCATGACCCTTGGTCATATGGGATGGATCAGTCATGAAATGTGTCGGGGAAGGGAGATGGGGGTGTCAGGAAGGAAGATAGGCCGTACTGAAGATAGCTGTATATGAGGAAAATGTGTCGGGGAGGGAGATGGGGGTGTCGACCTCGGCGTCGGAAGAGAGGCGTCGGGGAGGAGGCGTTGGGGAGGAGGCATCGGGGAGGAGGGCGCGGCGAGGAGGGCGCGACGAGGAGGGCGCGACGAGGAGGGAGCGACGAGGAGGGCGCGACGAGGAGGGCGCGACACAGAGGAGGCGTCGGGGAGGAGGCATCGGGGATGAGGGCATGGCGAGGAGGCGTCGGGGAGGAGGAGGGCGCGGCGAGGAGGAGGAATCGCGAGGGGGAGGAGAAGGAGCCCGATGGGATTGAAAAAAAAAACGGGGCTCGTGGATTTATCCACGGATGAAAATATTAACCGTGGAAGTATAAAAGACATAGCCACAGACCTATAAAACCGTGGCTATAGGTCCGTGGAAATAACCCAGATTTGTAGTAGTGTTTGTTAAATGATTGATGATGTTCCCTTCTTTATGATTCTCATGTCCATATTCATCAATTCTAAGAAGATTGTATCCTACTCAATTCTCATCATTGATCGAATCGCTGGGTCCTTTCTACTTAGGGCATATGCCACCTTGTTCGCTTTCCCAGGGTGGTAATGTATTGAACAGTCATAATACTTGATGAGATCTATCCATCTACTCTGGCGCATATTAATCTCTTTCTGTGTGAATATATATTTAAGACTCTTGTGGTCAGTATATATCTCATATTTCTCTCCATAGAGATAATGCCGCTAGATTTTCAAGGCAAATATCACAGCCGCCAACTCTAGATCATGTGTTGGATAGTTTCGCTCATGGATTTTCAATTGCCTTGAGGCATAGGATATCACTTTATCATTCAACATCAGCACACAGCCTAAGACCTTCTTTGAAGCATCACTGAATACCACAAAAGGTTCCCCACTTGTGGGTAAAGTGAGCACGGGCGCAGTGATAAGCCTCCTTTTCAACTCCTTGAAGATTTCTTTGAATTCATCACTCCAAGAAAACTTTACTCCCTTTCGAGTTATCTTGGTAAGAGGGTTGGAAAATCATGATAAATTTCTCACAAATCGTTGATAATATCCAGCTAACCCCAAGAAGATATGGATATCCATTACCGATGTTGGCATCGGCCATCCCTCAATTGCATTTGTTTTGGAGGGATCCACAGATATCCCATTGCTTGTGATGATATGACCCAAGAATGAGACCTCCTTCAACCAGAACTCACACTTGATGTAATTTTCATAGAGCTTCTCCTTGTGCAAAGTCTCTAGTACAGTTCTTAAATGCTCCTCATGATCCTCCTTGGTTTTGAAGTATATTAGAATATCATCTATAAAGACTACCACAAAGTTGTCGAGGTAATCTCTAAAGACTCTATTAATTAAGTCCATGAAGATTTATGGAGCATTAGTGAGTCCTAAATCCATTACTATGAGTTCATAGTGCCCGTATCTTGTGCAAAAAGCAGTCTTGGGGATATCTTTCTTCTTCACCCTTACTTGATAATATCCCGACCGCAAGTCCACCTTGGAGAAGTATTGTGCTACACACAGCTGATTGAACAAGTCATCAATTCATGGGAGAGGATACTTGTTCTTTATCATGATTTTTTTGAGCTCACGATAATTGATGCAAAGGCGCATTGACCCATCCTTCTTCTTGATGAAGAGGACTGGTGCACCACATGGTGAAGCACTTGGGCATATAAACCCTTTATCCAAATTCTCCTGTAGTTGTTTCTTCAGCTCTTTAAGCTCCACGAAATCCATTCTATATGGAGTCTTGGATATTGGTAGAGCCCCTGGTATAAGTTCAATTGAGAATTCAACATCTCTTCTAAGAGGAAGACCAGACAGTTCCTCAGGAAACACTTTAGAGAATTCCCTCACAATAGGCATTTCTTCAAGGATGGTTTCTTCCTTGGACTCAATCATTTGAGCTAGATACTCATGCTCATAGGGAAGTAATATCCATTCTTGAGATGATGGAACTAAAGGAGATTCATCTTCCACTTTACACTTGTAAAGAATCGGGGGTCAATTCTCCATATGGAGTGTGATTTCCCTTTCCTGAAAATTTATATTGGATCTATATAAGGAAAGATAATCCATGCCAATAATTGCATCAAATTCCACCAAAGGGAGTATGACAAGGTTCACCGGGAAATTCAATCCACAGATTATAACATGGGAGGACTTATATTCATGGGATGCAATGATTTCCCCATTTTCCGTACTCACCGACATCTTCACTTCCATGATTTGTGGTGGTGCTGGGATTGTTCTACTAAACTTTTGAGATACAATAGAATGCGTAGAACCTGAATCAAAAAGTATGTTCGCTATTATTTAATGAATAACTAGTGTACCTATCACCACTTCGTTGTCGGGGTTCACTTCAGCAGAAGTGATGGAAAAAGCTCTTCCTTGCTGCCTTTGAGGTTGTTGGTTGCCTTCGAAAACCCTTAGATTAGGGAAATGATTTGCAAGATGCCCCAGTTCTTTGCATTTTTAGCAACGAACAACACGTTGAGGTTCGAACAGAGCATTCCTCTCCTCTGTCGCAGCCGCGGGTGTTTCTTGCCAACAGTTAACAGCTAGGTTCCCTTCTCTTCCACACCTAAAGCATTTC
Organism: Viscum album; assembly: GCA_963277665.1. Lineage (NCBI taxonomy): Eukaryota > Viridiplantae > Streptophyta > Magnoliopsida > Santalales > Viscaceae > Viscum > Viscum album. Next base: position 1,129,706,421 of record OY728132.1, read on the forward strand.
CTCGTCCCCTTGAGCCAATTTCCAGGGTGCTTCTTTCTGCAATTTTGGAAAGTGGGGTGCTGGATCTTCTTAGAATCGTTTGATTTATCCAACAGACCGCTGGCATTGAAGTCCACCTTATGCTTCTTGTCCCCATGATACCCCTGTGATTCCCCGATCTCCATTTCGACCTTGAGGGCACATCAAACAATTTCCACATAGCTGTTGAAGTAACGGATCGCTAATTCTTTCTGTAGGCTAGGCTTCATCCCACCAAAGAAGCGGTAAACATTGCATTAGGGGGTAACGACAAAGCTGGAAGCATATCGTGCAAGCCTTGTGAAGTCTTCCTCGTACGATCCAACAGATTTTTCGTCTTTTTTCTTGAGGGAAAGGAAGTTCCTTCCCATCTTAAGCCGGAGGGTGTACGAAAAATATTTATCAAAAAACATCTTCTAGAAATCCTTCCATTCCAATGACTCGATCTCCTCCTCAATCTTCTTATTTTTGATCAACGCCCACCATTGATCAGCTTCACCCTCTATACGATAAGCTGCCAGGAGAACCTTCTCTTGTTCAGAACATTGAAGGATAGAGAAGATATTTTCAATGGAGTTGATCCATTGTTCAGTGATCGTGGGATCTGATGATCCACAAAAATTATAAGGTCTTTGTCTCATGAAGCTCTCTATAACGACTCGTTCTTTCTTAGGGGGGGTTGAACGTTCCTCTTGACCTCTGTTTCTATTCAAAGCTTGAGTTAGCTGAGAGAGAAGCATGAAAAAGTTCACGATTCCCACTCCCATTGGATTTGGTATCTCATTAGTACAGTCATCACACTGATCTTCACATCGGTTGTTAGACCGAGTCCCCGTATTACCGGCCATTGGCTGGAATAAAAGGAAAGTTAGGGGGTAACACATAAAGGGTAATCCAAAGACGAAAGTTGATGACTTATAAATAAACTTTTATTTCCTTAACTCATGAGTCGATAGGCTTCAATCTAGGATTTTTGTGATCTACTTTATAACATATATTCTTAGGGGTTTTTTCCCTTAATAAGGGTTCATACTAAGCTTGTGAATTATCAAAGCATATCCCCCGAGAGTGTCGTAACCAAGAGTGCAGCAAGACACGTTGTCGGGCACCAGTTCCCGTTTGAGTCTATCTCAAAGCGGTGTTGTAACACCCCAGGTAAATAAAGAATATGACATTTTCATATTTATCCATATTTTTGAATAAAATATTAATATGACTTTAAAGGGGATGCTATGCTCGATAGCGTACCCAACACGCAACAACGAGTTTCTTGGGAATCTTACGTTGCACTCTAATAATAAAATAATATTATTTTAAATGGTAGTTAACATGTAGCCATTTTATTGGTGGGAATGGATAGAAATAACTAAAATATGATTATATGTGTTTTTAAATGTTTTTACATTTATCCAATAAAAGATAAAGGCTTAAAATACGGAAAGAATTCAATTTTAGGCGTATATGCCCTAGTTTTCACTAAAGGTTCACTTATCGCCTTTTGATGGCGAACCTTCATTAAATATAGTTTTGTTCACTCTTATACATTCTATTGGACCAAATAAAACTCTTCTAAAGAATCATTACATCAAAACTTACTTTGTGTAAATTTTTGGTATCTTTCCGATAAAGTTCATTTTTTTAATGAATAGTGTAAAATGTTGTATTTTAATTCAAAACCTCTTTTTAATATAATTTATTTATATTATTATATTATCTTTTGAATTGGTTTTAAAGTGAAATTAGAATATATTTTTACCATTAAATCCAATATTGGTTGTTGGAATTAATTTCACTTTGAAATCAGACTTAAACTAGTGTCAATCTTTTGATACTTATTATTTCATAAAAACACGCTATTTGCTCTGACAACGGAAATTAATTATTAAATTAATTAATGTGACTTATATGTTTTGAATTTTTTAAAATAGACTTAATTTTTTAATTCTGAATATCAAATATATCTTAGGGTGAATTTTTGGGATTTTTCTGAAAAACTTCAATTTTTGATGAATAGTGAAACCACTAAGTGGTACTTATAAAAACTGATTTTTCCATTTAAATGAAAATTTTCCATCTTTGTGTTTTGAATTTAAAAAATACGACATACATGGTTGTAATTAAGAAGTAAAATGTGGTTCAATGGGATAAAAATAATTTTTGGGTGAATAGTAACTTATTAAGTTTTTAATCGCGATTAGAGGTAATTAGTGTAGTTTTTGGTAAGAATAATGTTTTAATAAAATGAAATGACCTAGACACATGTCCTAACCTCATTGGATGTTTCATGGCCGACCAATACAATACATGGGTCAACTTGGGGACCCCATGGAGCCACTTTTGTTGGAAAATGACATAAATATCTTTTTATTTAATGTTAAAGTAAAAATGACACAAACATGAGATGTTTTACTAAAATAATTTTTACATGGGGTTATACAAGTCATATTTTTGACTATAAATAGTCATTGGAAATATAAAACGATTTCATACATCATAGTATTTTTTTTATAATTTTTAGACATTAAATAAATTAAATTATTTATGACATCATGATGATGCAGCGATGACCTCATTATTTAACGATTTAAATAAAATGGAAAGATAATGTAATATCTAAGACCTAAACATGTCCAAAACCTATTGGATGAGTGGATTTAGAACCCTTATCACCTTATCCTAGAAATACATCAATTTGGGACCTTTAAAATCCGAAACTCTTTTGAAAATAAAGTAACATTTTGTAACTTTACAAGAGTGCCCCTCCTCTCCTCTTATAAAAGGCCCCCACCTCTACCTCCTTACCCATACTCCCAAAGCCTTTGGCTCGGACAAACCCTGCCCATTTTGTCTCTCCACATCCCTCTATAACTCATTGAAGCCTCACTTTGGGCAGAAGTCTTCCCAAGGAAGCCTTTGATCTCAAACCAAAGGGAGTTACCCGATTTTAAGGTAATGTCTTCACTTGTGTCCTGTTTTATTTTGCTTCTCCAACACCATAAACTCTTTTTATTCATTTATTTTGTAAAAAATCAAGTATCTTCAATATACTAGGATGTTGTTATAATAAGTATTCGAGCTAAACTTACACACACCTACATCTAATGGTTAAAGAACATACTGTTTCCGTGGATGGTGAATTTCTGCCTCCCGAAACGATGATTGTTCAACATTCTTTTAACACCTTAAAAGGTGGCCATTAAGATGTAACTATATTTATATATGATATGTGATATGTTTATGTTTTCCTTAATCTTCTGTATTTTTCATTTATGTCATACCTTTATGGCTTCCATTATGGGTATACACGATATCTTCATTTAAGGAAGTGCGGACTACCGCCCCCTCAAAGTGATTTGATTCGTTAATACCATATGTGGTATGTATAAAGGATATATTTAATAATATTATATATGATACCATACTGGAATTAAAATATTATTATGTATAATTATGTTTTAATTCCATTAAATATGAAATAGAAATGGAAGTAGCGTTCATCCGTACGTATGGTTTACCGTCTCCATGAACGGTACATTTCATTTCTTATCTCAAAATGTTATGTACTATTATAAGTACATATATATAATGGATATATATGTAATATATTACATCTAAATGATGGATATAATTATGGAATTATAACATATATATATATCTATCATTTTGTTTTAATTCCATTAATATGACAAAAAAATGAAAGTAGCGTTCATGTGTACGTACGGCCTACCGTCTCCATGAACGGTAAATGACATGGAATAGTATAAAATGAATATTTACTGGATATATATGATAGTTTAATCATTAATACTATTCTGGAAATTATTTACTTATAACTACATGGGCAATCTTTTTTCAAACAAGTTCATTTTTGACTCATGTACCAAACATCATCAAAAACGTCTGATATGAACTAACATTATTAAAAAATTATTATAACATTATAATATGTGATATGAACTGAATAATAATCTCTAAAGGAGTTACTTAGGAAATTATTAATTGACCAAAGTTTATTATTCAGGAATATAAAGAAACGAACAAGACAAGTTGGACTTGAGGTAAGGGATCTTACTCCTCTCTTTCTTTTTAAGTACACTCTTTTATGTCATTCCTTCTAAGATCATATTTCTTGTTATTGGGATGTTATTTTATATTAATATTACTGTAATTTTTATGTTCATATGATGAGATACCCTATTCTCTCTCATCAATCCATTTTGGAAGTTTTGAGTGGCGCCGTTAGGCTGCCGGATTTTCGTAAGAGATCTAACCTCTCTCTTTCTCTTTAAGTACTCTCCTTTATGTCACTTCTTTTAATCTCCTATTTGTTATGTTGGGGGATGTTATTTTATATTCCTCTTTGTATAAACTTTAAGTTAATATGATGAGATACCCTATTTGATCTCATCAATCCATTTTTGTAAGTTTTATGTGGTGTCGTTAGGCTGCCGAGTTTTCGTAAGGGATTTTTCATCTCACTTTTATTCCCGGGAGATTTATGCTACATTTGCCATAATTTCCTTTGAGTAGTGTATGTACTGCCCATTATTTTACTCATTGTATAATATACTTTCTTTTATGAGTATGTACATCAATGTTTTATTGTCCTTCTTTCACGAGGTGTATGTTTCGAAAGATATCCAAGTCGGTAAGGGAACCTTTCACCCTCCTCTTTTTAAAAGACTTATTTTTTTGGGTCTTTTAATTTACATATTTTTATGTTTGGATATGTTCTCATATATCCTTATTGATGTAAATTTTATGTCCAAGTGATGAGATACCCTTTTTTTATCTCTCATCAACTCATTTTGATGTGACGCCGTTAGGCTGTCAAGGGAACTTCTTAACCCAATTTCGATTTCTTTGGGTTCAACATGTAGTTATTGAATATGTCATCCATTGAATATGTGTGAATGACCTTTGATTATTTCACACTTAATATCCACTTATATTTGGTGTATTCGTTTGTCACACATAATTATGTAATTTATTTATCCTTAAACCAAGGATACCGTCTTTGTAAGGGACTTCATCTCAATCTCCTTTCATTGAGGCATATTCTGTTTTATACACAACCTTATTTTATACGGTGTATAAACCCCTTTGACTTTTACGTTTATTCAAAAGGAATCTTTTTTATACGAAGTGTTTATTAAACGAAAAAAGGGAATGTTTTTGTCGTACGTATGCGGCGACAATGACTTCTCCACCGTCATGACCATTATTTGAGTTTCAGCTTCCTCTACAAGCCATACCTTCTTTTTAAAAGAAAAATAAATACCATGTTTTACTTTTCTTTTATTTTGGTATTGAAAATGGTTTTCATAATGTTTTTATTTTATCAATGTGTTGTATTGATATCTTGTGATTGAAATGTGGAAATGTTATGTTTCCTTTATGCTTGTTTTATGTGATACGATTATGTTATGGTTCTTGGGAATTATTATGAAGATGGGTGGTTCCGTGATAAAATAAGGGCGGGTGATCCCGATATAGCTCTCCAATGCATTGGGTAACACTAAGGAGTGAAACGTTAAGGTTTCTCCGAAGATATTTAGGGAATATACTGTGGTGGGTATTCTAAACGTAACCAAGAGGGTTACTCCCTACGTAAGAATGTTATGAATGCCTCAAGTTACCTTTTATGTCTTATGATTTCTATGATTTATTCATGATTTGATGAGGTATATTAAAGTGCCTATGTTTTATGGGTAAAGTATGATTTCATTCTTATGTATATATGAACTCATGTTTCCTTTCCATATTTTTATAACCCTTACTGAGCTTTTTATGATCATCCCAAGTTTTTGAAATGTTTTTCACAGGTCAAGGGAAAGGTACATGATGTTATGATAGTGTCAAGGATGTGTCAAGAAAGAATCCATGTTTTATTTTAAATATGTTTCCATTGATGGGAAGAATGAATACTGTCTTTTATGTAACCACTTTGTTTAAATATGGAATGTAATGCAAGTTTCAGGATCTAATTATCTAAAACTCTAAACCTGAAAAGATCCTCAATGTGTAATCTTGCAGTAACTCAAGATTAAGTAAGGTTTAAGGCTAGGGAATTATAGGTGTTTTCAGGTTTTACCCCTAGGATACATCTGTGCCAGAGCCGCCTCTACCTGCTCATATCCAGAGAGGGATGTATTTGCTTTATAAACCACTTACTCAGTACTTACCAAAACTTCGGGATGTTTTTATTATAGTCAGTCTTGCCTCTAAGGCTTTACTAGGGTTTTCTAATCCTAATCCCAAAAAATAACTAAACCTATCCTCTGATACCAACTATGACAACCCTGATTTTATTACAAACTTAAACATGATTTATTACATAAACTATTCACTTGATACAACATGAAATATCGAGAGGTCTAGTGTCTTTGGGGCTTAGGATCATTACATAACAACTTAAAACATGAAATAAAACATCTTCATTGAAAACTTCCTTTAAATGACCACTACATTCCCTCGTACTTAGCATTGCATGGGATAACCTAAGGACATGCATAAGAAAAGGGTGAGTTATAAATCCCAGTAAGGGAATAAACATGGAATACATGAGGAGTACAATACATGTTAGACAATAGGCATATCAATAGAGAACAAGAGAAACATGGACATAAAGGCATGATAAAGCATGATAATAATAACATGGAAATGTGGCAACAACACTTAACATGGAATTAGCATGAGCCAAGTCCCATTGCACATGAAGCATGGGTAAATACTCATTGCACATGAAGCACGAGTAAAACCCTCGTTGCACTTGAATTAGCATGAGTCAACACTCATTTCACATGATGTATCATAATATTATACTTTACCCAATGCATTAGAGTGCTATAAGGGCGCACCCTTCTTAAACATTTCATTTCATGCATAAGTGTGCCACATGGATCATAAAACATGGATTCATAAAACATAATCATTTATTCCATGACAAAGGAATGTGGAATGAAACTTTATAATTAATAAGTAAAATGTGCATGAAGGTGAATACCCTTGATGGAGAAATGGGCATGGTATTCACTAGATAATGGAATTGGCTTAGAAAATTGGTGCATTTTCGATAGTGTAACGGCTTGATATAAGAATTCATAAAAATGGTTGATGAGAGAGAAAGGGGTGTCTCATCATATCTACATGAAATGGACAGTAAGGGGGTCATATAGATACATGTCCCAACAAATGTAATGGAATTTAGATTCATGATACAAAAGTATTGCTTGAACGTAAATGAGGAGAGAGAAGTTCCTCTCAGAATTTTGGCATAGTAATGGGTGTACATGGGAGGAATTTAATCAGAGAGAAAGGGTTCTCCCATCATTCAAACAATAAGAGGGCAGTATGGGGGAGGTACGAAACAATAACCCAACATTTATAATGGAAATTAAAAGGGCATAACAATATTAAGAAAATTGGACAAAAAAGTGAAAGGAAGAAAAACCCTTACTTGGAAGTGTGCTTCCAAAGGCTTGAGAGAGGCTTGAGAGAGGCTTCTTGGGAGCTTGGGTGGGTTTATATAGGAAAGGTGAGTGAATTATTTATTATTTAGGTTTGGGACCCCTTACATTAAACTAATCCAAACCACAAATCAGCTCATGGTTTTTCCCATGGTTTTTGGGATGGGGAAGAGGAAAACGTATTTTATAAGGCCAAAGTCCGGACTTATTAAAATAATGGGGTTGCTTATGTGGAGGTGAGTCACACTCCCATGGAAAATAATTAAAAAAGATAGGATGTTTAATAAGTGTTGAGGGGTCCATTAATGCTTTGTAAAATAAGTCAAACAAAACCAAAATCACATTATTTTAATGGTAAAATATATATTGTCTAAACAAAAAGGTTATATTATTTTATTACATCACTATTGGGTCATTATGATGTCGTAAAACACATTATATATTTAAACGGTATTTAATTTTTACCCAAAAATTTGATTGTCTCAGAAAATTATGAAAAATTCACCGTTGGATAATTTCGACGTTCTGATTCTAGAAATAACATTTATTTTATCTAAATAATTTTTTAAATAAGTTAATTTTCACTTTTAAAATAAAAACCGACATTTATCGAAATTCATGGGTTTTGAAAAAAATGGCTTTCCAACCTTAATAAAAATTACAATTGCATTCATAAAATTATAAGATTATTAATATTTAATAAACATTAAGTTAATAATAATAATATTTTATTAAAATATTATTTAATTCAAAAATCCATTAATTCATCAAAATATATTTCTTAGATGAATATTAACTAAAAAAAATACTATTTGTGCTTAAAAAAAACTATTTACAAAGTGTCACTAATTACAAGAAGGTATATTCATTATTATATACAAAAAATAATATACATGAACATAATACTAGTAATTTGTTACATAACCCCTTAAAAGAGCCGCATACGACCTCAGGGTAAGGTGTGCGATGGTGACAGACTCTTGGGGTGGCTCGGATAACATCGCTCGAGAGGTAATCTCTATCAACTTCCACTTTTCCCGTAGATGGTCCCATTTGAGCTTGACATGATGAAGCTCATCTTGGGCTTGGTCAAGAGCAAATCCCAAATATGCCTCCTCTTTTCTGAGCTCTGACAAATGGGCATTGTATGGAGCAATTCTACTGGATGAGGCCATCGCTTCCTTTGTCTGAGTAAATTGGGTTCGTTAAAGCCCTATATTTAAACTAATCATGTGATCACTGTTCAAAGGATATAAAAGTAATGGTCACAATTCTTAACATAAAACCAAATAAGTTGAAATTTTATATAAACATTTTACATAAAGATACATTTAATTAGATCAAGATGGATTTCCATTAATGAAACTTTGGGTCATTACAATATTCCCCCCTTTAGAAATTTTTACCTTGAAATTTCCTTTTACCACACTAAAACAGATGTGGGTAACTCAAATTCATCATTTCCTATGATTCCAAAGTCGCTTCTTCAAACTTGTGGTTTCACCACAACACCTTGACGAGGGTCATTGTCTTTTTTCGTAGAAATTTTTCTCTACGATCTAAGATCTTCACCGGTTGCTCCTCATAAGAAAGATCATCCTACAACTGTACCACATCAGAAGAGAGTACATATGAAGGTTTCGGTATGTACTTCCTTAAGAGGGATACATGAAAGACATCATGTACTTTGGCCATGGTAGGTGGAAGTGCTAGTCGATAGGCCAAAACCCCGACACGATGAAGAATCTCAAAGGGGCCGATGTACCTTGGACTTAACTTACCTTTATTTCCAAAACTCATGACCTTCTTCCATGGAGATATGAGTAGAAAAACCATGTCTCCAACTTTAAACTCAATGTTTAGTCGATGATTATTTGTATAACTCTTCTGTCGACTCTGGGATGCCTTGATATGCTGCTGAATGGTTTTCACCTTATCCACCATTTCCTCGACCATTTCTGATCCAAACAGCTTACGTTCACCGACCTCATCCCAACACGCTGGTGTTCTGCACCTTTTCCCATAAAGGGCTTCATACGGTGCCATTTGGATGCTCAAGTGGAAACTATTATTATAAGAGAACTCAACCAGAGGAAGATGTTGATAGCACCCTCCTTTAAAGTCCATTGAGCACGCTCTCAACATGTCCTCAAGTGTTTGGATAGTCCGCTTGAATTGGACATCAGTTTGAGGATGATAGGCCGTACTGAAGTTCAGTTCAGTATCTAGATCATTTTAAAGACTCTTCCAAAACTTAGAGGTGAATATTGGATCTCGGTCAGACACAATAGATAGTGGCACTCCATGCAGCCTTACCCCTTCCCTAATATATATCTGTGCCAGTTGATCCAATGAGGAATCCTCCTGAATAGCAATGAATTGTACAGTCTTGGTAAGATGATCCAAAACAAACCAGATTGTATTGTTGCCTTTGGATGTCCCTGGAAGTCCGGTGACAAAGTCCATGGTGATGTTCTCCCATTTACATTCTGGTATGGGTAATGGTTGCATCATCCCCTTAGACTTCTGCCTCTCTTCCTTCACTTGTTGACACACCAGGCACTTTGATGTATATTCAGTGATCTCCCTCTTCATATTATCCCACCAAAAGTTTTCTTGGAGATCTCGATACATATTTGTGCTCCCTGGGTGAATAGAGAAATTTGAACTATGTGCATCATCCAAAAGTTCCTTCTTCAACTTCGAACTTTATGGAACACATAGTATTTTCCCAAACCGCACAATTCCTTCTTCATTAACATTATACTCTGAGGATTTCCCTTTTTTGATAGCTTCCACTTTTTCCTAAATTCCCACATCATCCTTTTGAGCATCCTTTAACCTTTACAAAAGAGACGGTTGAGTAATAATTTGTGAAAGGATTGGTGATGTTCCCTTCTTTATGATTCCCATGTCCATCTTCATCAAGTCTAAGAAGATTGGATCCTTCTCAATTCTCATCATTGATAGAATCGCTGGGTCCTTTCTACTTAGGGCATCTGCCACCTTGTTCGTTTTCCCAGGGTGGTAATGTATTGAACAGTCATAATCCATGATGAGCTCGATCCATATTCTCTGGAGCATATTAAGCTTTTTATGTGTGAATATATATTTAAGACTCTTGTGGTCAGTATATATCTCACATTTCTCTCTATAGAGATAATGCCGCCAGATTTTCAAGGCAAAGATCACAGCCTCCAACTCTAGATCATGCGTTGGATAGTTTCGCTCATGGATTTTCAACTGTATTGAGGCATAGGATATCACTTTATCATTCTGCATCAGCACACAGCCTAAGCCCTTCTTTGAAGCATCACTGAATACCACAAAAGGTTCCCCACTTGTGGGTAAAGTGAGCACGGGCGCAGTGATAAGCCTCCTTTTCAACTCCTTGAATATTTCTTTGCATTCATCACTCCAAGAAAACTTTACTCCCTTTCGAGTTAGCTTGGTAAGAGGGTTGTAAAATCATGATAAATTTCTCACAAATCATCGATAATATCCAGATAACCCCAAGAAGCTATGGATATTCGTTACCGATGTTGGCCTCGGTCATCCCTCAATTGCATCTGTTTTGGAGGGATCCACAGATATCTCATTGCTTGTGATGATATGGCCCAAGAATGAGACCTCCTTAAACCAGAACTCACACTTGATGTACTTTTCATAGAGATTCTCCTTGCGCAAAGTCTCTAGTATAGTTCTTAAATGCTCCTCATGATCCTCCTTGGTTTTGGAGTAAATTAGAATATCATCTATAAATACTACCAAAAATTTGTAAAGATAATATCTAAAGACTCTATTCATTAAGTCCATGAAGATTTATGAAGCATTAGTGAGTCCAAAAGGCATTACTATGAATTCATAGTACCCTTATATTGTGTGAAAAGTAGTCTTGGGGATATCTTCCTTATTTACCCTTACTTGATAATATCTTGACCGCAAGTCCACCTTGGAGAAGTATTGTGCTCCACGTAGCTGATCGAACAAGTCATCAATTTGTGAGAGAGGATACTTGTTCTTTATCGTGATTTAGTTGAGCTCACGATAATCGATGCAAAGGCACATTGACCCATCCTTCTTCTTGACGAAGAGGACTGGTGCACCCCATGGTGAAGCACTTGGGCGTATAAACCCTTTATCCAGATTCTCCTGTAGGTGTTTCTTCATCTCTTTAAGCTCCACGACAACCATTCTATATGGATTCTTGGATATTGTTAGATCCCTTGGTATAAGTTCAATTGAGAATTCAACATCTCTTCTAGGAGGAAGACCAGACAGTTACTCGGGAAACACTTCAGTGAATTCCCTCACAATAGTCATTTCTTCAAGGACGGTTTCTTCCTTGGACTCAATCATTTGAGCCATATACGAGTGCTCATAGGGCAGTAATATCCATGCTCGAGATGATGGAGCTAAAGGAGATTCATCTTCCTCTTTACACTTGTAAAGAATCGGGGGTCGATTCTCCATATGGAGTGTGATTTCCCTTTCCCAACAATTTATGTTGGCTCTATATAAGGAAAGTCAATCCATGCCAAGAATTGCATCAAATTCCACCAGAGGGAGTATGACAAGGTTCTCCAGGAAATTCAATCCACAGATTATAATAGGGGAGGAATTATATTCATGGGATGCAATGATTGCCCCATTTTCTGTACTCACCGACATCTTCATTTCCATGATTTGTGGTGGTGCTGATATTGTTCTACTAAACTTTCGAGATATAAAAGAATGTGTAGAACCTGAATCAAAAAGTACGTTCACTATTTTTGAATGAATAACTAGCATAACTATCACCACTTTTTTGTCGGGGTTCACTTCGGCAGAAGTGATGGCAAAAGCTCTTCCTTGCTGGCTTGGAGGTTGTTGGTTGCCTCCGAAAACCTTTGGATTAGGGAATTGATTTTCAAGATGCCCCGGTTCTTTGAATTTGTAGAAAAGAACAACGCGTTGAGGTTTGAATGGAGCGTTCCTCTCCTCTGTCGCAGCTGCGGGTCTTTCTTTCCAACAGTTAATAGCTAGGTGCCCTTCTCTTCCACACCTTAAGCATTTCCTCGTCCCCTTGAGGCAATTTCCAGGGTGCTTCTTTCCACACTTTTGGCAAGTGGGGTGATGGATCTTCTTAGCACCGTTGGATTTATCCATCAGACTTCCAAAAATGAAATCCACCTTACGCTTCTTGTCCCCATGATACCCCTGTGATTCCCTGATCTCCATTTCGACTATGAGGGCACATCAGACAATTTCCTTATAGCTGTCGAAGTCACGGATCGCTAATTCTTTCTGTAGGCTAGGCTTCAGCCCACCAAAGAAGCAGTCAACATTTCATTCATGGGTAACGACAAAGCTGGAAGTGTATCATACAAGCCTTGTAAAGTTTTCCTCATACGCTCCAACAGATTCTTTGTCTTTTTGCTTGAGGGAAAGAAAGTCCCTTTCCATCTTAATCCTGAGGATGTGTGGAAGATATTTATCGAAAAACATCTTCCGGAAATCCTTCCATTCCAACACCTTGATCTCCTACTCAGGATTCGTATTTTTTATCAACGTCCACCATTGATCAGCTTCACCCTCCATACGATAAGCTGCCAGGAGAAACTTCTCTTATTCAGAACATTGAAGGATGGAGAAGATCTTTTCAATGGAGTTGATCCATTTTTCAGTGATCGTGGGATCAGATGATCCACTAAAATTAGGAGGCCTTTGTCTCTTGAATCTCTCGATAGTGACTTGTTCTTTCTTAGGGGGGGGGGGGGGTTGAACATTCCTCTTGACCCGTGTTTCTATTCAAATCTTGAGTTAGATGAGAGAGAAGTGTGACAAAGTTCGCGATTCCCGCTCCCATTGGATTGGGCATCTCATTAGTATAGTCATCACACTGATCTTCACATTGGTTGTTAGCCCGAGTCCTCCTATTACCAGCCATTGGCTGGAATAAAAGGAAAGTTAGGGGTTAAAGGTTAATACAAAGATGAAAGTTGATGACTTATAAATAAACTTTTATTTCCTTAACTCATGAGTCTATAGGATTCAATCTAAGATTTTCGTGATCTACTTTCTAACATATATTCTTAGGGTTTTTTCCCTTAATAAGGGTTTATAATAAGCTTGTGAATTATCAAAGCATATCCCCTAGGATTTTTGTAACTAAGAGTGCAGAAAGGCCCATTGTCGTGCACCAGTTCCCATTCGAGTCTAGCTCAAAGTGGTGTTTTCGGGTTTTACCCCTAGGATACATTTGTGCCAGAGCTGCCTCTACCTGCTATTATCCAGACAGGGATGTATTTGCTTGATAAACCACTTACTCAGTACTTACCAAAACTTAGGGATGTTTTTATTATAGTCAGTCTTGCCTCAAAGGCTTTACTAGGGGTTTCTAATCCTAATAACAAAAAATAACTAAACCTATCCTCTGATACCAACTATGACAACCCTGCTTTTATTATACTCTTAAACATGATTTATTACATAAACTATTCACTTGATACAACATGGAAGATCAAGAGGTATAGTGTCTTTGGGTCTTAGGATCATTACATAACAACTTAAAACATGAAATACAACATATTTATTGAAAACTTCCTTTACATGACCACTACATTCTCTCGTACTTAGCATTGTATGGGATAACCTGAGGACATGCATAAGAAAAGGGTGATCTATAAAGCCCAGTAAGGGAATAAACATGGAATACACGAAGATTACAATACATGTTAGACAATAGGAATATCAATAGAGCACAAGCGAAACATGGACATAAAGGCGTGATAAAGCATGATAATCATAACATGGAAATGTGGAAACAACACTTAACATGGAATTAGCATGAGCCAAGGCCCATTGCACATGAAGCATGAGTAAATCCTGATTTCACATGAAGCACGAGTAAAACCCTCATTGCACATGAATTAACCTGAGTCAACACTCATTTCACATGAAGTATCATGATATTATACTTTACCCAATGAATTAGAGCGCTATAAGGGTGCACCATTCTTAACCATTTCATTTCATGCATAAGTGTGACACATGGATCATAAAACATGGATTGATAAAACATAATCATTTATTCCACGACAAAGTAATGTGGAATGAAAATTTATAATCAATAAGTAAAATGTGCATGAAGGTGAATACCCTTGATGGAGAAATGGGCATGGTATTCACTATACAATGGAATTGGCTTAGAAAATTGGTGCAATTTCGGCAGCATAACGACGTGATATAAGAATTCATAAAAATGGTTGATGAGAGAGAAAGGGGTGTCTCATCATATCTGCACGAAATGGACAGTGAGGGGGTTATATAGATACATGTCCCAACAATTGTAATGGAATTTAGATTCATGATAAAAAAGTATTGCTTGAATGTAAATGAGGAGAGAGAAGTTTCTTTCAGAATTTCAGTATAGTAACGGGTGTACATGGGAGACATTTAATGAGAGAGAAAGAGGTCTCCCACCATTCAAACAATAAGAGGTCAGTATGGGGGAGGTGTGAAACCATAACCCAACATTTATAATGGAAATTAAAAGGGCATAACAATATTAAGAAAATTGGACAAAAAAGTGAAAGGAATAAAAACCCTTACTTGGAAGTGTGCTTCCAAAGGCTTGAGAGAGGCTTGAGAGAGGCTTCTTGGGAGCTTGGGTGGGTTTATATAGGAAAGGTGAGTGAATTCTTTATTATTTAGGTTTGGGACCCATTACATTAAACTAATCCAAACAAAAAATCAGCTCATGGTTTTTGCCCATGGTTTTTGGCAAGGGGAAGAGGAAAATAATATTTTATAAGGCCAAAGTCTGAACTTCTTAAAATAATGGGGTTTCTTATTTGGAGGTAAGTCACACTCCCATGGAAAATAATTTAAAAAGAAAAGATGTTTAATAAGTCTTGAGGGGTCCATTAATGCTTTGTAAAATAAGTCAAACAAAACCAAAATCACATTATTTTAATGGTGACACATATATTGGCCAAACATAATGCTTATAGTATTTTATTACATCACTATTGGGTCATTATGATGTCATAAAACACATTATATATTTAAACGGTATTTAATTTTTACCCAAAAATTTGACTATTTCAGAAAATTATGAAAAATTCACTGTTGGATAATTTCGATGTCCGGATTCCACAAATAACATTTATTTTATCTAAATAATTTTCTAAATATGTTAATTTTCACTTTTAAAATAAAAACCGACATTTATAAAAAATTCACGGGTTTTGAAAAAAATGGCTTTCAAACCTTAATAAAAATTACAATTGCATTCATAAAATTATAAGATCATTTATATTTAATAAAATTTGATTTAATAATAATAACACTATTTTATTAAAATATTATTTAATTTAAAAATTCATTAATTCATCAAAATAGATTTCTTATCTGAATATTAACTAAAAAAATACTATTTGTGCTTAAAAAAAACTATTTACAAAGTATCAATAATTACAAGAAGGTATATTCATTATTATATAAAAAAAATAATATATATGAACATAGTACTAGCGATTTTTTACATAACCCCTTAAAAGAGCCGCATAAGACCTAAGGGTAAGGTGTGCGATGGTGACAGACTCTTGGGGTGGCTCGGATAACATCGCTCGAGTGGTAATCTCTATCAACTTCCACTTTTCCCGTAGACGGTCCCATTCGATCTTGACATGATGAAGCTCAGCTTGGGCTTGGTCAAGAGCAAATCCCAAAGATGCCACCTCTTTTCCGAGCTCCGACAAATGGGCTTCGTATGGAGCAATTATACTGGATGAGGCCATCGCTTCCTTTATCTGAGTAAATTGGGTTTGTTAAAGCCCTATATTTATACTAATCATGTGATTACTGTTCAACGGTTATAAAAGCAACAGTCACAATTTTTAACATAAAACCAAAGATGTTGACATTTTATATAAACATTTTACATAAAGAGACATTTAATTAGATCAAGAGGGATTTCCATTAATGAAACTTTGGGTCGTTACAATAATAATTTATTATTTATTATTATTATTTAATATATATAAAAATTTGTTATTTATTATTTTTAATTTTAATTAATTATTAAGTGTGTGTGTGTGAAAATAATGGCCAAAACATTTTTATGAAACTAATGTTCTTAGAGGAGATGAAAATCAATCTTCAACATAAAAAATGACCCTAACTTTTGATACGTGTGTTTTTTTATACTTCAAGATATATAAAATAAAATCTTATGAAAAGAACTACAATGAAATTAGATCTGCAGATATGAGCTTTGTCAGTGCTAAAAAAACACTGATGTTGTAAGCGCCTTTAAAAGCCAACAACTTTTATCAATGTTAAAAAAAATTCTGATAATAGCACCCTTTATCAGCACTGATAAAGTGAAACATTTATCGACACTATTTTAGCACTCATAAAGGGAACTTTTATCAGTGTTATTTCTAGCGCTAATAAAAGTCAAACTATAGCATCGTGACGGTGAAATTACATCACACTATATCAACAAATATAGAATTTAATTTCAATTAAATTTACATCACAATACAATAAAAAAAATTGTACAATGCTTACAAACATTTAAAACGTTGGTATATACAATTACATGGGTACGCACAATTTATCACAAACATCAATTTATCACAAACATCAATAAATTAAAAAACATTGTTGTTCTGCTATTTTTGGACCACGACCCCCTCTCAAAAGAGCCCGATCGTGTTAGCGAGTGTCAAAAAAACCACTCCAACTCGAACAAAAGAGTAAACATTTATAAAAAAACAATTCTTATATTAGTAACACTATAAAAAAATAAATTAAACACAAATATGATACAATACATTAATAAAATGTCACTTTTAGACTGAAAACATACAATTCAAGTTATACATTCCACACTATGTGTTAGATTAATGTGTGGTTAATCCCTACAATTCTCAAATGATTTATGGATCATTTTACTGAAGTATCAAGACAATCTGAGTGCATGTGCTTGGTTTTGAGTATTTGGCACATGTTTTGAACTGAAATACCAATTTTAAATAAAATATGTACTTTGAGTAATACCAGCCAGATTGTGTATCATATTAATGTGAAACAGATTCCTACATATCAAAAATGATGTATGGATCATTTTCCTGAAATATTAAGACAATTTGAGTGTGTTTGCTTTGTTTTTAGTGAGTGATACATGATTTTAACTAAAATGTCATTTTTAAATTGAAAACACGCACTTTGAATCATACCGGTCACACTATATATCATATTGACATATGACTGATTCCTACACATCAAAAATGACTCATAGAATGTTTTCCTAAAGTATCCAGACCATATAAGTGTTTTTTTTCAGGTTTTAGTGAGTGACACACGTTTTTAACTAAAATATCACTTTTAAACTGAAAACACACATTTTGAGTTATATTAGTCACACTGTGTATGAGATTATGGTGAAACTAATTCCTATATGTCACAAATGACTTGTGGATCATTTTCCTAAAGCATTAAAACAATCTAAATGTGTTTTCTCACTTTTGAGTATGTCATGCATCTTTTGAACTGAAATTACAATTTTAAATAAAAACACACACTTTGAGTCATACTGGGCATACTGTGTGTCTGATTGATGTACATTTGATTTATAAACATCAAAAATAACTTATGGAACATTTTTATAAAGTATCAAGAGGATCCAATTGTGTTTTATTAGTTATCAATGAGTGGAAAATGTTTTTAACTAAAATGTCATTTTTAAACTGAAAACACACACTTTGAGTCATACAGATCACATCATGTATTAGATTGACACACGATTGATTTCTACTCATCAAAAATGATTTATGAATTATTTTACAAAAATATCAAGATAATCTGATTTTTTACTCAGTTTTTAATGAGTGTCATGTTTTTAACTAAAATGTCATTTTTAAACTGAAAACACGCACTTTGAGTCATACCGATCACACTGCGTATCAGATTGATGTGTGACTAATTCCTATATGTCATAAATGATTTATGGATAGTTTTCTTAATGTATCAATACTATAATGGTGTGTTTTATTATTTTTCAATGAGTGACATATGTTTTTAACTAAAATATCACTTTTAAACTGAAAACACACATTTCGAGTCATGTTGGTCACACTGTTTATCAAATTGAGTTGCAGATGATTTCTACGCATCAAGAGTGACTTATGAATTGTTGTCATAAAGTATTAAAAAAATATTAATGTGTTTTCTTGGTTTTGAGTATGTCATGCATCTTTTGAACTAAAATATCAATTTTTAATAAAAAAAAGCATTGTACCCCTCGCTCTCTATGGGAACTGGCACAAGATCAAGTCCCACCAGGCTCGAATAACTGTTCATATTATGAACAAGGCGATTCAAAGCCATTTCTTAGCTAGGGAATGTGGCGCGCACTTGGGCTGGTGCCCCCCCCCCTCTCGGAGTTGGTGTTTGCAATACATGTTTTACCCCTCACTCTCCATGGGAACTGGCATAGGCTTGAGTCCCACCAGGCTCGAACAACTGTTCATATTATGAACAGGGCGATTCAAAGCCAATGCTTAGCTGGGGAATGTGGCACACACTTGGGCTGGTGGGCCCCCCCTCTGGGAGTCAGTGTTAGCAACACACGTTTGTACATGAGCCTCAACCCAGTTGGTGAGGACTCGGTAAGTGCATCCATGAGACCCGAGATCAAATCTGGGTGGTGACATATTTTCGGCACTGTAGAAGTACTGTAGTAGTTACTGTTCGGTATTGCAGCAGTCAGAACTATTCATCCATCTGGGCCTTTGCACCACCAGTTTAGTCCTCGGGTCTTGTAAGGCTTCCGGGCCACTCAAGACCTTCGGACTGGTTGTCTTTCATGGCCTTCAGGCCACTTCAAGTCCTCTAGGCCACCCCAAGGCCTTTGAGCCACATTAAGATGCAGATGTACCAGTTAGACTATAATGGAACTAGGCTTCAGATGAGGATTCAGAGTAGGCACTTCACCAGAGTAGAGCTAAACAGAATTAGAAGAATGAGAGGGTATGGATTTTCCATTGGGACTGCGCCTGTGTAACTCTGCATGAAAGATAGCTATCTGACCAGCTCTGTGAAGGTGGAGTGCTGACATATCATGACATATGCTGGGGAGGAGCAATTTCGAGTTCTCTTGTTAGGGTGATTCCCTCTAAGACCTATGGGTCATGTAATTTTCTCTAAGCCTTTGGGCCTTGTAAGGGTTCCACCTCAACCCTTGAAAGGTGGATTATCAAAAAATAATAAAAAACAAAGGCCTTTGGGTCATGTAGGCAATAAAAACATGCACTTTGAGTCATACAAGGCACACCATGTGTCATATTGATGTGCAGTTGATTCTTATACATCAAAAAGTACTTATGTATCATTTTCTTAAAGTGTTAAGACAACCTGAGTGTGTTTTATTAGTTTTCAGTGAGTGGAACACATTTTTAACTAAAATGTCACTTTTAAACTGAAAACACACACTTTGAGTCATATAAGTCGTATCATGTATCAAATTGATGTGTGACTGATTCCTACATGTCAAAAATGATTTATATATCATTTTCCTAAAATATCATAACAAACTGAGTATTTTTTCACTATTTTCAGTGAGTGACACATTTTTAACTAAAATGTTATTTTAAACTGAAAACAAACACTTTGACTCATACTGGTTACATAGTGTATTAGATTGATATGAGACTGATCGATAATCATTAAAAATGACTTATGGAACATTTTCCTAAAATATTAAAACAATCTGAACACATTTGATCATCTTTAGTGAGAGAAACATGTTTTAACTAAAATTTCTCTTTTAAACTAAAAACACACACTTCAAGTCATACCTGTCACACCGTGCATCAGGTTTAGGTGAAGTTTATTCCTACATATCATAAATGATTTATTAATAAATATATTAGAGTATAAAAAAATATGAATGTTTTTGTTTGGTTTTCAGTTCGTCACACATATTTTTAACTAAAACATCAATTCGAAATAAAAACACACACTTTGAGTTATACTTACCACATTGTGTGTCTGATTGATGTACGATTGATTTTAACACATTAAAAACGACTTATGAATCATTTTCCTAAAGTATAAAGACAATAAAAGTGTGTTTTCTAGGTTTTTAGTGAGTAACAAACATTTTTAACTAGAATATCATTTTTAAACTCATAACACACACTTTGAGCCATACTGGTCACACCATGTATCAGATTGATGAACGACTGGTTTTTAATTAGCACAAATGACTCATGGATAATTTTATTAAAACATTAAGATTATCTTAGTGTTTTTTCTTGTTTTTCAGTGAGTGACACGTTTTTAACTAAAATATCATTTTAAACTAAAAACACACACTTTGATTTATGCGGGTCACACCATGTATCAGATTGATGTGAAAGTGACTGATAAACATAAAAAATGACTTATGGATTGTTTTAATAAAGTATCAAAATAATCTGAATGTGTTTTCTTGGTTTTAACTAAGTGATACACATTTTTAACTAAAATTTCTATTTTTAAACTGAAAACACACACTTCGA
The DNA here is from genome assembly GCA_963277665.1 of Viscum album. Lineage (NCBI taxonomy): Eukaryota > Viridiplantae > Streptophyta > Magnoliopsida > Santalales > Viscaceae > Viscum > Viscum album. The sequence continues at coordinate 1,129,727,461 of OY728132.1, forward strand.
GTCATATCGGTCACACCATGTATTAGATTGGGATGCAGCTGATTCCTACATGTCACAAATGAATTATGGATAATTTTTTCCAAAATACCAAGATAATCCAAGTGAGTTTTCCCAATTTTGAGTATATCACATGTTTTTGAACTAAAATGTCAATTTTAAACTGAAAACATGTACTTTGATTCATATCGGTCACACAGTGTGTCAGATTGATGTATGCCTAATTCATACATGTCAAAAATGACATATAAGTCATTATATAAAGTATCAATACAACCTGAGTGAGTTTTCTTAGTTTTCAGTATATGAATTGTGTTTTGTAATAAAATGTCAATTTTAAATAAAGGCACACACTTTTAGTTATACCAACCACACTATGTATAAAATTGATGTGCGGGTGATTCCTATAAATCAAAAATGACTTATGTATATATTTTTTAATTTATCAAGATAATCTGAGTGCAATTTCATGGTTTTCAATTAGTGACATGTGTTTTGAACTAAAATGTTACTTTTAAACTAAAAACACGCACTTTGAGTCATATCGGGCACACCATGTATCTGATTGACATGTGACTAATTCCTACATTCCATAAATAACTTATGGATCATTTTCCTAAATCATCAAGATAAACTGAGCACGTTTTATCAGTTTTGAGTATGTGAAGCATGTTTTATACAAAAATGTTGATTTTAAATAATAACACACACTTTCAGTTATACCAGTCACATAGTGTGTTTGATTGATGTGTGGTTGATTTTTATACAATAAAAATGACTTATAAACCATTTTTATAAATTATCAAGATAATCCAAGTTCATTTTATCCATTTTCAATAAGTGACATGCATTTTGAACTAAAATGATACTTTTAAACTGAAAACATGCACTTTGAGTCATACCGGACATACCATGTGTCAGATTAA